>OZ024905.1:333610-895436 GCA_964017125.1 Flabesymbios commensalis | reverse complement strand
ATCATAAATGTTTCAGTTAGCTCTTTACGATTCATTTGAATACTTAATAATATGTTAATTCTTTCAGTACAGGGATTGACTTTAGACGTCAGAATCTGACGTATATCTATCCTGTTCTACCCGGCTTTTTTAGTAATATAAAGCAATTTCTCCATCACAATGAATAAAAATGACCCCTATTATTTTAATACACAAAGCGCTGAAATAGGTTTTATATAAATCAAGAGAATAAAGCTTTTTTACAATTTGAAATCATCATCGATGTCTTAATCAGTTATTTCCACGTCATTTGTAAACCTATGTGATAGGCCGTAAGGGTCAACGGCCATTATAAATATTGTTAATTGGGGATCGACATGGACGTCAGAATCTGACGACGTCTATTGTCGATTGCCGCACTAAAATTTTAATATAGTCTGCTATGCCTATGAGTGCCAAAATTGATTTTTTTCACTTGTTTTATCAATAAGGGGGGTATGCTGAAAGCAAAAATTATAGGTACCATATTTCTCAACAACTCCTTCGTCCCCAATATTGAATTTCAATATGGGCGCCATTTTTATCATATCTGTTATGATTTTTACCTGTTCAAGTCTCCATTACAACTGTTTGGTATTACATAATTATACATTTTGCATTAAAAAATCGATAAAAAAACGATTTTTTGTTTTACTTTATACTAACGCAGAATAACGCCAATTAAAATACTAAATGTCGGTGAAATGGGCCTTTTATGAAGTCTAATTGAAAATCTCAACGTTATTTCCCATCTGCAAATCGAGACAAAGCATTATGTAAATGCAATGATTGTAACAATCACGTTAAAATATAAATTCTGACGCATAACTATGTATTCAATATAACATATATGGTGAGCTTAATGTGTAATGGAAAGTCTATATTAGTAAATTAGTTATATTGTTTTGATAGTCCTCTGGGGTATTTTTGTATGATGCGTTGCAATAAATACTACTAAAGCTGAAGTATCCATCCGGCCTGTGTATTTTCAGAAATAATTTCACTAGCCATATTAGCCGTATATAGTAGGCCTATGCGGTCGCGGATCTTGTGTTAATAAATGCTAAAAACTGTTTTATCATTAAAAAAATTTATCTTAAAATGTCTGAAAAGCAGCAAAATATTGTATTGCGTTTTGGTATGCACAAAAGCAGTTAATAAAAGTTGTTAAGATATTTCAAAGAGTTGCATATATTCACTTATGGTGGAAAATGGTGAAAAGGCCTCCATTTTCGCGGTCATTTTGAAATTTAAAATGGCGACTGAAGGAGTAGGGTAAAAAAATGGTAGGCCTACCTTAGTTTTTTTAATCCAGCCGGTCCGAATTATCAAAATAAGCAAATACAATCTACTTTACAAATATCGAGCGTGAAAACAGCGAACCATACTATTTCCTGTGGAATTGATATTTTTTCAATATGGCAACCAACACAGATCTGCGTCACAAGCAGGTGGAGGGTTGAATATTCGTCACTAGCAGTATTTCTTATTTTTGACATGGATGTCAATAATTAAAAATCAGGAATTTCCTCTCTATATCTAGCCTAACTGGTGAATACGCAGCACAGAAATTAAAAAACTTTTGCAGTTCTAGTCTATGGACATGTTTACATCATATGATCATATTATTAAGCTAAATTAAAATCACCGATTTTTTATGATTTTAGACCTTGGCACGTCCCTTTAAGGGTCGGTGGAGTCCTGTTTCATGATAAACGGCTAGAATTCTGATAAAGGATTACCTGGCTCGTCATGATCCTCCACCTCAAGGCTCGTCATGATTACTACGCTAAGGGCGCTAATCATTCTCAGATTATCATCACGTGGGTTTCAATACAAACCATTCTGATCAGCCAAAAAAACACACCAGCGATTTAGTCAATGTTGGCTTTATGGCGGGCTAACGTCGCAGACGGTGACCCAGCATTTACCCAACATTGGTTCAATGTCCCTCGTTAGTTGGCATACGAGACTCGTGGGACTCTAATCCCATATCCTGCTGATCACGACTATTGTCGTTTTTAATTCGTTTTATTTGTCGATGAAATCACAGATATTGGGAATAAAATGGAGATCTCAAAGTAAACAAATATGACCGATTTTCACCCACTTTGAATTGTGGGTAGCTACGGCGAGACACGACTTCAAGTTGGTGAAAATTAAACAGTTAAAACTTATACATACAGCTATGGATATAATGTGATTGTTACGGATGAAAGCCACTTATGTATAATCTGTTCATAGTAACGTGTGGATTATGTGTTTTATACAATATCTGATAAAATCATTCCAATCATAATATTGTATAAACCTTACAAGCGCTACAGTACAAATTTAAATTTTCACCCACTTGAAGTTGTGTCTCGCTACCGCGATCCACAACTTCAAGTGGGTGAAAATAATTCATATCTGTTTAATTTCAGATTAAACATTTGTAAATCTTGATGTTTAACAATCCATTTAGTTTCCAATCACCGTAATCGGCATACAATGGATTATGAAGACTATAGTCGCTTAAAGTGGGAGAAAATCACTCATATCTGTTTAATTTCAGATTAAACATTTGCAACTCTTAATGTTCAAACATTCATTTAGTTTCCAATCACCATAATCGGCATACAATGGATTATTAAGACGATAGTCGTCCTTAGAGATTAACCCTTTAAGCCCTCACGATACATTAAAGCATCATTTTACATCCCTCAAAACAGACTTAATTTTTCTACAACCAAGGGTTTTAAAACGAAAATTTCCATGAAACTGGTTTACCAATACATGACAATTTTCTTTAATTTATCACCCACATCAAATCATCTTCATACACTACAAGTCGAGAATTGCGACAGCAATTCGCGGCTTGTAGTGGATGAAGATGAATATGGTAAATTCAGGCTTGAAAATGTTAACCCTTGTACGACTGCATTATTCCTTGTTATTTCTCAATCTTTTGTAACTGACGTAAATTCACGAAGAATGTTTTGTTTACCTGGATTGCCACTATACCTTCATAACCTGAATAGTCAAATCAAAAACCTGAATTGTCAGAAAAACACCCTACTTTAAAAAAAAATTAAGCAAAGTCATGGAAAAGTCAGTAATTGTGCTTTAAAAACTTCCTGAAATTGACCCTAATTTACCTACAAAACTAACGGCGTCACTCTTTCTTCAGATCCTGAAGCCGCCACGTCTTTGTGCCCAGTTTGCGCCAGATTTGGGTGATGAATACTTTTAATTTTTTGGTCATAAAAAGTCAGGAATATTCGTTTTTTTAATAATTTTGTGGCAACCCTGGTTGATGAAAGTAATTTATTATCTGAGGATCAACTACAAACTGCTTATTATATAATTTTGATTTGATATACCGTCCCCTCGGAGTTAGAAGATGCTAAACTGCCGCTTTACAAAGTGGCAGTTTAGCACTTTCCAACTCTAAGGGGACGATATATGTATTTTAAACAAAACCTCGCTTGTAAATGTATTCAATTATACACTGCACGCTATGTTTATGTACCAAGAGTGCGAAATGAAGATTATTATTATTATTATTATTATTATTATTATTATATAAAAAGGACTTATAGTACGACAAAGGTTAAACACTACTATTGTTGCGCATGGGAGCCTTAGAACACAAAGGGTGGATCTAACAATCCATATTGTCAGGAAACACGCGTCGTTTGCCCAACATTGGGTCAATGCTGGGCCGACGTCTCAGACGTTGGGCCAGCATTGGGGCAACACTGGCACATACGGCAGATCAGGATCGGCCACACAGTCTCAATAGATCAGGTTGGCTGACGGGACGATATGCTAATTAGCACCTTGACATTTGCATAATCGTGTGCACGTCTGCCTGCTGTATATACATAACGACCCGTGACAATAGTGAGGATTGGGCCTCGCTGCATTATTAAGGTGTTACGAGGTCTGAAGGATACGGAATTACAGCACGCATTGTGACAGTGCCGCTTTACAAGCTGGGAATAAAAGTGTCGTAAAAATCAGCACAGCGTGGGTCCACCTACACCCCCTCCCCCTTAAGTGGATACACTGATACTCAGCAATATGGTCTAACATACGACACAACACTCAACACATAAACTATTGAAGTTTTGTATAAAAATAGTACATCTCCAACAAGAAGTGAAGGAAAGAAGCCTCACCATAAAAGAATCGCAGGATAACCAAAGGAGAATTTACGGTATGTTTTTATTATAATTTAGCATAATAAGAAAAAAATATATCTATACAAATATTTATGTTCAATTTCATGATCAATGTCAATTCTATGTCAATTAGCTTTAAATAATCAATAGGATTAAGATAATGCGACATTATTGGTCAACTCTTGGACTGAAATGATTACATTCAGTCCATAGATACTATAGGGTGTGAATTATCAAGGCTATGGAGACAAGTACCTCAGCTCCATGAGGTGTCGGCACTGTAGATATATGTCAGTCTATGTTCAGGCACACAGTGATCAGGTGATAAGAGGCAATAGAGGTAACAGAGGCACGAGCACCCACACAATACTAGGAATTATATATTGTCACGGAGACTGGAAAAAATACCACAAAAGATTTAAGTACAGTTTTTCAACACAAGGATGAACCGTAACGCATGAATAGATAGTGGATATTACGTGATTTAAACAGATTCAGATTCCGAATCCGTGATATGATCAGAGATGTTTCTTGTTTGTGCACTCTGCTAGAATGAAAGAGGGGGAGAAGGAAATAGAATTTCAAAAAGGCTACAATCTTACAAAGTAGACGTTATAAGGATAGATTAAAACAGGTGAGTCGTCTCGCTTCACTGATCAATAATATGTACCTCGTGGATCATTTTTTCATCTTCCGTTAACATCGCTGAAAATTTGGTGGAATTTTCTTGTGTATTTTGGGAGTAAGACCATTTGGCATGTAATAAAATTCTTGTTTCGCGGTATTGGTGAAATGAGAGCTGTAATTTTGCAATTTATTACATGGCAAATAATCTAACTTTGATGATACACAACAAAATCCCACCAAATTTTCAAGGAGGTTCGGGGGGGGGGGTGGTGATAAAAAACTGATTCGAGAAAAAAAATGTTAAAAAATTTTAAACAGCGACCGAGCAAATTGATAAAGGCTACTCCCAAAATCTGGTGATTTAAATCTTGAATTGCTAACGCAATTTCTAGCTTCAAATGACAAAAAATATTATTGTTTATGAAACATGCAAAATTCACTGTAACAGAGTAGCAGAGTCGAGTATTTGCTGTGACAGAGTAGCTGAGTCGATTATTTACTGAAGCAGAGTAGCTGAGTCGATTATTTACTGTAACAGAGTAGCTGAGTCAATTATTTACTGTAACAGAGTAGCTAGTCGAGTAGCTAGGCCTACTGTAACAGATTAGCGGAGTCGAGTATTCACTGTAACAGAGTAGCGGAGTCGAGTATTTGCTGTGACCAAGGAATATGTGACAGAGTAGCCGAGTCGAGTATTTACTGTAACCTGGTAACAGGCTAACATATTTTTTACTTTAACATATTTCACTGTAACAGAGTAATGAAGTGGAGTATTTAGTAAAGTTTTTTCACTGTAACACAGTAACGGAGTGTAGAGTTTACACATTTTAGCGTAAAAGAGATTCCAGGATGATCGTGGACAATTTTTTTCTGCCACATTATTTTTGACACTATTTTTCCCGTCATCCTTTTCTCACGTTTTACTGAACAAATTTTTTTAATCGCGATACGCAATACTGTACGATACTAAACGCAGCTGAGCCAATTATTTTTTTCAATGCAGAGGCGAGTTTGTTTTGTCAAATTGACAGCCGGATTATTTCATCATGAAATCTTCCACCACCACAGTCTTTTCATCCATTACCCGCTAAGTTATTGTACTTTAATTTTCATTCATTTGATGTTGTGTCTCACTTCTGCGACCCACAACTTCAAATAAATGAAAATGTGTTTAATTTGCGAAAAATATTTGCAAATCTTGATGTCAACAATCATATAATTCCCAATAGCAGTGATTTGATCTGACAGTAAAACTAATTTAAATCCCTATAGTCGTAAATCCATATAGTCGTTCTGAATCTGTTTATTAGTCAACAAAATCACTGATATTCGGTTGAAATCAGTGCTTAGAAATTAAGATTTTCAATGTTTGGTCTCAAATTAATAAGTGTGAGTAATTTTGTTGTGGGTCGCGGTAGCGAAACACACTTCAAGTGTGATAACATGTATATATTATGTATATTTTATTGTCAACGTGTAAAAAACTATCGATTAATTATTTTTTACTATAATCACGTATTATGTATATCTACCGAATCCCTTTGTATTAACACATGTTCTACTTGTAAATACCAATCAATATGTTTATACCAAGTGTGATAAAATATGAAAACGGTTAAGAGGACACAAATCGATCGTCGTGGGGGTGGGGGGGGGGGAGTTTTTTAAAAAAATCAAGACTTTAGCTACGACGAAGTAAGAATATTTTTGTCTGTGAGAAACAAAATATCTGTCATTTATTATTTTGGCTTGACACCATGTTACATGAATGTGAAACGCATAATCGTACAAGTTACGATATGTCGTAGGCTGTTGATTGGTCAAGAAGGCCATCTCCAACAATCAGAAGCCTACGATATATCGTAACTTGTACGAGAATACGGACCCAAATGACGCATTATGCCACGCATTATGCCTAGGATCTAGGATCAGTTTGCAAGCTTCTGCGATCAATATACCAATTTAATTGGGACCTGATCGCGTAAATGTGTTACCGAAACGATGGCTGCGATGATCGCACGATATTTGGTCAAATTTGGGCAATAATATCAAGAATTGTGGCGATAGGTTAAAGCCTATGTCCCACCGGACTAAAATCAAATTACGATCCCACATCGCGGTGATTCGTGGAATGATGGAGTGTGATCGGGAATTATCTTAACATATCTTAACAGATATTAACATATTTTAGCAGATCCCAGGATGATCACGGAGGGCGAAGAAAGTTTTTAAATGTTCAAAACTTATTTCTCAATCGTACGACAAAGGTTTATCGTATGTCAATGTTAACTCAATCCCAAATCAATTTTAACGAATCGTGAGGCATCGTAGGGCATCGCAAAGATTTTTACGCGATCATGGTAAAAACAAATGCTAATATCTTATTGCGATAGTCCACGATAATCTACGATTTCTTAAGATCTTTAATTGTATAAGGAGCTGCAATCAATTGCGATACACTACGATCTATTACGATCTCTTACAACAACATTGCAATCTACTTACGATGTTCTCAAATAATTGCAATTTAATATAAAATGAAACTTGTTATCGGTTTGAAGTTGTTCATTTTCAATGTGTTTTAGGAGATTAAAATTAGTTAAGGACTTCAGGTCAAGCAGTTTTAGATGTCCAGAGTGGAACTTTTATTTCAACACAAAGACAGATGCTTGTGAATGTTATTATAATTTTTGCCAAAATTATCGGTGTACATGTATATGCGTTTTCATAAATATAAAATTGAAATAAAACTAAAAAAAAAATGTTTTAATAGTTTGGGAGGTAAGAATAGCAGCTAGTATAATAATATTTATAAGTGTATTCCATTTACACATATGCATACAGGTATATTTAAAAAATAGCATACATCACGTAATATTACAAGTGGGTGTATCTTTGTTATATATATATTGTTTTCTTTAACTATACTTCTATGTATATATCATGATGACATTTTGTATATAATATACATGTATTATAATAACATTTTATATTGTTATGTGGCTGAAAACCGAACTTTATTATTGAATAAAGCAAATTTATTTAACAAAAGTATAATAAAAACTGTTCCTGTCTTGACATCTACATCGCTGAGGATCTTAACGAATTGTAAAGTAATCGTAACCATTCTTACTCTGATCCTAAACAATCGCGTCTATCGTCATTAATCCTAATACCATCTTAACCATTCGGAATATAATGTTATCTAATCGTGCATATTTGTATGAAAATCGGCAGTGATTGATAAGTGATCGTGTCCATTCCCAGAACCATTGTACTTTATCGTAACAGATCTCATCATATCGTAGCCGGTCGTCGAAATTCTTGATTTTTTTTCAAATCAGACCTAAAATCGTGCGATCGTCGTTAGAAGAATCGCAGCCATTATTTGGTAGCAAATTTTACACGATCATTTTGCAACCAAATCGGTATATTGATCGCAAGAGATTGTAATTTGATTTTAGTCTGGTGGGACCTAGGCTTCAGATATGTTGAGAAAAACAGTACAATAAAAAAGTACAATGCTTCTGAAACCTTTGTCGTACGATAGAAAAAATAATTTTGAACATTTCCAAACTGTCTTCCCCCTCCACGATCATCCTGGGATCTCCTCCACGATCATCCTGGGATCTATTTTATGGTAACCCTTTAGCCCCTCACGATGCATTAAAGCATCATTTTTCAGCCCTGAAAAGAGACAATCAAGGGTTTTTAAATTAAAATTTTCATTAAACTGGTTCACTAATACATTGGTAACTTTTTCACCCACTTCAACTCATCTTCATCCACTACAAGTCGAGAATTGCGACAGCAATTCGCGGCTTGTAGTGGCTGAAGATGACAATGGTAAATTCAGACTTGAAAGGGTTAATATGTGTTAAGATTTTTCCCAATCATCCACCATTATTCCACGAATCCACACGATGTGGGATCACAAGATATAGCAATTTGATTTTAGTCCGGTGGGACATAAACTACTGGACATGTTCAGTGGTGAGATTGCTTACGACCCGTAAAATTTCGATGTAATCGTGGACCCCGACATCTATTTGGGTGTCGTCTTTGGGTATAGATGGGGAATTAAATTTTACTCCGTCATTTTGGTATGGAAATTGTATTCTATTTCGAGCAACAAGATTGACAAGCCTTGGAGCTATAGTCCTGAAATAACAGGCTATGGTAGCGAGACGTTGACGCTATGTTAGTTAAATATTGGCTCACTCCTGCGACACTGGCCCAACATAAACACTATCAAGCCTGAATTTACCATGGTCATCTTCAACCACTTCAAACCGCGAAATGCTGTCACAATTCTCGACTTGTAGTTTATGAAGATGATTTGATGTGGTTTAAATATTAAAAAAAATTGTCATGTATTGGTAAACCAGTTTTATGGAAATTTTCGTTCTAAAACCCTTCGTTGTAGGAAAATCAAGTGTGTTCTCAGGGATGTAAAATGATGCTTTATTGCATCGTGAGGGCTTAAAGGGTTAAATCGACACCATATCACTACATGCTAACCCAACAAACACGAGACATTGAGCCACTGTTGGGTCAATGTTGGGCCAGCGTCGTAGACGGAGGCCCAACATTGCCCCAACAATGGCTCAATGTCTCGTGTTTGCTGGGAAGTCATATCATCACATATCTGTATATTGTCTGTGTATATTGTGAGGACATGACTCTAACGTACTCAATACTATCAACAACCAGGCGGGGGCTCTAGGGTAGTGGTTAGCACCGCTGCCTTTCACGCTAGAGTTAGGTGTTCGTTTCCCGATTACGGCAGTTTGCAAGAAACACCATATCCACTCGTGAAAAACAATATTGTGGGGAGCCTCTGTGACCGAGAGGTAGCGTGCTCGACTTCAGACCTCCAGGGTCTAAATGTTGAATCCTGTGTCTGGAGGGCAGTGTCATCTCACTCATCTCACCATCCTCCGTAGGTTCTCCTGACCCGATTTTAACTGTATGTGCACAAAAGTGGCCTAAAGCCCGATTCATTTATTTTTTTACTATCAACAACCGTATTCTTCTATACACACATCACTGGAATTAGTTAAACTACTAAGTCTGACTTTTTTAAGCTATATAATCATATATTGATGGTGCAATTTTATTTTTTAAATCCTTTTTTTAACCGTTTATACGTTTTAGTTGGCCATGATTGACATTGTTTAATTATATTCTTCCTATCTATAGTATAATCAATATTCGTGTAAAACCATGTTCTTTACATTTTCACCTACTTGAAGTTGTGTCTCGCTACCGCGACGCACAGCTTCAAGAGGGTAAAAAAATACTAAAGCTTGTTTGATTTGAGACTAAACATTTGCAAATCTTGATGTTTAAACACTCATTTCATTCTCAATAATCATGATTTAATCGGATAAAAAGTAATAAAATGACTATAGTCGTGATTATCGCTTAACCCTCTAGAAGCCAAATTATTTAAATAAACTTTTCACCCATTCTAAGTTGTGTCTCACTGACGCGATTCACAACTTCAAGTGAGTGAAAATGATGCAAATTGGACAAAATCGAACGTCAACGATTTTACAATTTTATTGTTTAATGTGGCGTTTTATCTCGTAGGCCTATGACATGTTCAAAAGCTGGTACAAAATGAAAACAAAATCGGTGGTTAATTCTCACAGTGCGGGGATAGACTTTAGACGTCAGAATCAGACGTCTGCAGACATCAGATTCTGACGTCTAAAAAATATCCCCGCGCTGTGAGAATTAAAATATTTATATTGGTCGTAGACCCATGACATAGGTATTCAAATGAATCGGAAAGAGCTAGCTAAAGCCATTTATGACAATTTCAAATTGGAAAAAAACCTTTGGTCGCGATGTTTTTTCACAAATAAATTCAGCGCTTTAAGGGTTAATGGACTATAGGGTTAAACCACAACGTCCTAATAGGGCCTACACAACAGTGAGAGCAGGAAAAGACAAGTAATCACTCGTAATGATTCAATATTGTGGGGGACATCCGTGACGGAGAGGTGGCGTGCTCGGCCTCAGACCGTCAGGGCTCGAATTTTGAATCCTGTGTCTGGAGGGCAGTGTCATGTCATTCATCTCACCATTTGCAGGGGGTTCTCCTGGCCCGGTTTAGCCTTGAGCCTATGTGCATAAAGGTGGCCTAAAACCCCATTCATTTCATGTCATTTATCCAAATATTTTCTTAGATGAACAAATAAAACCACCGAAAACGGCTTTATGATTACGACATGTCTGGATATAACGATATTTGTCATAAAATGGCATCTATACGACTTTAGGGCTAAATCTAATAACGGTACAGCGACACGATGGCGACCTTTGCCACGCATCACCAGTGGTGTTATAATGTTTACAAAATTTTCAACAACTTATTCTGATGTTTCGCTCTATCAAATTGAGAAATAAATTCAGGAAATTTGTATGTTTCCATTGGGCGACACTGTGTATGATACACGGCACATTGCCGGAAGCCATGACCTTATTCGGTGTAACAGAGTGCAATAAATCATCACGTGATCGCAGAATAGACAACTATGACGTCAACCACATCGATCATTTCCCGCGTAAATAATTCTGTATTCTAGAGGCAATGACGCTATGTACTCAGCATTAAACTTGCACAGATCCTATCATAATGTGATCAATCTGTCTATAGAGCTAACCCTTGCGTAGGCGTCATAGCCTACATACACAATAGTCCACATTTTTAGACTAATTGTGTTAAGAACCATTATTTTTGCTGACATATTTTTTATCAGCAACAATTATTGGTTCTTCTATGAGGATGAGTTGTGCAGTTTTAATTTCTTTATTCTGTAAGGGGGTCACCATTCATTCTCCAGAGGCAGGGGGGTGGGGGGTTGCTGGAGTATTTTTTGAAAAAAATAATTTCGGGCGGAGTCTGTGTGATATAAATAATTCACTTCAATATCTGATCTCTATAAACATCTAATAATATTTTAAGTTTTCAACGCGCTACGCCGCCGAGCCGGGTCCTAATGTAAACTATTTTCAATCATAAATGCCAACAGGGGTGATAAGAGTAGTGGTAGTAGTAGAAGTAGTAGTAGTAGTAGTAGTAGTAGTAGTCGTCGTTTATTAACTTGTGGGAGATTGTCAAAAGTGGGAGATTGTCAAAAGACTCTCAGGAGTCGCTTTCATGATAACCACCCATCTTACCTATAGGCTTCAAACCACGGAAGGCTTCGTAGAATCGCCTCAAAATTGTGAAAATAAAATTTTGTGCAAATAAAATGACACTGAAATTGAACAATTAGTTTGTGCTGGGAGAAATGTTGTTTTAATGTTGGGCCAGCGTAGCATACGATGGGCCAACATTAAAACAACATTGGGTCAACGAGTTATAAATCAAAGAAACAAATAAAGGGTCCACCATTAAATCTCCAGGGGGGGGGGGATAAGCTGAAGGTTTTTGTCGCGGACAAATTATTAATTTCAACTCGGCTCGACGGCGCGCTTAAAATTGTAAATTTCATTACATGTTTATATAAAACACAACTTGAAGTAAATTATTTATTTCACGAAGAGTCCGCCAGAAATTATTTATCTAAGAAATACTCCAACCCCCCACCCCCTCCCAGGAGATTAAATGGTGGTCCCCTATAAAATTCAGCAGCAAAATGCATTCCCAGCAAACATGATGCATTCACCCAATGCTGGGTTAATGTTGGCCCGCCGTCTGCGACGTCGACCCAGCATTAACCCAGCATTGGTTCAATGTATCGTGTTTGATGGGTTGTTAATAACCCGACCACAGATTTGACAAAATCAGCTGTTTCCACTCACTGCCCCACTGGCAATCCCGGTGGATCGAGTCGCTTCACTCATCAATAATATATACCTCTGAAAGTTGATCATGATGCGCAGGCGGGCGAGCCCACAATGTGTGCATGCGAATCCTACGAGTGAGGAAAAGAGTGAGTATTGTCTATGTCGCTTTCTGTGCATTGTGGCAAAATTGCGAAATAACAAAGCAGGGTCCTACTCTTGTCGAATGATTTTGACTGTCATTCATCACTGTTCATACATGTAGGCAACACTTAAAGCTACTCAGTGGGATGATATCAAGTTTGGTTTTTAATTTTGTAATGAAGTAGTGTATCCCGTAGTTCATGATTTCATTTTTTTTTCAAAATGTTTAATTTTTTTTTTTATCAACATTGATAAGAATCCAGAGAAAACATAAACAAACTATTTGCACACCTAAAGCATGGTTGACTGTTAGCTGAGCGTTGGGCCACATGGTGGTGCCGTCGGCCCAGCGTTGGGCAGACAATAGGTGCTGCGGGGGATTCCCCACTCTTTCTCGCCCACACACAATTTAACCTAAGAGGCGCCTTGCAATGCGTGGTAATGCAGGCTTGGACCACTCGGTCGGAGACGGTGTATTTGTGTTATAACGTGTTGTATAATGCACACACGGTTGTATACATGGCAATGTACGACTTGGAAATAAAACTAGTTTAGTCTTTTTAAGTGTTTTTTTTTTAAATTTTTATGATTTTTGTTGCATTTTTAGTTGAGATCAGTTGGCTATGTAGCTTCATATAATTTTTTTTTTGGCATGTCAACATATAATGTCTCTTTTATTCAATAAAACATTGAAACAATGTTGAGTACTGTATCATGTAACATAGACATTTCTACACACTCCAGGCATTTACACAGCTTGTAGCATTGTACACTATTGTATTTGTCCAACCACGATAACGAACTAACGAACAGTCCAGACTACAAGACATGGAAAAATCCACCGCGACAGCGAGCTATGCAATAATAAGAGTTACATGTAGTAAGTAAAGGAAAATAAATCGTTTTTTTATCCGTTTTATTGTTATTGGGAATGAAAATGTGTGTTTAAACATAAGGATTTGCAAATGCTTGGTCACGAATTAAACATATATGAGTATTTTTTACCAATTTGAAGTTGCGGTAGCGAGACACAACTTCAAATAATCAGATAATCCCTGTTGTCACGGCAAAAAATAGAAAATCTGTATCTATCTGTAGAACGGTGAGAGCTGTATGCATTACACGTATTGGTGTCAAGATGTTAAGGGAGCTACCATTTAATCTCCAGGGTGGGGGGGGGGCTAGATAATATATTTGGACAAAATATTTATTTCAACCCTGCTAGGCGGCGCGCTGAAAATTTTAAATTGTATTATGTTTATTACATGTTTAAATACTATAAAACCGAAATTTATTTTTTATTTCCAGCCGTCCGAAATTTTTTATTCGAAAAATACTCCAGCTCAGGAATATTGGCCCCCTTGCACGTAGGCTACTGGTGTCGAGGGGTTACAGGCGTGGTTACTATTCCTGGTGACGGAATGACAGATTGTGGTTTCTATTCCTGGTGACGGAATGACAAATTGCCAGACGTTAAGGTTCAACAAACACCTCACGGTCGCCTAATGTTGTTTTAATGTTGGGTCAATGTCGCAAACGGTGGCCCAACATTGAAGCAACATTGAGTCAACACATCGTGCTTGCTGGTGGGCCAATACAGAGAGTCAATACTTCCAGCTGAATGTACTATTGATTATTCATTGTGGCCCAGTCTGATGTAAGAGCCCCTGCTATTTTGTGATTGTGTCAATTTCATGGAATTTTAATGCCTATTAAAATGCTTGGGTGTTATGTGGACTAATACATGGATATACCGAGGAATGGGCCACTTATAAAATTGATGGAATGTAGAACTACCTAAGGGTCGCCGGTCACAGTCCTGCTGTGCAGCTGCCTATTGAAAAAATAATCGTGGCACCAGTTTGATGTTTGTCCGCCCTATTTTGACTGTCTAGTGACGCAGATAAAGTGTCTGCCCGCCACTTTCAATAAGGTTTTAAGGTCACGTTAGGAAAATATAAACAATTGAAAATTCGAATCGAGATGGTATGAATTGTGAAACCCGTGGCCATTTTGTTTGAATTCTGGAGTCTATAAACAACATTCAGCTCCCCGTCTGGAAACGAAGTGTCAGACAGGTGCCCCGTCTACCTCAGCGGGGGATTTAATCGTAGCCACCCACTTACTCCAAGCTTTAAATTACGAAACATATCTTTATTTTTGACAGTTACCCCTCTCCCAAATTTAATTATTTGAATTACTGAACATCAAACACAACATATTTTATGCATTATAGTCGCGTTTTGTTAATCAAGATGGAGGAAATAACAATAATTGTAATATGTGATTTGATTGAAGCGCCTCAGCACTATAGGCGGTACGCCTAATATCGAGAAAAACGTTTTTCGCCTTTTAAAACACATTTACTGTTACAGGCTGAAACAATTTTTGTTCACATTCATTCAAAGCACTGAGATATACGTCAATCTCCAGGTGTAATTTGCGTTAAAAAAATTACTTGCAAAATCCTTTCAGACTCAGATTCGTTTATTTGTTTTCTACATATTTTCAACCAAACAAATTTTATACAAAAAGTAAATAACGGGAGACTTCCACTATGACTGAATTGTCGCTGGCGTGGAAGCCCCTCAAAATAAATAAGAAACAGGAAATTCAATAGAAAATATATTTCTCTACGTATACCGATGATCCAAAAATGCACGTTTAAAGGGACTGGCCCAGGCTAAAATCATATTTATTTTGGCTTCCTGATATGACCATATGATGTAAACATGTCCATAGACTAGAACTTCGAAAGTTTTTAAATTTTTGTGCTGCGCATTCACCAGTTAGGCTAGATATAGAGACGAAATTCCTGATTTCTAATTTTTGAAAACCATGTCAAAAATAACTTTCAAAGCTGATTGGATGTGGTAAAAATATCTTTTAGTCAGCAAATATTTTAAGTACATGCAGCAAAAAGCGTGGTTCTCGATATTGGGCTTAGACTACTATATACGACATTTTGGTCAGAAACGCTTTGAAAATATGATAATTTTGATAAAATATTGAAAAAGAAAATTATGCACCTTAGAGGCATGCCGACAAACAGTAATTAACAGTAATTAGGTATATACAGCGCTGAATTATTTTTGTATAAACCATAGAGACCAAAGGGTTTCTTCAATTTGAAATCATGATAAATGGCTCTTTCCGCTTCATTTGAAAATATTAACAAAGTAAATTATGCACCTGAGCTGCTTGCCGACAAACAGTAGTTAATAGGATATTATGCAGGAGAAACAGACGTGATGACTGAGCCGGGTCTAATCACCAGAATCAGGTACGGTAAGTGACTGCCTCATAAAATCCTATTATTTGTTCCTGCTGAGCCATAAGGCGAATCGGGATTAACTTTCTACGGCGGATCAGAAATTGCAGGTGAATGGGTAAACGGATATGTCCCGGTGAACATGATATATTGATACGATGTTGGTTTGATGTTGGTCCAGCGTCTGCGACGCTGGCCTAACATCAAACCAGCATTGTGTCAATGCATCATGTTCTGTGGATCATGATTGTATGCTAATATTATTTGTGGTCTGACAGGATATTGCCAGCGGCTGTGAAATAGACGCTGAGAAACGTAACACTGATTCATAATTATAGAACACCGCATTGTGCGCAAAAAAACGCTCTTAGAAAAATCTCATGGAAATCTCACAGAAAACTCTGTCAACTCATCATAAACTCATTAAAAAAATTCACAGTACACTCATATTATATTCACAGAATTTCGGAGTAAACTCAATAATCTCACAATAAACTCATACTAAATCAGAAAAAACTCGCAAAAAACATAATCGTAAAATCATAGTAAACTCACAATACACTAAGAGTGAACTCACAATAAACTCACAGTAAACTCACAATAAACTCACAGTAAACTCACAGTAAACTCACAGTAAACTGACAATAAACTCACAGTAAACACACAGTAAACTCACAGTAAACTCACAGTAAGCTCACAGTAAACTTAGTTAAACTCACAGTAAACTCACAGTAAACCCACAGAAAATTCACAGTAAACTTACAGTAAACTCACAGTAAACTCATAATAACCTCACAAGAAACTCATAGTAAACTCGCAGTAAACTCACAGTAAACTCACAATAAACTCACAGTAAACTCACAGTAAACTCACATTAAACTCACAGTAAGCTCACAGTGAACTCACAGTAAACTCACAGTAAACTCACAGTAAACTCACATTAAACTCACAGTAAACTCACAGTGAACTCACAGTAAACTCCTAGTAAACTGAGTTAAACTCACTCACATACAAAGACAAAAAAACAAAAAAAAACGATATACATACATAAAAATTAAGTCTTTGGATGATATCCCATTCCATCACATATTTATATGATGATGTATTTTTCAGACAGTTCCGTGGCGCTGTTTGATGGCAGACAGACTGACAGAGTGAGACAGACAGACAAAATTTTTATTGACAAAAATAAAAGTCATTAAAGATTTATTTGTCATTAGATATATGTACATGTTTATGCAAGATGGTTAGTTGGGTTTGATGATCACAAGATGGTAAGTTTGCTTTGACTGTGGTGGTTTATTGTTGCTCCATCGTCTACTATGCTGGGCCAACATCAAACCGACATTGGGTCAACGTCAAGTTTTCTGCTCAGACATACATCAGTTACACGCGATCAGTCCTATAAACCAATGTTGGTTTGATGTTGCACCATCATCTACGACGCTGGCCCAGCATCAAATCAACGTTGGGTGGACAGCCAACGTTGGTTTAGCGTTGCCACTTTTACTACGGCGTGGCACAACAACAAACTAACGTTGGGTCGGCATACACTGTGTATCATGGGATCATAGAATGATCCTGTTAAGCCATGACTCACGCCCCGTAAAATCCTCTTTCTTCCTGCGCCAGGTATTATTGACTCACCGACACACGGGGCACCCTTTAACCCTTAAACCGCTGACTTGTTTTTGTACAACATGTTTTTTTCAATTTTAAATAATCATAAATGTCTTAGTTAGCTCTTTGCGATTCATTTGAATATCTATGTTATGGGTCTACGACCATTAAAAATATTTAATTTTTTTCAGTGCTGGGATCGACTTTAGTCGTCAGAATCTGAGGTCTATGGACGTCAGATAATGACGTCTAAAGCCGATCCCCGCGCTGTAAGAGTTAAGAGCTGGGGATCTTACATTATATGTCAATCTGGGTCTCATTCACGGCGACCACTCAAAGACATCGCGGGTATCTGTCTACCATGTGATTGATTGATTGATGTTTTCATTTTTTTTTCATTATGTTTTCATTTTTTTTTTTTTAATATATATGTTGTTGTCAAATTAATAGTGCCCGCATCTGAGTGAAAAAATACTAAATTATCAGCTCTTGGTTTACTATTTGATAATTACTGCTTGTATTTCGTCCGCAAATGGGTATCTCTCCCTCAATTTCCAGCTTTAATTGAATGAAAAATACGAATTGGCAGCTGAAAAGTATCCCTTTATTACAACTTAAACATAATTTCAACCAAGATCTGCAAATATTTTTTTCCATTTTTTCCGATTTTTCAAATTTGTGAATCAAATATTTAAACTGTACACATTGTCATCACAGCACAAGAAATATATATACCCGCCGGGAGGCCTATTATCGCTCGTTGTCCCCAAAGAGTCAGGCTGGAAGGCTGTCAACCGTGCATGGAGGTACTGTTCATAAAAGCGTCGTCAAAGCCGACCTCCTTAGCGACGTTAATACACCTACACCAGCACCTCCTGTGTGCTAGCGTATACATTCAGATTTACAGAAAATATGCCAGATATCATCTAGATAAAATAATAACAATTGATTATTGACAATGCAAAAGGGAATTTTGATAACTTAATGGTATTAAATATGAATATTCCATCGCATAAGCAGATAAGTGGGTTGTGTGATTGTGGTTTGTGATATGGGATACGTTATGATGTTGGTTTGTGCGGTGATATATGCCGTCCATAGAGCAGCAAATACCACACGCTAAACCAATGTTGCGTTAATGTTGGGCCAGCGTCGCAGACGGTGGCCCAACATTAACCCAACATTGGTTTAACGTGTTGAGTTTGACCGAGGGGGGGGGGGTGCGTAGGCCGATAATTCAGATTCTAAGCAGCTTGTAACATACAGGAGACTATTCTGATCCTAACACTAAGTGCCATATTGCGATGACAGCGCATGCGTGCTAGACATAACACAGGCATGCGTACACCGACCATGCTTTATCTGGTGACCTGGTCATAACAGTGTCAGTGTCACTGTCACAGTGTCAGTGATTTCAGAATAGACCTAACACCTCGTCATAACAGTGTCAGTATCAGTGTCACCACACTGCCAGTGTCAATGGCACAGTGTCAGTGACTTCAGAATATACTTAACACCTGGTCATAACAGTGTCAGTATCATTGACAGTGTCAATGACGTTGTTACGGTATCAGTGTGTCACTGGATTGATTGATTGACTTGAAGACAAATTAAAGGAATAAAACGGTCATAACACAGTCAGTGTCACAGTGTCAGTGTCATAGTGTCAGTGTTCAGTGTCAGAGTGCACCGGCTTGATTGCCGTGGTGACTAATTACAGGAGTATTCATAACAGTGGCAATATCACTGTCAGTGTCACCGTGTCATTGACTTCCCAGGAATACCGGCTTGATTGCCGCGGTGACTAATTACAGGAGTATTCGCTAGAGGTCGCAGAATGAAGGTGAAGGTTGACGGGGTTGAGATAGGGAGCGTGGATGAGGGACCAGCAAGGTACAGTACAAATAGACACCGTAGAGAGGAAAGAGTGAATCTGATACTTCACAAAGTGGCAGATACATTCTTTTATGTCGAATAGTACGACATTTAGATTTATGTAGTCAGTGAATACAAATAGGGGGGCCCCTAACTACCGCAGAGAGGAAAGGGTGGATCTAACACTTCACAGAGTCGCATAAATGCACCCCTTTAATGCTACAAAATACAGACTCATATATAAGTACTATCTCAGGGTTGAATAGCTCAATACCTCAATTTTTTTTTAATTGTGCAATATACCATATGCTAATACAACTGATTTTCTTCAGAAACAAATTTTGTTTGCTATGAAAAACATTTGTAACCAGTTATAACAACAACATATTGGCGATATCCCACTCTATCTTACCCTAGTAATTTATATAAAACCATGTCAGGGGTGAGATGCTCCCTGCTACAAATGAATTAATTTCCCCCTATTTTTGACAATTTTATTTTAGACAGTGGCTTATCATACGTGATTCTTCATAATGTAACTCTATGGGCAGCCTCGTTTACGAAATGACGGGCTCCCATTGACCCTCATTATAACTTTGCCGTATGAATAGCCACTCTGTTTTATTTTAAGCTTTGGTAGCGTTTTCTATGTTCAATTATACCACTACCCAGTTGTGTCACTCTACCTCGACCCGCAACCTGAAATGTGTGAAAATTACTCATATTTATTTATTACATGTTCCAACCCTTGTATATATATAAAACAAATTAAAAACGACCATCCCAGCAAACACGACACATCCAGCCAATGTTTGACCGATGTAGGTCCCACCGTCTACGACGTTGGCCCAACATTGGTCAAACATTGTCTACATGCGTCGTGTTTTCTGGGATAGACCTGTTTAACGGTTTAAGCGTTATGCCATGTATTTTATTCAAGATGACAATGCTGCTGCCAACATTATGAGTAAACCGTTAATGCCGTTTGCCTTGAATAATTCGAGGTTTGGATCTAGAGTCATCTAAACAACAATTCGATGTAGATATAACGTCTTGTGCTTGGTGGGTATGCAATCATTTTTATGATGTTTACCACTAGTTTCTGTTAGCTTTTCATTAAAATATGATTGAGGGGTGATGTTGGCATGCAGTCAGCGATATAGTCCCCTACTATTAGGACTGAAGTAGATTATAGATCTGATATGGCAGTCTGTGCTGAGTGGTCTGCTCTAGGAGATTACCCCGTGCTGCGTGAGGAATCTGTCAATATCGGATCCATGGCAGTATTAGCATAGAAAACACAGACATTCTGA
The DNA here is from genome assembly GCA_964017125.1 of Flabesymbios commensalis. Classification (NCBI taxonomy): domain Eukaryota; kingdom Metazoa; phylum Annelida; class Polychaeta; order Terebellida; family Flabelligeridae; genus Flabesymbios; species Flabesymbios commensalis. The sequence goes on along the minus strand of OZ024905.1, from coordinate 874,602 downwards.
GTAACATAGTCTCATAGAGAACACAGATATTCTAAGTAACAAAGTTCGTGGAAAACACAGCCATTCTAAGTAACATAGTCTCATAGAAAACACTGACATTCTAAATAATTAGTCTGATTTAAAATACACCCGTGACGTCAGTCTATTGTTAAAACAGTAGATTCGGATCTACGAATCTACTGTTCTTTTGTACTGGTCAGGTCGGGCAAAAAATGAAATGAAATGAATCGGGCTTTAGGCCACCTTTGTGCACATATAGGCTAAACTGGGCCAGGAGAACCTCCTGAGGATGGTGAGATGATGTCAGGTCGGGCACAATATACGGGTTTAACTATGGAACTGCATGTTAATATTTCATGGTTTGGTCATGCTGACAATGAAATTGAGGTTTTCTATATCAAATCTTGGAACATCTACGCATATTATGTATATTTCAAGTCGAAGAAAGGACTAAATTACAATAGATTCGTAGATCCGAATATACTCGGCGCTTCGCGCCACATACATTCGGATCTACGAATCTATCGAATTTCGTTCTTTATCCTTGACAGAAAACACTGACATTCTAAGTATCAAAGTCTCAAAGAAAACACAGACATTCTAAGTAACATAGTATGATAAAAAACAGATACATTCTAAGTGACATAATATGCTAGAAAACACAGACATTCTAAGTAACATAGTCTCATAGAAAACACAGATATTCTAAGTAACATAGTATGCTGGAAAACACAGACATTCTGAGCGCCATAGTATCATGAAAACAAGAGACATTCTAAGTAACAAATTAACGTAGAAAACAGAGACATTCTAAGCACCATAGTATCATGAAAACCAGAGACATTCTAAGTAAAAAATTAGCATAGAAAACAGAGACATTCTAAGTACCATAGCATGATAGGAAAGAGATCCATTCTAAGTAACATAGCATGATAGAAAACAAAGATATTCTTAGCACCATACTATAATTTTAAACAAAGACTTTCTAAGTACCATAGTATGATATTAAACAGAGGAATTCCAAGTAACATAATATACTAGAAATCAGAGAAATTCTAAGTGACATAAAATGCTAGAAAACAGAAACATTTTAAGGGACATAATATGCTAGAAAACAGAGACATTCTAAGTGGCATAATATGCTAGAAAACAGAGATATTTTAAAGACATTATAAGTGACATAATATGCTAGAAAACAGAGACATTCCAAGTGGCATAATATGCTAGAAAACAGAGACATTCTAAGTGACATAATATGCTAGAAAACAGAAACATTTAAGTGACATAATATGCTAGAAAATGGAGATATTTTAAGTGACATAATATGCTAGAAAACAGAGACATTCCAAGTGACATAATATGCTAGAAGCAGAGACATTTTAAGTGACATAATATGCTAGAAAACAGAGACATTTTAAGTAACACAATATGCTAGAAAACAGAGACATTTTAAGCACCAGCGCTGGGAGCCTTTAACCATTTTAGTTTGGGGACCGTCTTTGGATGCCAGAATCTGACGTCTAAAGACGTCGGATTATGATGTCTGAAGATTTTAGATTCTGTGGGCCCCGGGTGTTGTTCAAAGATTTCTATTCTTGACGTCTAAAGTCAATTCCCGCACTGATAAAATTAAATATTCATAATGTTTATTTAGCAAATATTTATAAACGTCTGCTACCCATATTCAGAACCAAAATGAAATAACAAACATCGTCAGATGATTGGCTTTACTTCACTTTGATGATTTTCTAATGGGGTATTATACCTACGTTCACCTATATAAAGACTGGAGTCATTTAGTTCATTTACTCACATCATCTAACGCCTCTGCCAAGCAATATTGAAACAAAGCAAGGTCAACCATAGTTGCATTTGGAAAAAAAATGTTGTTTTAGTCCTTTAAAATAGTTGATCTAGAACCTATGTTTAAACTAGAATATCACAAATCTTAAAAATAAAGTTGTACCCCCTCCACTTCGGGACAACTCCAAAGGGTGTCTGAGAGGTTTCTTATGGGATTTGTAAATATTGACTCAACAGACCTTATGATTTTTCCATTGTAAATATCACGATATGGTACATGCACTAGCGGGCTCTATAATGGCTAGATCAATAAATCAATCAATTGATCAATCAATTAATCAATCAATGAATCAATCAATCGATCAATCAACCAAGCAACCAGGCTATCAAAAATCGATCAATCAATCTATCGATCAATCAATCTATCGATCAGTCAATCTATCGATCAATCAATCAATCAATCAATCAATCAATCAATCAATCAATCAATCAATCAATCAATCAATCAATCAATCAATCAATCAATCAATCAATCAATCAATCAATCAATCAATCAATCAATCAATCAATCAATCAATCAATCAATCAATCAATCAGTCAGTCAGTCAGTCAGTCAATCAGTCAGTCAGTCAATCGATCGATCGATCGATCGATCGATCGATCGATCGATCAATCGATCGATCGATCGATCAATCAATCAATCATACGGTCGGTCGGTCGGTCGGTCGGTCGGTCGGTCGGTCGGTCGGTCGGTCGGTCGGTCGGTCGGTCGGTCGGTCGGTCGGTCGGTCGGTCGGTCGGTCGGTCGGTCGGTCGGTCGGTCGGTCGGTCGGTCGGTCGGTCGGTCGGTCGGTCGGTCGGTCGGTCGGTCGGTCGGTCGGTCGGTCGGTCGGTCGGTCGGTCGGTCGGTCGGTCGGTCGGTCGGTCGGTCGGTCGGTCGGTCGGTCGGTCGGTCGGTCGGTCGGTCGGTCGGTCGGTCGGTCGGTCGGTCGGTCGGTCGGTCGGTCGGTCGGTCGGTCGGTCGGTCGGTCGGTCGGTCGGTCGGTCGGTCGGTCGGTCGGTCGGTCGGTCAGTCAGTCAGTCAGTCAGTCAGTCAGTCAGTCAGTCAGTCAATCAGTCATCGCGTCGGGTGACAGTGGGCTCACCTACACTGTTCCAAAATGAGAACTATTTTTTGATGAACGATTTTAGTTTTGCTGCGTGCACTACCATGAATTAGAGTAAAAGTTCCTTAAACTGGACTCCGTGTTTCAGCGAGGAGCATTCCAGCAGACAATATGGGGAAAATGTTGACCTAGTGTTGTTGAATTATAATTTTTAATAACATTAAAACAACATTGTGTCAACGTCTCGTGTTTCCATGGTGTAGTTTAGCGATTATCACATTTAAACATTCAGTCAAGTCTGGTGTTTTTCCATTTTTTAAGCGTTTGTCAAAGGAGCAAATCTTTCCTTCACCACCGGCTTGTAAAAAATCAGTTTTATGGGGAGCCTCCATAACCTAGAGGTAGCGTGCTCGACCTCAGACCTACATGGGCTCGAATTTTGAGCCATCTCTCATTTTTTCATCCGCTGAATTATGAATCATCTCTCATTTTTTCATCCGCTGAATTATGAATCATCTCTCATTTTTTCATCGTCTGAATTATGAATCATCTCTCATTTTTATCCCCTGAATTATGAATCATCTCTCATTTTTATCCCCTGAATTATGAATCATCTCTCATTGATTCATGCACTGAATTATGAATTATGTCTCATTTATTCATCTCATGAATTATGAATTATGTCTCATTTATTCATCCGTTGAAATATGAAGCATGTCTGATTTATTCATCCCTGAATTATGAAGCATGTTTTATTTATTAATCCCTGAATATTACAGACTAAAACTTTAAGATCGTTTAATTTTAATAATCTATAGTATTGACAGCTGGACCCCGTCGTTGGGGCGTTGACCATACCGCGCATGCGGGTGGGCCTACAGTTAGTTTTGATAACTGTGTTTAAATACTTGCCGGCATTGAATCCAAACATTAGGCACTTTTTAGCAAACTTAATGTTCAATTTGTCTTGTTTGAAATGCAAAACCCACTGAGCTCACGACGTTGTTGCGACGTTGAATCAACGTCATTGACGTTGATTCAACGTCGCAACAACGTCGTGTGCTCAGTGGGAAATGATTAAAAACGGCAATATAGACTGTGATTGCCCAAGTATGATACTCTACTGCATAATTTAAATAACAACTGAATGACGGCGGTGACAGGCGCCAACCTTTCATTGGTCGGGGTAATTAGCATAAACATATTATTAAGATTTATCAGCAACACATGTTCTGGTGATTGGATACATCGTCCCAGTTTTTCGTTTGCATTTCAACAAAAGTGTCAAAATTAATAATATGCGCGGTCCAAATTGTGATAACTATGACGTTGATTGGACATATAGGGTGTACTGTGTATAGGTAATAGTAGAGTATGATCGCTATACTATAGTCTGTATCCTGGATATTGTGAAGAGAGGAGGATCGAGTGAAGTGGTCAAAGACTTGACCTCACACCCCTCAATCTACCTCACTATCAGAACACATACACTCTCATAATAGACATAATAGCGACACGAGGCGTTAAGCCAGTGTTAGCTTAATGGTGGGCCAGCGTCGAAGACGTTGGGCCAACATTGAGCCAACACTGGCTCAACGTCTTGTGTTTGCTTGAATAATAGACAGCACAGCCATGTAAAGGTAAACACCAGTAACGCCTTATTGTTATGAGGTTATGAGCCAGTTACTGCTATTTGACACAAAACCAACTAACAGAACACATACTCTGTGAACAGGGGTCGTCGAACTTAGATTTGACGTTGGGCCAGCGTCGTAGACGATGGCTCAACGTTAAATCGACATGGGTTTACCGTTTCGCATTTTATATATATTTAAAATACACCGGTGACGTCAGTCTATTGTTAAAAAAACATTAAGATTCGGATCTACGAATATACTGCAATTTTTAATAGTGACCAGGTCGGGCACAATATACGTACGGGTCATGAAACTGTATGGCTTATGCTGCATGGCTTAACCACGCTGAGTATAGAATTGCGTTTTTTTATATAAAATCTTGTAACATATGTGCCTATTTTATGTATCTTAAGTCGAATGAATAACTCCAGTACGATAGAATCGTAAATCCGAATATCCTCGGCGCTTCGCGCCTCATACATTCGGATCTACGAATCTATCTTTCTCCTTGACATATACGGCGATATAAAGGCAAACAGCAGTAACTACTTACTGTAATAGCAGTACGTTATTGCAGTTTCCCGTTGCAATAATACTCAGTAAACGCGGACGTTGAAACAATGTTGGTTTAATGCTGGGTCAGCGTCGCAGATAGTGAGCCAGCATTAAAACAGCGTTGGATGAAATCTCGTGTATTGCATAAAGGGCTAGGATCTCCTACATCGAAACGTTACTTCAGGTGTTCAAACCGGCTATAGTTAACAAGAAAAATCACCCAATATTGGTTAGGGGAGCTACAATCTCCAGGGGGTGGGGGGGGATGGATTATTTTTGGAATAAATAATTTCGGGTGTACCCTGCGTGAAATAAGAACTGTTCTATATTTATATAAACATGTAATGAAATCTGGTTAATGCATTGTGTTTGTTGGAATTAAAGTTCAGCCTGGATGTAACAAATGCCATTTTTATGTTTCAGTTTTGAGGCGAACGAAATGAGGAAAGGACGAAATAAACCGGATATACGTTCCAAGAAGTACCCGGGGGAGAACGCATCCAAGTGAGTTTAAACATTAATCAACACAGATTCTGGGTCCCTGTAGACTACTGTTATAGCTTATAGAGCATCAAACAATCTCCACACCGAAAACAAACACTGCAATCTGTTCAGTTAGTCTGTAGTCGGCTTTGCGTGTAGCCCAACCACACCAGTGCTTCTGTAATTTTATTCACACGTGTCCAGCTAGTTTTTATAACTGAAAAATGTCTACAAATCTGTGAAACTGACACATGTGTTTCAAGACTTGATAGAGAAAACATAAATTTCATTGTTTTCTCTATAAAATCTTGGAACACATGCACATATTCTGGTGATTTTAAGTCGAAGAAAGAACTAAATTACAATAGATTCGTAGATCCGAATATACTCGGCGCTTTGCGCCTCGTACATTCGGATCTACGTTACGAATCTATCGAATTTCGTTCTTTCTCCTTGACATATTACTGGGCTATATGATGCTGGGGATTGGACGTGTAGTGACCACATTCTAGGAAAGAGATTAATAATAAATTGATCCGTCTATTTGAGATTGTCCTGCTTGGATGAACTTCCTGGCCTCGGTCAACATTACGCCGGGTAGGTTAACCATGCTATGTAACGGTTAATTAATGATGGGCTAACGTACCAGACGGTGGGCCAGCATTGAGCCACAGTTGGCCCTGACCTCCTCTTCATCCTACGATTGTTTGTGGTCTGTCAACCAGAAAGACTGAGTCAACAACCTTCAGAGTGTACTACAATGTCATGAGAAACAACAGTAGCTGATGGCTTGAAAAGTAAGCAGTTACTGCTGTTTGTCTTTGAGCGGCGGTCAGTATGCCAGTACTCGATGGCAGAAGAGAATCCTGCAGCTCAAAGGCAAACAGCAGTAACTGGTTACTTTTCAAGTAAGCAGTTACTGCTGTTTGTCTTTGCTCGGCGGTCAGTATGCCAGTACTCGATGGCAGAAGAGAATCCTGCAGCTCAAAGACAAACAGTAGTAACTGATTACTTGGAAAGTAAGCAGTTACTGCTGTTTGCTTTTGACCTACTCTGTAAATGCAATCAGCTGTGAATGTTTACCTGAAATGACAACAGTCACTTGTGCTTGCATTCGACCCACAACCAAGTCAATTCGATACACTGAACCAATGTTAATTCAATGTTGGACCATAGTCTGCGACGCTGGCCCAACATTAAGGCAACATTGGGTCGGTGTGTCGTGTTTACTGGGAAGAAAAACAGCCATAATCAACCAGCAAACACAAAACATGTGTATAACATTTATACAACGTCGTCCCAACATCTTAGATTATGGTCCAAACATTATATAAATGTCATACAAAAATTTTGTGTTTGCTGTGTTAATGCTTACTATAACCCTTAAAGAGGTGAAATATTTGTGTAATAACCATTGAGACCAAAGGTTTTTTTTAATTTGAAATCATCATATTAAATGTCTTAGTTAGCTATTTCCGATTCATTTGAATACCTATGTTGTGGGGTGTACGATAATTAGAAATATGTTCACGAGATCGACTTTAGACGTCAAAATTTGACGTCTACAGACGTCAGATTTTGTCGTCTACAGTCGCACCGCGCTGTAACGGTTAAACAGCAGTTTCTGCTGTTGGCCTCCGCACAGACTTACGTACAAAACCGGATGTGTGACGGACCGAGGCAGCCCATGGCAACCCGTGGGTGAAATTTCAGGGAGAATTTTCTTTTGACGTCCCTTTGCTTCCTCCTATGGGGGGAGGGGGGGTGAAGGGGTACGTGTAAACACAGAAAGGCCTCTCAATATGAACTCTCCATCCTCAGATCAATAACTCACATGATTCTCATGTGATTCTGTGTCCTGCTGCTACATTACTGCTACAATGCTCCTACGTTGCTTCTTCATTGCTGATATATTTATCACATTTCTGCTACATTATTATTTCATTTCTGCTACATTTTTGCTCTATTTCTGCAACATAACTGCTATATTGTTTGCTACATTGCTGCTACATTGCTGTGGCATTGCTGCTTCATTTCCGCTACATTGTCCTATATTGCTGCAACATTACTGATACATTACTGCTACATTACTGCTGCATTTTCCTACATTGCTGCTACATTATTGATACATTACGGCTACATTACTGCTACGTTGCTGCTACATTGATGCTACATTGCTGCTATATTGCTGCTACATTGCTGCTACATCTGTACATTACTAGTACACTGATGCTACATTGCTGATACAATATTCCCTAGTTATGACGGTCACCTATGCTTCTATGTGCCATGAGGCTCTGCACAATCATGTAACTGATCCTATCTTTGTCCTAGACAACCCCACATCTTACACGTACGCTTACACCAGTGTTTTTTCTTTCTATCCTGAACATTTTTCACAATGTCTTTATCATGCGAAACATAATGCTCTAGCATAATGCCCAAAACTAGCTCAACAACCACGCTAACAGAGATCATTCTTATATGAATGATCTTTGACGATACCTTGACCAAATGCTGGTTTAATGTTGGCCCACCGTCTGCGACGCTGGCCCAACATTGAACCAGCATTTGTTCAGCATCTGGGAAACAACAGACGCCAATCACTAGATTCGTTTTATTTATTTTATAAGAACATCAAATAACTGGGTTTAAACATGTAATATTCTTACTAATCGGCAGGAATACCAATGCTTACAAAATTCAGCAAATATGAATAGGAATATGAATATGGATTGCGGTGGCTAGGACTTCTGTTTAAATAAAATACCAGACACACCAATTTCAAAATATTAATTTGGCTGTCAAAGGGGTTAATGGTGGATCTATGTACAGTTTTACCAGCGATTGGAGACCTAAACTTATCGTCATAGTCGGCTCTTTCTGATTCATTTGAATACCTATGTTAATGGGGTTACGGCCATTAGAAATATTTTTCTGACGTCTACAGACGTCAGATTCTGACGATTAAAGTCGCTCCCCGCGCTATAAAGGTTAATTTGTTTTATTAGCATGTTAGGTCACAGTTATTAGGTATGAAATTATTGTTTAAACATCTCAAATTAAACAACTATGAGTAATTTTCACTCACTTGAAGTTGTGGGTCGCGATAGTGAGACACAACTTCAAGTGGGTGAAAAAATAAATGTTTAAATGAGTTTAATGTAGCACTTTAGGGATTAACACACAGGCATTTCTTCTCTTATGTGGAATTGTGAGATACGCCACAATTTACAAATCAATGAATGTAGATATTGTCCATTTTCAATAGAAATCTTAGAAAATTAGATTTAATTAGAGCTCATAACATTCACATGTTCATGGTTCACAGTATTATGTATGAATTCAATTGTTCAAAATGTGCCACTTGGTATCAATGTGACATGGGCCGCAAAGGGTCACATGTGATCTACGACATGAGGCTCAAAGGGTCACATGTGGATTGCGTTATTGCGTAAAAAATAGGCGTCATATTTTATAGGATTACCAACACATTGTGGTAGAACCCCGATCCGATGTAATCCATGCAGGTGTCAACAGGTGCTGCCAGGTGTCACACCTCATTCATTGTCACAGTAAACAATCTGATACATCGCGGAAAACCGCGACCCAAAAGCTGATGAAACAAAGTTCATACACATGAATCAAGGGGAACTTTATTGGGATTTTTTTTAATTGCCCAACACTTTTGTGAATGAACACTATGTTATCCCAATAATATAAATTAGGCCTGACCTTATTTAAAATCTGCTCGCATTATTCGTCCACGTGAAACAAAGCATAAAGCTATTAGCCAAGAGGTTATGATTTTGGTCGTGTGTGTTTGTTTGTTTGTTTGTTTGTTTGTTTGTTTGTTTGTTTGTTTGTTTGTTTGTTTGTTTGTTTGTTCGTTCGTTTGTTTGTTTGTTTGTTTGTTTGTTGTTTTGTTTGTTTGTTTGTCTTTTTTGTTTGTTTGTTTGTTTGTTTGTTTGTTTGTTTGTTTGTTTGTTTGTTTGTTTGTTTGTTTGTTTGTTTGTTTGTTTGTTTGTTTGTTTGTTTGTTTGTTTGTTTGTTTGTTTGTTTGTTTGTTTGTTTGTTTGTTTGTTTGTTTGTCTTTTTTTGTTTGTTTGTTTGTTTGTTTGTTTGTTTGTTTGTTTATGTGTTTGTTTGTTTGTTTGTTTGTTTGTTTGTTTGTTTGTTTGTTTGTTGTTTTGTTTGTCTGTCAGCAGGATTACTAGAAACGTAAATTACTAGATTTGCATGAAGCATTTACTAGCGGTGTTTCTGGGGCCATAGAACAATCGATTAATTTAGGTTTTGATCCGGAATTCCGGATTACGATGCGGATCGCACTTGTTGCTCATATTAGTTTAATTTGCAAATGCAAATAATGATGTTTAACCCCTACAGCGTCAGATTCTGACGACTAAAGTCAATCCCCGGACTGTAGGAGAAAAAAATATTTCTAATGGCGGTAGACCCATAACATAGGTATTCAAATGGATCGGAAAGAGCTGAATAAAACATTTATGATGATCTCAAATTGAAATAAACCCTTTGGTCGCCAAGGTTTTTGTAAAATAGATTTAGCGTTTCAAGAGTTAAACACACATTTCATGTGATTGGATTATAAATCGATTAAAAACGAATATAGTCTATGACACAATTATCTGGAGCGCATGCTTTTCGATTTCTCCGTCAATTATCAACCGATTTTCACGAAATTTTGTACATGTCATGTCCTAACAGTTAGACTATTTGACATACATGTAGTAAATTGAAAATATGACGTCCCTCTATAAACCCATTACACTAATTCTGGAATTCTATACATGTTAAATTGTCTAACTTTTGAAATATTGAATATAATTTCGCGAAATTTTTACCGATGTTAAGAAATGACTTGAAAAGATCCTGTGCAAAATGTCTAGGCAATCGGTTCAGAATTGACGGAGAAATCGACGAAAAGCATGCACTCCAGATAATTGTGTCATAGACTATATGTGGTTAGCTTAACCGTTACAGCGCGGCGATCGCCTTTAGACGTAGACGTCAGATTCTGACGCCTAAAATCGAACCCTGCACTGAAAGAGTAAAATCATTTATAATGGCCGTAGATCCATAACATAAATATTCAAATGAAGCAGAAAGAGCTGACTAAGACATTTATGATGATTTCAAATTGAAAAACCCTTTGGTCTCCACGGTTAATATAGAAACAAAATCAGCGCTCCAAGGGTTAAAGGGTTATACTCCATAAGTGGATATAATGACTTGCTCCGATGGCTCATTCTTACCGACTGGGGCTTGTAACCGGGAGGTATCAGGCTCGAATCCCGGTCGGGCCGGATATTTGTCATCGTGGTTGTACATATACAGTGTTCCAAACGGTTCAAAAGCCTGGAGAGTACAGTGCTGTCTACGGTACTGTGCACTATAAAGAATCATTGAAGTCATTCGAAATAAGAGTAGAATATAGTCCCGGCTTCGGTCTCCGTTCTGTCGCGATATTGCCATGATTGTGTAAAAAGCGACGTAAAGCAATATTCACATTCAAATGATGACTGGCAAACATGTGAAGTTGACACATTTTCATCTTCTCTTTTTACTATTTTTAAACTCTTTTATTAGTTTAAATAATAACTGTTGAGACATTCAGAATCCGCACAAATATACTGCCTAGAACCGATGTTGACTCATTTTTATCAACCCTTTTTTAACATTTTAAACGCTTGTATTCCTAGAACCATATATAAATACGTTTTCAGGCTATTTTTGAACCAAAAGAAATGACTTGGAATGTCAATAACATAGTATGTGGTGCTTGCTCAGTTTTTTTAATTTCATTTTTTTCTTGAAATTCATTTAGCAATTCCTATTTCAAATGAATTAAAGTAGTAAAAAAAACAATCCAGCAGGACAGTGCGGCGATCGACTATAGACTTCAGAATCCGACGTCTACAGACGTCAGATTCTGAAGTCTCAAGACAGTCCCCGCCCGAAAGAATTAAATATTCATCATGGCCGTAGACCCATAACAGAGGTATTCAAATAAAGTGGAAAGCGCTGACAGAATCTAATGACGATTTAAAAAAAACGTGATACACTGCGACCTACATAGACTTTAAGGCAGATTTGCCAGTGGCGGATCCACAGCAGGGGGTGTTAGGAGGTCTTGAACACCTCCCCCCTTTCTAAACAGAATTGTCCAAAAATCACTCTAAACATGTTGTTTGACACGTAATATTTGTCTGGTGCTGCTACGAGCCCCCGTTACCCGAGCTCAGTTTATTTGCTAAGAAGGCTAAAAATCATTAATAAAATAAAAGAAAATCGCGGATGGCTAACCAAATTTAATTCAGACCCCCCCCTTTCCTAATTCCTAATGGATCCGCTTCTTTTTTCATCTGTTTTTAAACAACATACAAAGGAAAATATCACAGATAAACGTGCTCTACTGAAATGACGTGTTTGTATATTAGCCTCGTTAAGGTCCCTGACTTTTATAAGCGCAGTCACTGGTGCCTGTTTGTTGACAGTGGGTGTCACAAGTGCTGTACTATAGCCGCGTGCATGCACGGTGTCACAAGTGGTATGCTATAGTCGCGCATTATTCCATAATCCTGATTGATAAATGATTGTCTCAAGTGATCCGCGGTATGTCAACAACCAATATATGGACACCCTTCTATCACGGAGCTATCTTTGCGTAGTTTATCTTTCGTAGGTTAATATTCCCAGCAAACACCAGGCATTCACCCAATGTTGGTTCAATGTTGGGCCAACGTCAAAGACGCTGGACCGACATTGAAACGACACTGTGTTAATGCCTTGTGTTTGCTGGCTGGCTTCCACGCCAGCGAAAATTTAGTACACTCTGTGTATAAAATATGTGTTTTGTTAATATTATTACCATGTAGGAAAGAAATGAGTTTTAGTGTTATTTAACCTAAATGTCTATAGTGTTCTCGAGTGTGGATTAATTAGATTTTGTAAGTACTACATGTGTTGTGCACGATTTCTCAAATCTCAAATCGAAATATTACAATCAAAATTTGAAATCTGTGAATCATCTTAAAGTGCAAAGTTACGCTATGTCAGTCATTCTCAAAATAAATACAAGAAGTCATATCTATATTGACTTTTGATTAACAGATCGGTCAACAAATATTGGAAGACATGATTAAGTAGGAGATGAAAGAGGGAGTATTACCTTAGATATGAAAGGGTGTATCTGCCACTTCACAAAGTGACACATGCACCCTTTCATAATACAGGGTTCAGATCTTGTTTTTTTCTGGGCCAGTGGACGAGTACTTCTAGATGATGTATGACTGACTGGTACCAGCTTATTAACTCTGTTATCACAATCTGGATGGAATATAAACACAGACACAAAACAAACCGCCGTTCTCCTCTGGGATGAAGCATTGATTAATCAATATGCTGCCGTCAGAAATATCTGCTCCTGTTACGAGATATCCCGATATTTCAGTGGTTTAAGTGAAAAAATGACATGAATCGGGCTTTAGGCCACCTTTGTGCAAATATAGGGTAAACTGGGCAAGGAGAACCTCCCGAGGATGGTGAGATGATTGAGATGACACTGTCCTCCAGACACAGGATGCGAAATTCGAGCCCCGGCGGTCTGAGGCCGAGCACGCTACCTCTCGGTCATGAAAGGCTCCCCACAATACTAACTTTCACACGTGGATGGGGAAGAAACATTTTTGTTTCTTTCAAACCGCCGAGACCGGGAACCGAGCCCCGAACTCTGGCGTGAAAGGCAGCGGTGCTAACCACTACCCTAGGGCCCCCGCCCAGTGGTTCAAGTAACTGACTTCAAGTCTTTAGTCTGTGCTTTACAACCCGCCGCATTCTGAATCTTGATGTTTGAACATACATTTCATTCCCAGTAACTGTGATTTAACCTGCTAAGGAAATATATTAAAACAAATGAAGTCGTGCATTTATGACCTGTCACATCAGATGTATGAATGATAACTTATTTGGAGACGCGTTGTGTGTGAGTGATATGGGATGGCAGCGTTTATTTTTTACAAATTTCAAATAGTCAATTTCTGAGATGTATTGATTCTAGTACATGTACTGTATTGAAGGTGTGTACACAAACTGTTATTCAGAGTCAGCTATACTCAGACCGACACCTGCATACACTATTTCATCCAGTAAATCCACCATAACAAAATGACGAATAAGAATAATAAGAGGAGGAAGCCAAATACCACAAATACTGGGTCTGATTCATCAGCGCATTTACAATCAGACAGTGTTACTCAAATCGGACTGGATAAAGCTGACATCCAAAAACTGATCTCTGAGGCTATAAATGAGGCAGTCTTCAGCATCAGTGAAAAACTTGACTATGCGCTTGAACACCTCAAGGGTCAACAATTTCTGGTGACATCACTACTGAACAAATTACGTGATAAAGACAATATAATTACAGAGCTGGAGCAAAAAATAGATTCGATGCGACAAGACATGGAATTCGAATTGAATGATTTTGAACAATACGGTAGAAACAATTCAATTAGGATCTACAATTTAGCTATAAAAAACAATGATTCCACATCTACAGTATTAAAACTCCTAAAAGATAAGTTGGAAATTCAACTGAGCGCATCGGATATTGTGGCAGCACACCCTTTACCACAGAATTTTACAAGTTCAAATCGAGACCCACGCCCTCCTCCGCCGATCATAGTAAAATTTTTGAAAAACACAACGAAAGGTTTGGTAATCCAGAATAGAAGAAAACTGAAAGGAAATACCTCAAAAATCAGTATTCATGAGGACTTAACACGGAAAAATATGCTGCTGCTGAACAGAGTCAAACGCGATGACCGTATATCTGCCGCCTGGTCTTCAAGAGGTCTGATATGGTGTATACTTAAAAACAGCAATGTGAAATTTAATGTGAGACTTTTTGAGACTATTGACGGTGCTTTATCACGATCCAATCCCGGGGCTCAACGCAAATCTAGACTGACTCAGCAGGCAAGGGGTGCCACTACAACTGATTCAATTGCAACACGCTTACATAATTTGGCTGGTATGTCACCCCCTGCTGGTACACCATTGTTATCGTCTACTCCCAATGAAAACATGAATGACACTCCTGCAGGAGGTAACTGACAATGTAACTGTACACATGTTGATATAAATCCGAGACTTTCTACACTCGATTGTCACCAACTGTATTGATAACTCCCAGCAGGCTCGATGTGTTCGCCCGGTAGCGGCTCAATGTTGGGCCAGCGACGCAGACGTTGGGCCAGCATTGAACCGACATCGGGTGAGCATAAATTATTACTTTTTTTTATATGTTAATGACTGTGTAATGGGTAACGTTAGGGTTTATCATGGTTATTTTTTTCAATCAATACATATCACATATTTAAGCGTATCATGTTTATCACGTTTGAACTAGTTAGCAAAATCTCACCCTCCACATGTCACCCCGGAACACGGTGTAGGGATAGTAATTGCTTATTAATTTAAACGCAATGCGTCTCCATACTTGATCTTTCATGATCTTTTCATTATTTTATTTTCATGGCAACCCTATGTTCGAGTAGATCCAAAGATGATCTACAGCCACGAAAATATTTCTTTTTTATTCACGTCTTATTTGTTCTACATGTTTTCTACATTCCATTTAACTTGTGTGAATCTGAATATTATATTGAAGGTGAAATTGTACAATGTAAAATATATTTTTTTAACTTATCATTATGTCTACTGCCGATTTATTACTGAAACATCATGGCGGATTAACTGCTAATTCTCTGAATCATGTTTTAGACGTTGATGCACCTGGGACAAGTAATGATGACTTAAACAATAACCAATTTCCTTTAATTATTCACTCTCCTTATTATGACCAAGAAGAATTTATTCAGCATCACTGTAATAATGTTGGTAAATTTTCTGTTTTAAGTGTTAATATACAATCGTTGAGAGCAAAGTATAATGAATTGACTATTTTGTTAAAACATTTACAGAGTCAAGGTTGTAACTTTAGTATCATATGTATTCAAGAAACGTGGTTATCTGATAATTACGATACTACTGATTTATTATTAGAAGGGTTTAACTTAGTTACGCAAGGTACTAAATGTAGCTCTCATGCAGGGCTGGCTATTTATGTTAAAAAACATTTAAATTTTACTATTCTACCAATGTATGACACTTCAGATGTTTGGGAAGGTCTATTCATTGAGTTAAAAAATAATTTTCATAAATCAGTTGTTATAGGAAACATGTATAGACCTCCACGCGATATTAATATTAATTATCAAACATTTATCAGAGAATTAACACCCATTCTATCTGCTTTCGAGAAACGTAACGCGGAAGTAATTTTAGCGGGAGACTTTAATATAGATTTGTTACAAGTTAATCGAAAATCCATTTTCTGTGAATTTTTTGACTTAATGACATCTTTCAGTTTTTACCCAAAAGTGACTTTACCTACTAGACTTTCTAAATCCAAAGGCTCCCTTATTGACAATTTTTTCGTCAAACTTTCTGACAAAACAAATTCTAGTAGTGCATGTATCCTTACCAGTGCATTATCAGATCATTTTCCCTATTTTATTGCCTTCAAGTTGAGTGTTAAAACTGAAGATACTACTCAGAAATATATTAGGTTGATCGACTCTTCACCAATGTCTCTAGGAAAATTTAAGGAAGAGATCAGAAATTCACATTTAAAAGATATAATAACATATGACAGCTTTACTGATCCCAACTATAATTATAATATCCTAGATGGGATCCTTAACCACGCTAAGCAGAAACATCTTCCGTTAAAAGAAGTTAAATTCAATAAATCTAAGCATAAAAAATCTCAGTGGATTACCAAAGGCTTAATTAAATCTATTAATTTTCGAGATAAAATGTATAGAGATTTGAAGAATTATTCAAGTGACAGCACAGAGTACATTACATTAAAACTAAATCTTGGGACTTATAATTACATTTTACGAAGGAATATATATTTGGCAAAAAAATCTTATTATGCTAATCTTTTTCAAAAGTATAAATCTGATGTAAAGCAAACCTGGTCAGCCATCAGCGATGTTGTAAATAGGAAACATAAGTCACAACTTACATTGGATAGAATAAACATTAATGGCACAGTTACAAATAACAAACAAAATATTATTAATTATCTTAATGACTATTTTACTAACATTGGATCAAATATTATGCACAAAATCAATAAAAGCACCTCAGATAATTCAAACACTTATTTTACTCATTTTCTTCGAAACCCTGCCACATCTACTTTTTCATTTCAATTAGTTACCGAAAATGAGATATGTGAAGTTATTAAATGTCTTAATTCTAAAAACAGTTGTGGATCAGATGGAATTAGCAGTAAACTAATAAAATATATTATTGAAGAATTATCAATGCCATTGACTGTCATTATTAATCAAATATTTACTACCGGAATTTTTCCGGACAATTTAAAAACTGCTAAAATTCATCCTTTATTAAAAGCAGGAGATCCTTTACTAGCAACTAATTACCGACCAATTTCCCTTTTAACAAGTATTTCAAAAATCTTTGAAAAAATTATTTTTAACCAACTAACCAACTATTTATCTCTGAATAATATCTTGACTGATAGCCAATATGGTTTTCGCAAAAATCATTCCACTCAATCAGCTGCTTTAGAATTAATCGACAGACTGATGATTTCAATGGATAAAGGTAAAACTCCGTTAGCAATATTTCTGGATTTTTCTAAAGCGTTTGATACTTTAGATCACGAAATTCTATTATATAAATTGAAATATTACGGTATTAAAGACAAAGCTCTTTTTTTATTTCGTAATTACCTCACAAACAGACGTCAATATACTGAATTAGGTGGTGTTAAGTCGAATCTGTCTAATATTAAAACTGGTGTACCACAAGGTTCAATTTTAGGACCTTTGCTGTTTTTATTGTATATCAATGATATTGCTGATATCACTAAGTATTTAAAAACAATTATCTATGCTGATGATACAACGTTCATAGCCGATTTAGATAATATTCCGAAAAACGAACAAGAGCGCAAAATAAACTCCGAACTTCAGATAATTAATTTATGGCTAAAATCTAATAAACTTTCTTTAAATTGTAAAAAGTCTAAATTTATCGTTTTCTATAAACCACCTAGGAAAACAGTTATTCCAGAGCTCTTAATTGATAACGAGAAAATTTGTTGTGTTGATGAATTTAATTTTCTCGGACTTACAATTACTAAACATTTGAGTTGGAAAAAACATATTGATAAAATATCAAATAAAATAAGCAAAATAATAGGTGTGCTAAATAAATTGAAGTTCATCATACCAGATCAGATTTTACTTACTATATACAACTCGTTAATTTTACCTCATTTAAATTATTGTATACTGGCCTGGGGATATGATTCAAAGCGATTATATAAACTTCAAAAGAAAGCCCTACGAATAATTAATAAGAGTCCTTATTTGGCCCATACTGATCCCATGTTTATAACATATAATGTACTGAAAGTGAAAGATATTCTGGAACAAAATCATCTAAAATTTCTTTTTAAATTATCACATCGCTCATTACCTGTTTATTTTTATCACTTTGTATCTGCTACTGGTTTTGATGTTCACACACATAACACTCGCCATCGTCATAATATTCGAACACCTAAAATAAAACACGAATTCAGAAAAAAGTGTTTACGTTTCAGTATTGTTAATACCTTTAATCTTTCTCCTAGTATCATTCTTGATAAAATATATACACATTCTTTTGCTGGTTTTTGTCAATATATTAAAAAATATTATCTTGCCAAGTATGATTCCACCTGCATTATTCAAAATTGTTATGTATGTCAAAAAATTAATACCTAATTTTTCTCACCTTCACTCATTTATTTCACACTTGAAAATATCTTTACAGCTAGTCTTTTTCTGTTTATTTTGTATTCACACATCAATTTTTTCTACATTTAACAGTGTTTAAATGTTACTGGTATGTTAAATTATTGTGTCTTTTTTTGTTTGTTTGTTTGTTTGTTTCATTTCTACTGCCGCACTGATAATAATTATTTATTTTCATTTTTCACTACAATGTTTTAGGTGGCTATCATGTGAGCGACTTTAAAAGTCTTAATGATGGTCTCCTGCTAAATTAATCATATATGCTTCTTATTATTACTGTGTTTATATGGCAAATAAATGTTATGTTATGTTATGTTATGTTATGACGTGTATTCAAGTGAAACACGGTATGAACTGTGTTAAAGGTGATCTATCACCCCTTATATGGTATGAATAATTATGTCCTTATATGGGATGATTGGCTAACATGTGACCCTCCCAGAGGGTCAAATGATAGCCAATCACCCCATATATGGAGGTGATTGGCTATCATGTGACCCTCTCACCCTATATAAAGAAACACTTATGCCCCATCGTGTGGCAACTTTGATTTATTTGTCACAAATTTCTTCATACTATATACGGGGTGATAGATCACCTTTAAGGTAAAAAGTCTATAGTCTAATATCCGAAGACCCTTGAGCCGACTTCAGGAAATTTAGCAAATATTTTTTTCAGGGTAGTTGTCGCATGACTTGAAAATATTGCTTGAGAAATCAGCGCAAATTATTCACCCTGGTTTAGTGGTAAAGGCTGCCTGTCTGTTTAATCGGAGGTTGAGGGTTCGGTCCCGCTCTGGCATTTAGGCTCAAATAATCAAATGTTTCATCCACGGTCAAAAAACGAAATAGTATGGGAATATTGCGTGACCGAGAGGTAGCGACCTTCGAGCCCTTGTCTGAGGTCAAGCACGCTACCTCTCAGGCACGCAGGCTCCCCACAGTATAGCCTAATGAATATTTACGAGTGGGTGGAGAAGATACATTTTATTTTTGTCATTGAAAGCTGAATTTTAGAGCTGAGAAATGAACTGAATCGGGCTTTAGGCCATCTTTGTGCACATATAGGCTAAACTGGGCTAGGAGAACCTCCTGAGGATGGTGAGATGAATGAGATGACGCTGTCCTACAGACACAGCATTCGAAATTCGAGCCCTGGCGGTCTGAGGCCGAGCACGCTACCTCTCGGTCACAGAGGCCCCCCACAATACTGAGTTTCACACGTTGATGGGGAAGAAACATTTTTGTTTCTTTCAAACCGCCGAGACCGGGAACCGAACCCCGAACTCTAGCGTGAAAGGCAGCGGTGCTAACCACCATCCTAGGGCCACTACCCGTCAGAGCTGGGAACCCGTGATCTCCGGCATGACAGGCATTAGACGTAACCATTACACCAGAACCTCCACCCAGCGTCGTTTGATAAATCAGCAAAAATCATGCGTTGACGGCTCAACTAGAATAAATGGAACATTGTTTTTGTTATAATAAATCATATGTGGAGTGGAGTGGGGTTTTTCAGGTGTCACTTGGCTTATCAGCCTGAGTGGTTGTCTGCAAAGCCAAAAGGCAGTATCTGCTCACTTGTAAAGTAAGCAGATGCTGCCTTCTGGCCTTGTGTGGCAGAGTCATTGCAATCTGTCAACGGCTGGGATCTGTCAGATATTAATCTCAATACTCAACTATTGCTAACCATTGGCATGCTGGGTTGTTTGATTCTAATAGATAACCTGCCGCTCACCTATGTTCGCTAAATGTGACATATACGTGGCAATCATCACGTCCTTCCTACGTGTTGTGTTTGCTGAGCCCTTTGCAGAGGCGCGTAAAGAAAACGATTAATGGATCCTAATTAAAGGAGAGCAATTAGGTAATTAAAATTTAAAAGCCCATTGGCCCCCCTCTGGGTCAAGGTATATGATAGTGCAAAATATGAAGTTGATCAACGGTAGGGGGGACTGCATGGCATACATAAATGTTCCGTTCCTGTTCAATTTAGTCAAAGATGAAAATTCTAACGTAATTACTTAGCCCTAGGTGAAAAATATTTCAAAATTTATGAAGAAATTAAAAATTCCAGAATAATATTATTTGATTTATACTGATCATCTACCATTAACCATCACATTAATTTAGTTTTTTCGCCATTTGAAGCTGTAATCACTGACGCAATATCCAGGTTCAAATGACAGAAAATATGTCAATTTGTGAAGAAAATGTCATCCACAAAAATTAAATATTTGATTGACTGCATGAACAAATAAAATATCTTACTAATTTATTGAGATTTTAGTTATTAAACTTGGTAAAACCGTATCTATACAGGTCCTTTGATCAACGTGTGGGGGTCGCTGAGTGGCCAAATTAACGCTTACAACGGAGAAATATGTTTGTATAAATCATCGAGAATAAATGTTTTTTTTCAATTTGAAATCATCATAAATGTCTCAGTTAGCTCTTTTCGCTTCATTTGAATCCCTATGTAATGGGTATACGGAAATATTTTAATTATTTTAATGTGGGGACCGTCTTTATATGTCAGAATCTGACGTCTATAGACGTCAAATTCTGACGTATAAAGACAGTCCCAGTAGTAAAAGTGTTAAATGAACTTGCCACAAGCCTACATGTCCTCGGGTCCTTTAGGATCAGAGCTAAGGGCTGCATTGATTTGGCATTCTCATATCTGACATCTGAATTACTAATGATATCACCACGCACGAGTGCACACTCACACTCAGGAGTGCATACTCTACGCATGAGCGCATGTACCCACGCACGAGCGCATGCACCTATGCACGACATAAATGAAACCGCACCGTACAGCTTAAGGCAGCGGCCCTGGAGTGCTGGTTATCGCTGGCTGCCTGTCACGCCGAAGCTCGCGTGTTTATTGCTCCGTCCGGTATGCAGGTTCCAAAGAAAATGAAATAAAAATGAAATGAATGTGGTTTAGGCCATCTGTGTGTGCATATGAGCTAAACTGGGTCAAGAGAACCTCTTGAGGATGATTACATGACACTGCCCTCCAGACACAGGATTCGAAATTCGAGCCCTGGCGGTCTGAGGCCCAGCACGCTACCTCTCAACCACGGAGACTCCCCACAATATTGAATCTTTTACGAGTGAGCGAAAGAGAAACATTTTGTTTATCTGAAACTTGACTGCCAGAGTGGGGGGCGAACCCGCGATCACCGACTTTCCAAGCAGACAGCTTGAACCACTGCACCAGGAACCTCTCAATAGGTTTCAAAGAAACTAAAGGGTTCCAGTTTCGAGTCGTGTGTCTGAGGCAGTGGAGATTGATCTTATTATTCTCAACTCATATCCAGTGATTATTCTGCCTGGTTAGCGTTTTGAAAAGTCTTTAGAGCGGATGGTTATGTAATTTTGCATTGTCCGTCCGTCCGCCGCGTCCACGTTTTCCATTTGACCACTGAGTCTATTCACCAAATACTAGATGCTGACTCAATGTTGGTTTAATGTTGGCCCAAAGTCTGCGACGCTGACTCAACCTTGAATCCACAGTGGACCAACGTCTCCCGTGTAATGGATCTATACAAATTGTTACAGATTTTATTCATCCATTTTATGCCTGGAAAATTATTGTGGTGAAAAATACTCAAATTTACCTGCAGCCATTCCCATTGGGAGCGAACATTCTGTCTGAAACGATCGACTGATTTGTTTCATTTCAGACTTAGATAGAAGTTGGGTGAGAGGGGGCAGTAAGATGCAGTCAAAATTGAAATTGTATATGAAAAAATATTTTAACTATTGTGACTGGAAGTGGGGTGTGTGGAAATTCGGAAAAATTCAATTGGATTGTTTGCAGTAACAGCATGAGATGACTGTTACTAACGCGATACAGCTTAGTGCTGATCACGTCTGCAGCCGATTTTAGCCTTCCGGTTTGTCCTTTAACCCTTTCAAGCCTGAATTTACCATTGTCATTGTCATCTTCATCATCCACTACAAGCCGCGAATTGCTGTCGCAATTCTCGACTTGTAGTGGATGAAGATGACTTCAAGTGGGTGACAAATTAAAGAAAATTGCCATAAAATTGCCATGTATTGGTATAACAGTTTCATGGAAATTATATTTTTCAAACCCCTAGTCCTAAGCAAATTAAGTCTGTTTTCAGGTATGTAAAATTATGCTTTTATGCATCGTGAGGGCTTAAAGGGTTAAAAAAATATGTATTAGAAATGAGCATCAAATTTGCAAGATTGACATATATTATGCTCTGATTTTAATTGTAGATATGTCAGTAATTGTTACCCACTTGAAGACACAATTTAAAATTAAGTGCTATAATGTTAGGGGTCAAATACCCTTGGAGGCTTTTGTTAATTAAAAAAAACTATTTGTTGTTCCACTGTAGTTACATAAAGTATTGTACATGCATATTTCAAAAATATAATCAAATTGTTGTCGAAAAACTGCTTTATTTCCAGAATGTAGCCTTTCTTTAGCCTTTTCTGTTTTTGTTTGCAGGTTGGTTGGGGAGTTCTGCCCAGGGAAGAAGGGTGGGGAATATGAGCTGCCGTTCGGGGGATACTTGTCAGTACCTGGCGGGATCATGACAAAGAAGGATGTGGTCACGTGCTGCATGGTGTCCCCCTCTGATAGGTACAAGTACACGCCCCCACTCAGGTGTGTATAACATAATACAAGTGCTTAACTCCACTCACGTGTATAGATAAAGGGGATGGTAAAGGTGCAGGTTTATAGTCTGATATCAAGTCTGAAGACCTATCATGCGACACATTTTTGTTCATTCGTGTGCTATTTCAACTCCACGGAGAGCATACAGTTTGGCGCATTGAACTTATCGTACACATTGCCATCTCTGTCCTACCAGGTACTCATTTAAGCATTTGAGGGTGAATAGCCTTGCCCAAGGACACAACATCGAAACAATGTCTCAAGATTGAGAGGGGAGAAACATGATATTTCTCCGAAAATCCTGCACATGGCTACAAGCCAGTAATAATCGGCGTGTTATGTATGCTTTGACGGACCACGCACACTCGCCTCACAATTGTGTACTAACTCGGAATAATAAAAATGATACAAGTACTCAACTCTACTCAGGTGTGTTTATGTATTTGGTTACATCCACAATGGCAGAGAATTACAAAATTTAGCAATATACAAATCTAAAAAGGCGATAGAACCAATGCAATCACAGAAACATGTACAATTAGCAGTTGATGAAATAGAGTGAGTGAGTGAGTGAGTGAGTGAGTGAGTGAGTGAGTGAGTGAGTGAGTGAGTGAGTGAGTGAGTGAGTGAGTGAGTGAGTGAGTGAGTGAGTGAGTGAGTGAGTGAGTGAGTGAGTGAGTGAGTGAGTGAGTGAGTGAGTGAGTGAGTGAGTGAGTGAGTGAGTGAGTGAGTGAGTGAGTGAGTGAGTGAGTGAGTGAGTGAGTGAGTGAGTGAGTGAGTGAGTGAGTGAGTGAGTGAGTGAGTGAGTGAGTGAGTGAGTGAGTGAGTGAGTGAGTGAGTGAGTGAGTGAGTGAGTGAGTGAGTGAGTGAGTGAGTGAGTGAGTGAGTGAGTGAGTGAGTGAGTGAGTGAGTGAGTGAGTGAGTGAGTGAGTGAGTGAGTGAGTGAGTGAGTGAGTGAGTGAGCGTTGTGGACCTGCCTCCCCTGTACACCGCTTAGAGAGGTTGACTTGGCATAATGATGATTTACCACCACTATAATTCACCTTATTATCGCTTCTATCCAGCACCACTTTGCCGTTACTCAGACAATCAGCCTATTTCTATAAGTGACGCATGTTCAAAGGTGTAAATCACTTCACAGAAAACACGAGACGTTGACCAGGGCTGGTTCAATGTTAGGCCAGCGTCGCAGACGCTGGACCAACATTGAACCAGTACTGGATATTATCTCATCAAAGATCAGAGATAATCACACGAAGAGAGCGGTTGGTGGCATTTGTGACAGAATAAAGTGAATTATGGCTGAGTATGTTATAGTCCTCCCATCAAAGTAGCCGATCAGGATATGGTCGCCATCTCTATGATCGCCATATCTCATCGGGATAATGCACATGGAGGCCTTTTGTCATTGACGCCGACAATGTCAAACATTCCACATGGAGATCTAATTGTCATTGGCGACAAACGTACAAAACGGAAAGCTATACATTCGCGTAAAATGTGTGTTTTCAATATCACACCTGAAGCAATAGTTTTTTGGAGCTAGATTGGTTGTGAAGAGCAATAAATTTACAAAGTTTTACACCTGAAAAATAGCCAAACATGAATAATATTTTGTATACATTCCATTCGCAAATTAGTTTTATGTGATAGTCTAGCTGTCTTTTTTATTCCCATGACTTTAATTCGTGCTCTTTTTAATGTTTATACTCCAATACAACATCATTGACCATGAAATTTAAAGTTTTTCATAGCATATGCTATATCAGTACGATTTACAATAAATAAATTTCTTCCATGTATAGGCCTGTAAATCTATAAAAACATTGTTAGCTTGGTGGACGATAATAGCTGAATAAAATGACTGCTACAAAAAAATCAGTCAAATCAGTCATCTTGAAATATCGGCATCTTAAATGGGACATGTCATTGTAATATGGAGGATGTTTAACATGCCTTGTTTATTCTTATTGTATAAATTACAGGTGATAAAATTGTTTTATCTAGCTCCCAACATTATGAAATTATAGCTGCATGTGTAATATTGAATCCAAACATTGTACACGAATGCATAGCTTTAAGACCAATGAATAATGTCGAACTCTCCACCTAAGCATATTTTGTCATTAGCAGTAATGCCAAACTTTCCAATCAAAAATTCTGAAATAGGGATTTAACTAATATACTTATTTCCAGAGAATTACCTACCCCTTAGTTCCACTGCACCTTTACCTATATTTACATCGTCGTTATTACACTCACCTGACCTATATATATTTACATAGCACATAATTTGATAACCTCTTTATTCCAGATCAGAGGAGCATACTCCATATAATGTTGAGCGAGGTGTTTCTCCTCGCCACTAATATCCCGAGCATTCACGACTCCTTCACCTTAACTTGACCTATAATTGCATAGTGTTGATGTTTTCTATACTCACCTGACCTATATTTACACAGCCCATAATGCCATGACCTCTTTATTATAGGTCAGAGGAGCATGTTGAGAGAAGTATTACCTCCCAACCGCCAGTATCCCGTGCATTAAGCGATCCCTCCACCTAACCTGATCTATATTTACACATTATTTACGTTTACTGTGCTAACCTGACCTATATAGCTTGATGACCTCTTTATTTCAGGTCAGAGGAGCATATGCTAAGTGAAGTATTCTTGCTAGCTACCAGCATCCCGAGTATTAAGCGCCCCTTTCACCTCAGCCTACCATATTATGAGGAGAACCATGAGCTCTGTGACACAGTGGTGCTGACTAGAGGCATGGACATGGAGTCAGAATGGTCAACTCTCCCTCATCATGCCAGTGTAAGTATAGCATGGCATTGTTTTAAGCCCCACGTGTACACCTTAAGTCATGGCAGGATCTTTTGATCCCTTGGCTTCGCCTCGGAATCAAAAGACCCTGCCATACAAACCACGAGCTATGTGACACCGTGGTGCTAACAGGGGCATGAACATGGAGTCAGAATGGTCAACTCTCCCTCATCATGCCAGTGTGAGTATAGCATGTCATTGTTTTAAGCCCCACGTGTACACCTTAAGTCATGACAGGATCTTTTGATCCCTTGGCTTCGCCTCAGAATCAAAAGACCCTGCCATATTATGAGGAGATCCACGAGCTCTGTGACACCGTGGTGCTGACAGGGGCATGGACATGGAGTCAGAATGGTCAACACTCCCTCATCATGCCAGTGTAAGTATAGCATGTCATTGTTTTAAGCCCCATTTGTACACCTTAAGTCATGGCAGGGTCTTTTGATCCCTCGGCTTCGCCTCGGAATCAAAAGACCCCGCCATATTATGAGGATAATGATGAGCTCTGTGACACCGTGGTGTTGATCAGAGGCTTGGAGTCAGAATGGTCAACTTTCCCTCATCATGCCAGTGTAAGTGTAACATGTCTTTATTTTCCCACTTATTATATATAGCCAGGATATATAGCTTGTGTCCTGTCTTTGTCTTTAAGTCAGCAGGACTGTACATCTACATGTGTCATTTCGTTATTTTTCAGTCAGCAGGCCTATACGTGGAGTTTGAGGCGTCTCATGACGGTATCTACGTGGTGACGTCAGCACCGAGACGTGACTATTTTGACGTCCCTGTCAGCGGCTGCCTCTACAATTCACGACTGTCTAAGCACATCTCAGTGAGATTCCCAAAGAAGACCACGGACTCTGACATGCAATGCTACATACAGGTAATACACATAATTATAACTAACCACAGACTCCGACATGCAATGCTACATACAGGTAATACACAGAAATCACAGACTCCGACATGCAATGCTACATACAGGTAATACACAGAAACCACAGACTCCGACATGCAATGCTACATACAGGTAATACACAGAATTATAAACCACAGACTCCGACATGTAATGCTACATACAGGTAATACACAGAAACCACAGACTCCGACATGTAATGCTACATACAGGTAATACACAGAATTATAAACCACAGACTCCGACATGCAATGCTACATACAGGTAATACACAGAAACCACAGACTCCGACATGCAATGCTACATACAGGTAATACACAGAATTATAAACCACTGACTCAGACATGCAATGCTACATACAGGTAATACACAAAATTATAAACCACTGACTCAGACATGCAATGCTACATACAGGTAATACACAGAATTATAAACCACAGACTCCGACATGCAATGCTACATACAGGTAATACACAGAATAATAAACCACTGACTTAGACATGCAATGCTACATACAGGTAATACACAGAATTATAACAAATAATAAGATGATACTATAATTCCACGTCGAATTTTTTGTTTACAATTCTGTATTCATAAATATCATCCCAGAGTGCGGGGAGATCTTGGGTTCGTCCCGGCTCTGGCACTCAGGTTTTAAAGAAACAAATTTTCTTCCCCACTCTCTCGTAAAGATTCATTATTGTGGGGAGCCTCTGTGACCGATGGTAGACTAATGTGCTCGGGTTAATTTTAGACATTATTGTTGTTATCCAGATAACCCCTATGAACAGAGAGAACATCGCCATGCTGAAGGCGGAGTACCCACGAGACATGGTGGAGCTGGTGACAGCCTCAGACATGTATGACATTCACCTTGGGGAGGTCAGACAGTTCAGGCGCGCGGTCACCGTCAAACTTCCGCTTCCGCCGCTGGAGAACCCGGATGATCTGAGAGAGGAGGACGTGTGTGTGATGGCAGAGGGCGCTGATGGTTGGTACATGCTGGAGACAAACATAAAGTTCACCAAAGCCACGGCGACCTTTGATACGAAGACACTCTCAAGGTCAGGGATTATGACGCTATTAGATTGAATGAATGAATGAATGAATGAATGAATGAATGAATGAATGAATGAATGAATGAATGAATGAATGATGGATTGAATGAATGAATGAATGAATGAATGAATGAATGAATGAATGAATGAATGAATGAATGAATGAATGAATGAATGAATGAATGAATGAATGAATGAATGAAGCTTCAGATACAGTCTGTAGCGAATGAGTAAATAAACAAACGAACGAACGAAAAAACGAGCGAACCAACGAACGAGTGAATTAATGAATGAATGAATGAATGAATGAATGAATGAATGAATGAATGAATGAATGAATGAATGAATGAATGAATGCATGAATGATTGAATGAATGAATGAATGAATGAATGAATGAATGAATGAATGAATGAATGAATGAATGAATTAATTATTGAATTAATGAACTGTGGGTACCTATCATGTACACTTATATTAGTGTCTGAAAAACAGTTTATATGATATTTTGCCGCTGTGCCACTTGGTAATAGATAAAGTTGTCGATTATTTTGCGTGCCACTAAATCCTTGAAGTTTTAACGTCATAATTAATAATATATATTTAAATTTACATTCATCTTGAAATGGGAATTACTGTAGCTATTAAATCTCAAGGTAAACGAAAACGACAATAAATATGTGGTTGTTAGAAGGTTTTTACCTACCCACCGTTCCCGATCCCAAAGCATGGCCGACGGCATCTACCAATGATGTGCTAACATTCAATCATCCTCCAGGTGTACAAATAGCTACCTTTGGTTTTATCTTTATTCTTAGAAATATTTATAATAAAAAAATCAAATCTAAATTTTTTGAAAGAAATGAGATCATGGTCTGTGGGATACACTGCTTCATAAAAAATAGGCCTATCTAAGTTGGCGTCTTACCACAGAGTCCCTTTAATTCGAAAACAATTGAGGGTGTGAAAAATTGTAAAGAAGAAAGAAAACCACAGACAGACAGACAGACAGACAGATATTTGATTGACAGAAAAAAAGTCATTACAGACTTATTTGTCATAGAAATTAAAGAGATATATGTACATGTATATACCAGATTGTTAGTTTGTTAAAATCATTTGACAATATACATGATATACATGGTATGACATACACAACTAAAATCATGTTAAGTGGCATTGAAACAAATTTGGGTATTTCGATGATATAAATGATCACTACTTAAATAAGTAGTGATCATTCAAAGGCATTGCAAAGATAACATAGATGTCTGACACAAAAAAAAAGAGTTTAAAAAAATAAAAACAGAAAGAATAATTTTAAGAATTTAATATTTTAGGTTTTGTATTGCCATGGCAAAACCGGGGAAGACGTTCAGACTGAGGGACGCTTTCCGGCATATAGCTGAGGATAATGACGTCACACATGGTGAGGTGATTCCCTTCATCCACATACAGGAGAAGCTGTGGACCATCTGGCTGGAGTGTGTCAAGCTGGAACAGGTGAGACCTAACACCCACCTCCACACCCCCGCCCAACCTAACACCCACAGGAGAAGCTGTGGACCATCTGGCTGGAGTGTGTCAAGCTGGAACAGGTGAGACCTAACACCCACCTCCACACCCCCCCCCCCCCCCAGACTAACACCCACAGGAGAAGCTGTGGACCATCTGGCTGGAGTGTGTCAAGCTGGAACAGGTGAGACCTAACACCCACCTCCATATTGTATTGCTTCAATTGGACAATAAAATATGTTTAAACTAAGTTATCTGTCGCGGTAGTGAGACACAACCTTAAGTTGGTGAAAATTTACATGAGATAATCTCACGTATCAGCATAGGATTGAGACAATATATCGAATTAAATGGGTTGGTGAAACAGGGATCAAGAATGGGATATGTACCTTGCATTTGTTTGGGTTTTTTTACGACTGCTGTATTTGTGTCACTAGGTGGAGAGCTGTGTGTCACACAGGCTGGAACAGGGGTTCCGGAGAATAGAGATATCCAAGGTGAAGCCACAGGAAGAGCCCGAGGAGGAGTCTATGACCAGGAAGAGCTGGCGCAGCCGGAAGCAAGCGCCACAGGAGAAAAAAACAGAACGACCTCACCTTGACCTGATTCCCGGGAGGTCACTGGAGATAGAGGTGAGCGGTGACGTCACAGTGTGTGATGACGACACAGGTGGGGCATTCCTGGGGTTGTCCTATAACCAGAGACTTCCGGAGAATTACAGGAGGTTTTTCGTTGAGCCTCGCGAAGAAGATGAGGCTCGGCTGGCCACGGCGTTCATCAAGCTGTATGTGGAGGACATGAGTCAGCCTGATAACAGAAGGTGTGTGAGACTCTATGATTATGACGTGGAAGCCGATGACGTCAAGGCGTATCATTATGTGGAACCGGAACCCGAACCTGAACCAGAACCGGAACCGGAAGTAGAGCCAGAGCCAGTGCACGTGGAGATCACGCCACCACCGCCACCATCTCCTAAACTGCAGAAGTTCACGAGGCCGGCCACCGCATCATTTGCCAGGCTTACAAAACCAACGAGACCAGCAAAGAAAAGTAAGTCACTCAAAGTGTACAGGTTGGTGGCAAAAGGTCATTATGCCTCTATCATGTCTATGGTCCAATCCAAATTAACTTAGCACATGCTTTTTCACATATCAATGGCTACTCAGTCAATTCTCAACCGACTTTCGAGAAATTTTACAAGAACTATTTTCTATCCCTCGACCTACCATGCCAACAAAGATACAAATATATATTTGAAAAAAATGGTAGTCAACTTGACTTTTTCCTGGCACTTTTTGCTGGCCATTTTACTTGAATAAGGATATGATTTATTACGGTGTTCACCGCGAAAAAGTGTTTTTAAGACAGCTCTCGATTCCAGCTGGAAACCACTATTTTTTTTAATTCCAAATGTTTTTTCCTGATCCAGGGGTAACCACTACTTTAACCACTACTTTTAAGACACTATTTTATCATGGGCTTTGCCTCTGTTCCAGTGTTTCGTGAGTCTCCCGTTTTTATCATACTATCCCTTTGCTCCAGTAGTTCCTGATTCTCCCGTGTTTATCATACTTTACCTTTGTTCCAGTGGTTCCTGAGTCTCCCGTGTTAATCATACTGTGCCTTTGTTCCAGTGGTTCCTGATTCTCCCGTGTTTATCATACTTTACCTTTGTTCCAGTGGTTCCCGAGTCTCCCATGTTTATCATACTGTGCCTCAGTTTCAGTGGTTCCTGAGTCTCCCGTGTTAATCATACTGTGCCTTTGTTCCAGTGGTTCCTGATTCTCCCGTGTTTATCATACTTTACCTTTGTTTCAGTGGTTCCCGAGTCTCCCATGTTTATCATACTGTGCCTTTGTTCCAGTGGTTCCGGAGTCTCTCGTGTTTATCATACTGTGCCTCTGTTCCAGTTGTTCCCGAGTCTCCCGTGTTTATCATACTGTGCCTTTGTTCCAGTGGTTCCTGTGTCTCCCGTGTTTATCATACTATGCCTTTGTTCCAGTGGTTCCTGAGTCTCTCGTGTTTATCATACTGTGCATTTGTTCCAGTTGTTCCTGAGTCTCCCTTTTTAATCATACTCTCTCACTTTTCCAGTGGTTCCTGAGTCTCCCGTGTTTATCATACTGTCTCTTTGTTCCAGTGGTTTCTGAGTCTTCCATGTTTATCATACTGTGCCTCTGTTCCAGTGGTCCCTCAGTCTACCGTGTTTATCATACTGTGCCTTTGTTACAGTGGTTCCTGAGTCTCGCGTGTTTATCATACTGTGCCCTTGTTCCAGTGGTTCCTGAGTCTCGCGTGCTTATCATACTGTGCCCTTGTTCCAGTGGTTCCCGAGTCTCCCTTTTTAATCATACTCTCTCACTTTACCAGTGGTTCCTGAGTTCTCCGTGTTTATCATACTGTGCCTTTGTTACAGTGGTTCCTGAGTCTCGCGTGTTTATCATACTGTGCCCTTGTTCCAGTGGTTCCCGAGTCTCCCTTTTTAATCATACTCTCTCACTTTACCAGTGGTTCCTGAGTTCTCCGTGTTTATCATACTGTGCCTTTGTTACAGTGGTTCCTGAGTCTCGCGTGTTTATCATACTGTGCCCTTGTTCCAGTGGTTCCCGAGTCTCCCTTTTTAATCATACTCTCTCACTTTACCAGTGGTTCCTGAGTTCTCCGTGTTTATCATACTGTGCCCTTGTTCCAGTGGTTCCTGAGTCTTCCGTGTTATTCACACTGTCTTTATGTTCCAGTGGTTCCCGAGTCTCTCCTTTCAATCATACTATCTCTCTGTTCCAGTTGTTCGTGAGTCTCGCGTATTAAGCGGTCGCAGCCTGATGACCCTGGCCAGGGAGGTAGAGCAGGGCCTGACGCTGGCCATACACCTAGACATTTCTGATAGCGCTATCACAGGTATGGGGTTCGACGCCTTGGCTAACGGTCTGAGCCTCGTGGACATTACCTACCGTATTCTGTTGCTATGGAAACGTCGCACAGCCAGACATAAAGAGCGTCAGATTGAGCTGTTAGCGGAGGCGATGGCTGAGATGGGTCGCCATGACATCGCCGCCATAGTCCTGGAACGTCATCAGGAGAACATGGAACTCACGCCAGAATGCTTTGACGTGTCGTCAGCGGGGGAGTGACGTCATCAACGTTTCATCAGCGGGTGAGTGACGTCATCAACGTGTCGTCAGCGGGGAATGACGTCATCACCGGGGGAGTGACGTCATCAACGTGTCGTCAGTGGTGAAATGACGTTATCAGCGTGTTGTCAGAGGGGGGGGGGTAACGTCATCGAACGTCATGGCAACAGAGACGCAATCATAATGTGACATCACCAAAGGGGCTGTTCAACAATTACGTAACGCTTTTTGAGAGATTTTTGTCCCCCCCCTTCGCAACGCTTTTTAACGTTGTGTTGACTACGGTTCGTAACGCATCGCTTAACCCCCTCCCCCCCCCTCTAGGCGTTATGTTATTGTTGAACGGCCCCAAACATGATACGAGCAAAGACGTAATGCTAGTCTTAGCCCGTATTTTTGTACAAGTTACGGTTATATCGTAGCATTCGGATTGGTCGAGATGGCCATCTCGACCAATCCGAATGCTACGATATATCGTAACTTGTACGAGAACCTTGACCCTGAACACTGACCTGAGAAAAGTCTTCAGCGGGAATTCCCTCTTGTTGACCCGACCTATTTACGTATTTCCGGTTGGTGGTTATGGGACAGTAGGTCGGATAAATTTCAATATCAAATGGCCTTCTGTGAGACGCAGTGACGTCACCGGAAACCCTTTTGAATAGCTACTCGGTGAAATAATGTTATATAAGTCACCCTCCCCCATACTTCATTGTATTGCATGGCAGGTCAAGGCTCAGCAATTACGTAACGCTTTTTTGGACGGTTTTTAATACCCACAACCCCTTCGCAACGCTTTCTAACGTTACTTTGACTACGCTCCGTAACGCATTCATTAAACCCCCCCCCCCTCCCCTCCTCCCTCCTAGCGTTACATAATTGTTGAACAGCCCCTACTCTGCAAACCGGACCAGATTGTAGCTGTCCAATCACAACTTACGATTGAAGGCTACTTGTCATTTCTCAGGTCAGAGTTCAGGCTGTGACGTTACGTATGACGTCATTACTCTGTCACGTAAAGGCAGATAGTAGTAACTGGTGACTTGTGAGGTCAGCATTCACTGCTGTTGGTCTTTGGTATCTGTCGGCACAAGTCATTGTGATATAAAGATGATATTCAAGCTGTGGTGTCACAATTGACTGTAAAAAGTGACATCAAAATACAAATTACCAAAATAATATCACAAAAAATGTTGTCATACCCAGTAAAAAAGACATTAAGCCTTTGTTGGTTCAATGCTGGGCGAGCGTCGTAGACGGTGGACAAACATTATCTGGGTTGATTCACTGGGTTATTTCTGACTGGCAAAGGTAAACCGTAGTGCCACAGTCGGTCAGTGTCAGAGCTGCATTGTAACGCCATAATATGTAAAGTCATAATATGTTTGAATATAATTATGTAAAGTTGTGAATCATAATGAGGTATGTCGTCGAAAAATGTGATGAAAATGTCACATATCGTCATAAAATATATATAGCCTATGATAATATTATACGGACATATCTGATTTTTTTCTGAATCTGTGAATCACCCCCCCCCCCTTCAGTCTGCAATGTAACAGCATAATGTTCCTCCATACAAACACTGCAACAAGGCATTTATGTCTGTGATTATTGTGATACTTGATGTGCCAATATCAATGTGCACAGAGAAATCTCGTTACGTGGTCTATATGATGATTTTATCATTACTATATTCATACTTTTATAAAAAAACACAATATAAGATCACTTTACGCACACTTACATATTATCGCGTGAGGTCACATCGACATTGTCCTCGCTGCAGGACCACCAGTGGCCTTTTACCCTAAAAGCGCTGAATAATTTGATACAAATCTTGGTAATCAAAGGTTTTTTTTATCAATTTGAAATCATCATAAAGGTAAAGATATCTCATCATATTTTCGTTATGTGATCTATCTTATGATTTTATCATTACTATATTCATACTTTTATAAATAACACATTATTAGATCACTTGACGCACACTTACATCTTGCACTGGCTAGAAATGCCTATTATCGCGTGAGGTCACATTGACATTGCCTTCACTGCAGCACCACCAGTGACCTTTAATCTATAACATGCTTTAAAACTAACTTTACCAAAGTGCGAAGAGCAAAGAACATTTAATAATGCCAACTATATATTTCATTCAAAACATAATTCTCATTTGCGTTTACCTTTAAACACTAATTGTGCCTTAAAACTGATAGCTGACATAATAACTACCCCTGTTGATTTTGAAATATCCAAACGGATTTCACATGCTTTCACTTAACTTTTATACAGCCTCCATGACATGACAGGACTGTTTGCGACTGAATATTGACGTATAAAGCGCTGAAATATAGGTTGTGTAAGCGATATAAACCGTGGAAATCATCATAAATGTCTTATTTAGCTCTTTACGCTTTATTTAATTACATATGTTGTATGGGATTACGGCCATTGTAAATATTGTTACTCTTCCAGTGCGAGGATCGACTTTAGACGTCAGAATCTGACGTCTACAGACGTCAGATTTTGACGTCTAAAGTCGATCCCCGCGCTGTAAGGGCTAAGCATAACAAGCCGACACATCGTACTCTGGCGACCAGAGGGTCGTTTGTGACACTAAAATGAGTTGTACAGCTGACATTCTGGTCACTATAGGACGATGTACGTGGTTGCTGGTGGTCAAAGTATTATAAAAAGATGATTAAAGATTCATGATTTAAAATCGTCATAAAACAGATTTAGGAAACGTGATTTATTATGTTGTATTGCTGTATATAATAAATGTTATTGTACATACGTATATCGTTATTAATCGTGCCAATATTAACCTATTTATTGCCAATGTATGCCTATTTATTGCTATTTATTGTTATTTGTTGAAACATATTTGCATTGCATTGTAAGCTATTTTATGTCCAGCAGCCTCATTTATTATGCTGAGTCGTACAAACCTGTTTTATGTAGTTTCTCAAAATGAGCAGTACATTACGAAAAGATGTTGACGATTGATTTTAATGTCAGTTTCATAGTTATTGCAATGACAATTGTATTAAATGAATATATGCATGCCTATTGTGATAATTTACATAAGCAGTTGATGAGGTGTGTCATCATATAGAAAATTTAAATGACGCAACACGACGTCTATATTAGATATATATGTTGCGTAGTAGACAAAAGGCATTTCAAATAATCTGCGATCAAGCTTACAACACAACTGCGTGTGACTTAACCCTTTCAAGCCTGAATTTACCATTGTCATCTTCATCCACTACAAGCCGCGAATTGCTGTCGCAATTCTCGACTTGTAGTGGATGAAGATGACTTGATGTGGTTTAAAAATCAAAGAAAATTGCCATGTATTGGTAAGCCAGTTTCATCTAAATTTTCGTTCTAAAACCCTTGGTTGTAGGAAGATTAAATCTGTTTTCAGGGAAGTAAAATGATGCTTTAATGCATCGTGAGGACTTAAAGGATTACAGTGGGTAGTTCGTTATGCTCCACTGAATCAGAATATTCACGTCACGACAGACCCCACTTCTGTGGACGTTGACCATGCTGCGCATGCGTGTCGTTATATTGAGCGTCATAACGTTTTTTATTTGAAGTCAAGAAGGTACAATTCTATATTATAACTGATTCCCATTAACGGTGATCATATGGGATGGCTACAGAAAGTCCACTTTCGCTGTTATTATAATGGAAATCGGCTGAGATATCTGGCTGTTTACATAGGTTATAATTACTATAGGGTCAAAATGCTTTAAACAAACAGTATTATTATATAGTGTGACACATTACAACGTTATTTTACCTCACATTTTCTGATCTGCAACAATAAAACTGCTTGCTATATATGGAAATGGAATATTGAATTGTTTTGTTACTTAAAGGTATGGTCAACTGTCAAAATTCGCAGGACAAGGGTCCCCCAGAATGCAATAGTGCCCGTGGGTAGGCCAAGGCCCTATTCCATAATAATACTAAATATGCGCTTCATACCCAAAGACTCATTAAGAGCAAGTTCTCAAATCACAGTAAGTTCATATATACTTGAGCGATGAGTTAATAATTCAAAGCCCTTAGCCTTGGCCCCTACTTGGTCGTTGGCTTACAAACAAACTGGCTGTATTACTGCGGGGATGTAGAAACTGGCTGACCCCAAGCTTGTATTGACACCCAGTAAACACAAAACATTTGTATGACTTTATACAATGTTGTTATACATAGTCTTATAATCAGGTTATAGCTACTCGGCTGAATGCAATCAACATGTAGGCCTACTGTATATAGCCCCAGCAGTGACTGTACAGACCTCGCGGGAGGAGGGGTGAATTCTTAGCTATACTGTATAAACCGAAGGCCTATACACATGACCTGCGCATGCCCATTCTGAATTTGACTGTCGGTTTAATCGACCCCCTGGATATGAAAGGGTGTATCTGCACTTTGCAAAGTGGCATATACACCCTTTTATATCCAAGAAGTTACCTTCCCCAGATGACCCTGAGCCCGGTGTAAGTGCAATTCACTTACCAATATTTGCCGCTTTAAAATTACCCATAGGTTTAAACCCCCCATTAGAGATGGGGGGGGGGGGGTCGCTTTATATTATTATTTGAAAAACCCGTATATTTGACTATTTTGGTAACCAGCGGTTTTAGTGAAATATATTTATTTTAAAAATTGCTCTATATTCCTCAGCCGTCCCCCACCCATCTCATCATTAAACTTGACCAAGCTACAGAGGAGCTGAACCCATGGGAAAAAAACTGGAGCAATCGATGCTTACAAGAAAGTGTGTTTTAAGGGCTGTGGTGACCCTAATTATTATGGAACAGTCCTCATCTTTCAGCTTAACCGAACTATGGGAGGGAAGTTCCAATGAATTTAACAATGGACGAGACGGTACAATGAATTAAAGTATGGACGAGACAGTCCCATAAATTGAACTATGGGCGAGACAGTCCCATGAATGTAACTATGGGCGAGACAGTCCAATGAATTCAACCATGGATGAGACGGTCCAAGGAATTTAACTATGTACGAGAAGGTCCAATGAATTTAACTATGGGCGAAACGGTCCAATGAATTTAACAATAGACGAGACGGTCCAATGAATTTAACTATGGATGAGACAGTCCAATGAATTTAACAATGTACGAGAAGGTCCAATGAAGTTAACTATGTACGAGAAGGTCAAATGAATTTAACTATGGATGAGACGGTCCAATGAATTTAACTATGTACGAGAAGGTCCAATGAATTTAACTATGGATGAGACAGTCCAATGAATTTAACAATGTACGAGAAGGTCCAATGAATTTAACTATGGATGAGACAGTCCAATGAATTTAACAATGTACAAGAAGGTCCAATGAATTTAACAATGTACGAGAAGGTCCAATGAATTTAACTATGGATGAGACAGTCCAATGAATTTAACAATGTACGAGAAGGTCAAATGAATTTAACTATGGATAAGACGGTCCAATGAATTTAACAATGTACGAGAAGGTCCAATGAAGTTAACTATGGATGAGACAGTCCAATGAATTTAACAATGTACGAGAAGGTCCAATGAATTTAATTATAGATGAGACAGTCCAATGAATTTAACAATGGACGAGACGGTCCAATGAATTTAACTATGGAGGAGACAGTCCAATGAACTTTACTATGGGCGAGACAAAAATGAAATGAATCGGGCTTTAGGCCACTTTTGTGCACATATAGGCTAAACTAGGCCAGGAGAACCTCCTGAGGATGGCGAGATGATTGAGATGACATTGTCCTCCAGACACAGAATTCGAGCCCTGGCGGTCTGAGGCCGAGCACGCTACCTCTCGGTCACGAAGGCTCCCCACAATACTGACTTTCACACGTGGATGGGGAAGAAACATTTTTGTTCCTTTCAAACTGCCGAGACTGGGAACCGAACCCCGAAGTCTGGCGTGAAAGGCAGCGGTGCAAACCACTACCCTAGGGCCCCCGCCCACTGTGGGCGAGACAGTCCAATGAATTTAACTATGGGCGAGACAGTCCCCAATGAATTTAACTATGGACGAGACGGTCCAATGAACTTTACTATGGGCGAGACAGTCCCATGAATTTAACTATCGACGAGACAGTCCCATGAAATTAACTATGGGCGAGACAGTCCCATGATTTTTTCAGATTAGTCGCTTTAATATTAAAGAGTGTATCATGCAATTAACTATTGTTGTGATTAAATAGCTCGATGTCCATTAATAGTATCTGCATGTCTGCTTTATGTAGTATATCGTTGTGTGGTGTTACCTTAACCTTAAATACTTCTTAAGAAACCATAGAGACCAAGATTTTCTTCCAATTTTAAACCATCATAAATGTCTTAGTTATTTCCGCTTCATTTGAATACAGGTCTATGTTATGGGTCTACGGCTATTGTAAATATTAAATTTACTCTTTCAGTGTGGGGATCGACATTAGAATCCGAGGACTACAGAAGGCAGATTCTGACGTCTGAAGTTGTGGCGGCGGTGGAGACATATTCTACAGTATCACGATATATTGCAGTTGTGGCAGCGGTACAGACATATTGACTTACGATATATTACGGTTGTGGCGTCAGTAGAGACATATTGACTTACAAGATATTACCGTTGTAAGGGCGGTAGGGACATATTGACTTGCGATATATTACGGTTGTGGCAACGGTAGAGACATATCAATGATTTAGGAGACCTAACTGTTGTGGCGCAGCGAAGACATATTGACATTCGAGATAATTTGGTTGTGGGGGCGGTAGAGACATATGGACATACAAGATATAACGGTTGTTCCAGTGGTAGAGACATATTGACTTGAGAGATATTGACTTGAGAGATATTTAGGTTGTGGCGGCTGTAGCGACATATTGACTTACAATATATTACGGTTCTGGCGGCGGTAGAGAAATATTGACATACGAGATATATCGGTTGTTGCAGTGGTATAGACATGTTGAATTACGACACATATGGTTGTGGCAGAGGTATAGACATGTTGAATTACTAGGAAATCATGCAGACAATTGACATTTAAACATTTATTCAACATATGTCAATCTTTTTATGAAATATATTTTTCCAAAATAAAAATATTACAATCATATAATGTAACAAAACAAGTAGTTTTTCAAACCTGATCTGCAACCTTTTAAAAAGCACAAACAATTTGCAGTATAGCGTCATACCTACCATGTAGCACCTTAGACAAATATATTGGCGATTAGAAACGGATTTTGTCACAAAATATATGCATTCTAATGACACAAGCACAAACTACAGAAAAACTACAGTACCTTCTGTTAATGGTGGTTTAAAACCCGCGCAAAAAGAAAAAAATACGTTGAAGAACATCAGTTTGTGAAAACGTACATGATACAGGAGTGAGCATCTGCATTTCTAAAAAAAAGATAACAATAATGAACAGTGTGTTATGATGAATTAAAACTCAACATTCAGTTCCGCGGTTCAAAAACTCAACAATCAGCAGAGTGGTTCAGTCTAGATTCTCCACTCTTTTCCTGCGTTCAAAGTGTATGGTTTTTCTCACAGGTAAGTTTATTTTTCTCTTTACCCACGAACTCAACTAAATCACTTAAAGTCACTCAGAATTGACCTCTTATGCTGTGCATAGCAATATAATTCACTGGTTAGTTATCTCATCCTATAAGTGACGTGTGTCACATTTCTCAACCTCTGTAAATGGTTAGTTGGTTTGAAGCAGTCAGAACGAGGTCCTTGAAACATATGACAGTTATCAATTGTGTCGAATACACATAATAACCCTTTCGGTGTGGGGAACATTTTTATACATCAGAATCTGACGTCTGATGACATCGCAAAGCTCTGACCTCTATTTTTAAATGTAAATAGTCATAATATGAACACAAGTTTACGCCACCTGTGAATGACCTGGTTTCCATAGGCGCTTGAATTTTTTTCTGAATTTAAAGAATGATTCAACTGCAAGACGCGCATGCCTGGGATGGTCAAGTGTAGGCCAACAGTAGCCTATTGAGTACAGATTGACGGCATTAATATAGCCACTGAACTGATTACAAGATACTACTTAAACGGGACATTGATCCAATGCTGTTTTAATGCTAGGCCAACGTCTGCGACGCTGGCCCAACATTGAACCAACATTGAATAAATGTACAATGTTTGAGAGAAAGTCCGCCTGCCCAGCAAACACAAGACATTTGTATAACATTTATACAACGTCGGCCCAACGTCTTCGACGTTGGTCCAACATTGCATAAAGTCATACAAATGTTTTGTGTTTACTGGGCATGTCAATACAAGCTTGGGTCAAGCAGTTTCAACATCCCCGCAGTAATACAGTCAGTTTGCTTGCAAGCAAGCAACCAAGTAGGGGTAAGGGCCAAGATCTTTGAATTATAAACTCATAGATGTCGCTCAAGTATATATGAACTTGCTGTGATTTGAGAACTTGCTCTTAATGAGGCTTTAGGTATGAAACGCATATTTAGTATTATTATGGAATAGGGACTTGGCCTACCCACGGGCACTATTGCCTTCTGGGGGACCCTTGTCCCGTGAATTTTAACAGTTGACTACACCTTTAATGACAACCACGTTTTTTGAGTCTGTCATAAAATGGTGTCAGTGTGATCAGCATGCGAGGAAGTAAATGAGCTAGGCAGTCCGCCGGGTGAACGAAACATACAACTTTTTCCTTGTGATTGGAATCTGTCATACATTGAACTGACATAACAAGATCAAAACATCATATTGTGTTACGAAGGGTTAATAAAAATGGGTTATTTTTGTCTAGGCGGTTACAAACCCTGTTGGGCATTAACCCGTTTTCTGCACCAAAAGATGGAAATATATCCTAAACTATATCAGCGGTTTATTATAATAGACAGACAATCTAAGAATCCACAGCCGAACAGAATGACTCACCCATTATCATCAACTGATATTAGATGAAAATCAATAGTTCTGTCATTGACAATATAAAAACTAGTACAAAAGCAAACAACAGTATATGTTTACTTGATCTTGAGGGTTTAACAGTTAAAAAGCTGATTTTTTTTAAAAAAACCTTGCAGACCAAAGGGTTGTTTCAATTTGATAGCATCATAGATGTCTTGTTCAGCTCTTTCCGATTTATTTGAATACCTATGTAATGGGCCTACGAGCATTAGAAATAATTTTACTCTTACGGGATCGCCTTTAGTCGTCAGAATCTGACGTCTACACACGTCAGATTCTGACGACTAAAGTCGATCCCCGCACTGTAAGGGTTAGCAGGTTTTACAGTGAGCAGTTACTGCTGTTTGCCTTCGCAGCGCAGAACAGACATTGAAGGTTATTGTACCCAGTCGGTCACAGTGTATAACATACTATGTGAGGGATGTAACATAGCCGATACAGTAGGTAATATATCAGCTAAAATATACATAATGATAAAGCTGTTCTAATAATGAAACTCTGAGATAGATGTATATATAAATAAATATGATACATACAAAATGATACATATGTATATTATATATGACATATGAGATACATTTACAAATGTACGCACATTAGAAACATGTATCACATCCTAAGATCAGAGATGAAAAACTCCAGACAATAAACAAGACGCTAGCTGGCATCCAAAATCCCCTGCCTTGCCTGCATGATAAGATCAGAGATGCTGAGATACAAACAATAAACAAGAGGCCAACTGGCTTCCATAATCTCCCGCACTGTCAGCATTATAAGCATAATCCCCCACCCTGTCTGCATTATATGGTCAAAGATGCCAAGCTTCAGAAAATAAACAAGAGGCCAGTTAGAGGCCAGTTGGGCTCCATAATCAGTGCAAGACCATCTTTAGACGTCAAAATTTGCTGATTGTAGATGTCAGATTCTGACGTCTAAAGTAGATCCCCGCGCTGTAAGGGTAAAAATAAATAATAATAAGCCAAGCCAAATGATTGAATTATATTATGGTACATTTGAAATCACATACCTTGACAGACCAACACAAAGCTTCATAAGTGTATGAAATTAGAGCTAAATATTCCCCAACCCCCTTTGGTTGGCCTGCTGCGTCTGTATATATGATGAGAATTGGTTGAATTTCAAAATTGATGATCGGTTATAATTGGTTGGTGTAACCGATGAGCATTTAATCCGCGAAGTGAAATTGGTATGAGTTAGGTGCACATATGTTTGAGTAAATTAAAAACAACAACATATCCTTGGCAAGTATGTTATCAACACTGCAACCATTGTTCTAAGA
The DNA here is from genome assembly GCA_964017125.1 of Flabesymbios commensalis. NCBI lineage: Eukaryota > Metazoa > Annelida > Polychaeta > Terebellida > Flabelligeridae > Flabesymbios > Flabesymbios commensalis. Next base: position 831,679 of record OZ024905.1, on the reverse strand, counting down.
ATACAGGCACCTGGCAGGACAGTTGAGCACACTAGATGTAATATAATCAAGGCTCAAATTTTTTTTTGAGAAACTGAATAAATCGTACTGTAGATTTGACCATTTTTGTGTTTATTTTTTCCCGAAATTTGTGATTTTGGGACTTGTTACTAAGTCTAGAATTTGTGAGTTATCGATTTCAGGTAGCGCTCATAATAATATTTTTGTGAGATTCTTAAATTCGTGAGTTTACCTTCTTCGTTAAAATTAAAACCTTGCGAATATTACCAAATCTACAGTGGGCCTATGTATAAATGATCATCATTATTTGTGTACCAATGATTGATCATGGATTATAACCAATCATCAGAGCCATCAACAATTTGTTCACCCTCATCTTGCTTAGACTAAAGTAAATTATTTGAATTTTCAACCACAACCTCAAGTGGTTGAAAATTACTCATGTTTGTTTCATTTGTCAACAAGCATTTGAAAATCTTGATGTTTAGACACACATTTCAGTATCATTAACAGTGATTTCATCTGGTGATAAAATGACTAAAAAGGTCAACAAGTCAAATTAATGACGTAAAATGCAAAAAATAACAATAAATCATCCATTTTGATTTTTTTAACAGCTATCACTGAGCTTGTCCGAGAACAGGTAATTAGTAACATGCAGAACAAATTTGAAAAGGATACATGGAAAACTTTTCAAGTAATCGCGCCCACAAGCTCAAATTATTGACAAAAATCTGCCATTTTGATTTTTTTTCAGCCATTATTAAACTTGTACGAGAACTGCTTATAAGTAACATGCATGACAAATTTGAAGAGGAGGATACGTGAAGAACTTATTAAGGTATCGCGCCGCGCCCACAAAGTCAAATTATTGACGTAAATTGCTACAAATCGCAATAAATCAGCCATTTTGAATTTTTCTTCAGCCATTATTAAACTTGTCCGAGAAATGCTCATTAGTAACATTCATAACAAATTTGAAAAGGATACATGAAAAACTTTTCAAGTTATTGCACTCACAAGTAAATGTTAACGCCGACGCCAACACGGCCAAACTTCTTTTGCAATAGCCCACCTTTTTAAATTAAAATGCGGGCTAAAAATCGCAATAAATTGGCCATTTTGAATTTTTTTCAACCATTATCGAACTTGTCCGAGAACTGCTTATTAGTAACAGGCATAACAAATTTGAACAGGATACATGGAAAACTTTTCAAGTTATCGCGCCCACAAGGTCAAATTATTGCCGTAAAAAATCGCAATAAATCGATCATTTTGAATTTTTTTTCTGCCATTATTGAACTTGTCCGAGACTGGTCATTTGCAACATACATAACAAATTTGGGAAGGATACATGAAAAACTTTTCGAGATATCGTTCCCACAAGTAAATGTTAACGCCGACACCGAACTTTAAAGCAATAGCTGACCTTTTTTAATTAGAAGGCGGACTAAAAACGACAATAGTCGTGATTCAGGATAAGGTGTTCTGCTGAGTTGTTTTTTAATTTATTAAAATTGCTAACACAATTGAATTTCCAACTTCAGATAACGCAAAACTATTTGAAATTTAATTATGAAATTACAATGAGCATTCACCCATCGAAACATTCAATATATGGTGTGAGCAGTACAAATCCGAAAGGCGGTATCTGCTTACTTTACAAATGCTTAATTTACAAGCAAGCACATACTGTCAATTTGGCTTTGTACTGAGTACAGGGATTATGTCTGAGAGATTTCAAATCTGCAGATTGACCTCCATTCCACCAGTTACAGCTGCAGTAAACACTACTAATCACATTCAGGCTGACATTTTTCAAACAAAAAATATGTTGCATTATGGGTATGTAGCAATCAGGCGCAGACATTGAGAAAATATCAAATACAAAGTAAGTGATGGCATACTCAGCGGTTTCTTCAATTAGCCAACATTTTTGCTTGAATCTAGGAATTGCTTGAGCTGTGCAAACATAAAATGAATGGAAAATCTAATGAATGAATACTGCAATGTCTCTAGATTGAAATGAATGCATGTAGATGGCTAGATCCATTGAAATGTTCTCTCGCCACAATGTTAGGTAAAGATGAAATGCAGTGTGATAATGGCGTTAAATTTACACAAGATATTGTCGCTGGTAAAACGGTGCTGTCCATCGGTGACTTATCATCGTGTCCGCTGACCTGCTGCATTGATCTAAATACTGTGACCTATCAGTGGTGCTGACCTCCACCTCGACCTAAATGCATGTCCTCCATCTGTATCGTCAAACCTACAAAAATTAAATACACAATGTTATCATTTTACTCCAGCCTTCAGACTTAGCATAAACAATTGTTCACATGCATTATAACTCCACATTTGGTGCGTGAAATACAGTGCGCTGCGGTGTTGTCAGGCTGTTTAATATTTATATTTTTCTGTTGCAATTCTCAACTTGCAATGGATAAAGTCTACAGAGTGGGAGTGATAAATTTAAGAAAACAGCCCTATTTAATTGAAAGAGTTTGATGAAAATTCTCGTCCTGAACCCTCAGATGTGAGCAATTAACCCTTGTTCAGCTGAATTGTTTGCTTCTATTTTTCATTCATTTGAAGCTGCAATTGTGACGCAATTTTCAGCTTCAAATGATGACAACCATTCATATTCTAGGGAAGATAAAAATCTTTAATATAGAATTATTGGATTAGCTGAGCAACTACGAAAAACTGTTTAATCAGATTTAAATACACAGTAAAGGTGGGTGAAAATTACTCATATATGTTTAATTTGAGAACAAATATTCGTAAATGTTGATGTTTAAACATTCATTACATTCCCAATAACAGAGATTTAACATGCTGATAAAAGATTAAAAACAACTAGCTCAAACTGATTATAGTCGTGCTCAGTGGTTAGAAAAGGCTAGTACACAAAAATATCAGTTGGCAGATAAAGAAGAAATGCCTCTGTGGTAAATTTGATGTCATGTGAAGTTGTGGGTGGCAGTAGTGAGACACAACTTTAACCCTTACAGCGCGGGGATCAACTTTAGTCGTCATAAGCTGACGTTTATAGACGACAGAAAGACGATCCCCGCACTGTAAGAATAAAAATATTTCTAATGGCCATATACCTATGACATAGGTATTCAAATTAATCAAAAAGAGCTAAGCAAGACATTTATAATGATTAATTCAAATTGAAAAAATCCCATATGGTTGAGATGTTTTTTACAAATTAATTCAGCGCTTAAAGGGTTAAGTAGTCTAGGTGAAAAATTAAACTATTCGGAGGTTTAGGGGTTAAAACCTGGTTGTCTTCATTCACAATGAGGTGAGATGTAATATATGGTAGTCGTCAGTTTGTATTGTTCACGTGAATTGACACAAATTATGTACACCCTAAAAATTGTGATAAAATGATGTGCCAAAGCGAATACCCGGCCAGTATGCTCAAAGTGAACAACAGGTTGAGGCCTGCGATTGTTTGAAGATCTCAAAGATCTCAAGTCCAAGATCCTAAGTCTGTCATTTGGAGAATATATCAGCATTCTCATTCTGTACGGTGGTTTTCATTAAAAAACACATATCAGAATCAGCCCACTTTGTTGTAGCTTGAACTGCAATGTATGCCAGCTATGGGACATAATCTTGTGTGATAAAACAAACATTCATTATTTTTCATGCTAAATGGGAAAATAAAGCACTCGTCCAATGAATTAGGTGCGAGCCTTCAGGAGAACACCTTGTTCATTGTATTTTTCAATATCGCACCAAAAATAACTAGGGCCAAAGGCCTCATGTGGTTGGGGCAAAGGGAGGACACTGAAATACTACAAGTTTTTCAATTATAATATAACTTAAGGCTGTGTCATTCTGATTGATCAGAATTGTATACTCGTTCATAAGGGCATGCCCCTATATATGTGTATTAAATCTGTGATTTTGATAAAATTGTGATGTTTTGCTGTTGATCGCAACAAACGCCATGCAACGGCGGCAACAGTAACCGAGCGAGGGATGGATGGTGTTCCCAATTTTGTAAGTTAGTCATGTCAGACAGGCAACAACTTGAATTTGGCTATTTATCATAGAGCCGAATTAAATCTCCAATTCTAGAGGTGTAGGCCCATTGCATCCGATGTGAATTATCAAACCAGCACAGGTTGACTGTTACACAGTCTTCGACGCTGGGCCAACATTGTACAAATGTCATACAAATGTGTCACCAGTGTCTCTCTCTCTACTTCAGATGACCTGATGACTGTCACTGCAGTTGCGGATCCAGGTCGGGGGGCCCCTTATTTTCGCGAAATACTTTAAAGTCCCCTAAATTGGCTATAATTTACCAAAAAATCTTAGGGGCAAGCCCCCAAAACCCCGGCGCCCCCCTTTCTTGAGATCGTCATTCCTGGATCCGCCACTGCTGTGACACTCACTGATAACTCGGTGAACCACCACAAAAGACCTACTCCAGGAGGTAAGGAGAGGTGGATGACCCAGCCCCAGGCTGCAACCACATGGCCACAGTTACGAGCGAAAATCACTGATCAGTGCTGATGCCGCTGTCAACATGCATGGTCAAACTACTCGGCTCCTATTGCAAACACAACACATTGTCCATGTGTTGTGTTAACGCTGCGTCCACAACGCTGGCCCAGCATTAGTGTGTTGTGTTTTCTCAGTAGGGGACAGCATACATAGTCTACATGTAGGCTACAGTAGATCAGTTGTGATGCTTGTATATATGCAGCAGACCTGCGAGTGAGAGAGGTTGACGTCGAACGTGTACACAGCTGTTGTTTTAATGTTGTGCCGACGTCGAAGACGGCAGGCTAACATTAGAACAACATTGGGTCAATGATCTTGTTTGCTGGGTATATAGGCCTATACATTATCAGCATGCTGTACTTACAAGCCCACTGTAGATGTCGTGCAAAGACAAACATGAAAAGGCAGCATCTGCTTACTTTAGAAGTAAACAGGTACTGCGTTTTGGCTTTGCAATGCGTGCTATGATTAATTCCCAGCAAACACGAGACATCGACCCAATGTTGGGCCAGCGTCGTACAAGCGTCGTAGACGATGGCCCAACATTGTATTACTATTGGGTCAATGTGATTGTCTCGTGTTCGCTGGCACGGGCATCACGTGGGAGTGTTTCCAAACACAGGAGACAGAGAAGGCGGAATTTCCACAGTTGACGTGTCAGCCTAAGCCAAATATGGCCACACAACCACCACGTGATCACTATGTGTGTGGAACAGACAATAGGGACAGTCTACCAAAATCTCTTAAGGAGATGTGGAAGCAAGTGAAGAAGTTCTATAGGGTAGAGGAATATTATATAGGGTCCACGAATCTGAGGATTAATGAATGAAATGCGTCTGTCTACAGGTTTTATGAATGGAGCGACGTCACTTTTTGTCCCAAACCTTTGTCCAGATAAAGATAACAAGGTGACCGGGGCGAGCCCCGCCCACAACAAATATTTGTATTTTCTCACTAGATCAAATTACACATGACATAACTGCCATACATGGCAGTTCAAACTACAGCACGGTGGAAACCACTGTACAGAGTGTGATATGGGATGATACTGATATACGTCTCATAGTAAAAACCACAGCACAGAGTGTGATATGGGCTGATACCGATAGACCTAATACTAAACATCACTGCAGAGTATGATATAGGCTGATACAGATATACATCTCATAGTAAACACAACAGCACAGAATGTGAGAAAATACAAACACTTATGTCTTAAAGGTGATCAATCATCCCTTATATAGTATGAATAAATTTGTGACAAATAAATCAAAGTTGCCACAAGATGGGGCACAAGTGTTTCCTCATATGGGGTGATTGGCAGTCACAGTTCTGTATTTTCACATTACACACTCTGACTGTTTTATATATTTTGTTAGTTACCTCTGCCGAGGCCAGGAGGAGGAGCCACGTCTTTATTAATATCACCGGCTGCACCTGGCTGCCCCTGATAAAATCCAGGCATCTGACTAGTAGAGAATCCAGGGGCCTGCCCTGGATTAAATCCAGGGGCCTGCCCTGGATACTGGCCTGACTGTGCTGGACCTCTAGCGGCCCCTCCAGCTAATATACCTCTTCCTCGTCCAAAGCCTACAAAATATCAAGATCATAAATATTTCAATTGTCCAATAAAGTAATAGTTTTTCTCTATTCATTGTTTTGATTGAGACAACAAATGTAGTCCTAAGTGCCTGAATAAAAAGTCACAAGGGATATGGACATGCGATTTGTTGAATCTTTGAGCAAAACCAATCAGACATTAGAAATTAAATTATTTAAATACCCCATATAATCATTGCATTATCATTGTAATATCGCACTGTAATCATTTAATCCTGGAATGTCAGACCAGTGCTATCCAGGGAAAATTTAATATGAAAAACTATTGATTAAAAATTTTCTTCTTCAATGCCAATTGAACTGAAAAAAATATTCCCTGGTATCACCAGGATATATCTTACTCAGATATCGTGATATGAGTTTCCTGTTACATCACAAGAGATATCATCGAGATGTCATACACAAATATCACATTTTTATTTCATTGGTTCATATTGAATCAAAATATATGATCAAGATGTCAACAAGATATAATGGTGTGATATCACTGTGAACTCAAGGGGGTTGAGAGGTTATAAACCTCATTCCTATAGTCAGATTCACATTAAATTCATCAACCAGGATTATTGAATTTTGCGAAGCTCTCAGTCGATTCTCAACCAATTTTCACGAAATTTTACACACATTATTTTCCATTATTGCCGTGACCACCCTGAAAATTTCGGGAAGTTTTGATAAGTATTTTAGAAGTTAGACCATTTGACATGTAATAAAATTCTGAGACGAAGCTAATGGGTTTATAGAGGGCAACATTTTAATTTATTTACTATATGTAAAATGGTCTAACTTCCCTAATACTTATCAAAACTTCACGAAATTTTCAGGGTAGTCACGACATTAATGGAAAATAGTCTGTGTAAAATTTCATGAAAATTGGTTGAGAATTGACTGAGAAATCGGTGAAGTTCAATCACCACGATTTATGTGAATCCGACTATAGTCAACTATTTAATATGAGTACTATCACATTATTGACAGAGTATGTATCTTACTCATCATCTGGCTGATGTCTGCTGTAGGTGGCATGTTACTATCGGCTCTGGCGGCCCCTCTCCCTATGTTAGGAGCCCCCTGTGACCACGGGTTACTCGCTGGTAGGTGTGTGCTAGGAGCACCTTGAGACCACGGGTTACTCGCAGGAAGTGCTGCCGGTACAAACTGAAAAAAATAAACAGCACTCTATCAAACAAGAGCACACTCGATAATAGCCCGCCACCGAATTATGATAAATCACGTAAATAACAACCCAAGATATAAATGGTATGTTAAACCAGCCGTTTTCAAGTTATCGCGCCCACAAGGTCAAATTATGGACGTAAAATAAATGTGAAAAATCGCAATAAGTCGACCATTTTGATTTTTTTACCGGCCATTATTGAGCTTGTCCAAGAACTGCTTATTAGTAACATGCATAACAAACTTGAAGAGGATACTTGTGAAAATGTTGAAGTTATCGCGCCTACAAGGTCAAATTATTGACGTAAAATGAGAAAAATCGCAATAAATCGGCCATTTTAAATTTTTTTTCAGCCATTATTGAACTTGTCCAAGAACTACTTATTAGTAACATGCATAACAAATTTGAAGAGGATATGTGAAAAACTTTTCAAGTTATCGCGCCCACAAGGTCAAATTATTGACGTAAAATGAGAAAAATCACAATAAATCGGCCATTTTTTTTTTTTTTTCAGCCATTATTGAACTTGTCCAAGAACTACTTATAAGTAACATACATACCAAATTTGAAGAGAATATGTGAAAAACTTTTCAAGTTATCGCGCCCACAGGGTCAAATTATTGACGTAAAATGAGAAAAATCGCAATAAATCAGCCATTTTTTTTTTTTTGGCCATTATTGAACTTCTCCAAGAACCACTTATTAGTAATATGCATAACCAATTTGAAGAGGTTATGTGAAAAACTTTTCAAGTTTTCGCGCCCACAAGGTCAAATTATTGACGTAAAATGTGAAAAATCGCAATAAATCGGCCATTTTTTTTTTTTCTGCCATTATTGAACTTGTCCAAGAACTACTTATTAGTAACATGCATAAACAATTTGAATAGGATATGTGAAAAACTTTCCAACTTATCGCGCCCACAAGGTCAAATTATTGACGTAAAATGTGAAAAATTGCAATAAATCGGCCATTTTTCTTTTTTTTTCGGCCATTATTGAACTTGTCCGAGAACTGGTCATTAGTAACATGCATAACAAATTTGAAAAGGATATGTGAAAAACTTTTCAAGTTATCGCGCCCACAAGGTCAAATTATTGACGTAAAATGTGAAAAATCGCAATAAATCGGCCAATTTTTTTTTTTTTTCGGCCATTATTGAACTTGTCCGAGAACTGGTCATTAGTAACATGCATAACAAATTTGAAAAGGATACGTGAAAAACTTTTCAAGTTATCGCGCCCACAAGGTCAAATTATTGACGTAAAAGGTGAAAAATCGCAATAAGGTGGCCATTTTGAATTTTTTTTCAGCCATTATTGAACTTGTCCGAGAAGTGGTCATTAGTAACATGCAAAACAAATTTGGGAAGGAAACATGAAAAACTTTTCAAGTTATTGCGCCCACAAGTAAATGTTAACGCCGACGACGCCGAACTTCAATTGCAATAGCCCACCTTTTTTAATTAAAATTAAAAGGCGGGCTAATAAAAATGTCAGCAACTTTACCAAGACCAAAAATGCAGGGAACATTTTGTTTAAAACTTATTGATTAGCAATTTTCTCCTTCAGGCTTTAAGTACCATTGCATTCTTATCATTAACCCTCAAAGCACTGAAATATATTTATATAAACCAAGAGACCGAAGGTCTTTTTTCAATTTTTAATTATCATAAATGGCTTAGTTGGTTGGCTCTTTCTGATTTATTTAAATACAAGATTAATTTACTCGTTCAGTGTGTGGATCAACTTTAGATACGAGATTCTAAGAACCAAAGTCGATTCCCACAGTGAGAAGGTTTATTTTGGAATCTTTCCCTAACCATTTTCAAAATTGTTTAACAAATGAAACAGCTTTTCACTCTGGGTCCAGGGACACAAAATGCAATTTTCCTTGAATTTAAGTCCCTCACAGGGTGAAAAAAACAAGAGAACATTTCCAACGGTTTAATAAACGCAGTGAAAGCAACAGTGATTCCAGCACCAACTGAGCTCGGGAAGTAGTTTTTATAATTATGTGTAATTATATGCTTATATAATCACAGTAGACTATCGTCTAACGCACAGATCATTATCAGTCACACCATTATAACAGTCAAGTCTTATCTGTCAGAATTTGTTCTCAGTCAAAGACTCAAAAGCCATAACAAAGTCGAGCACAAATGCGGTCAGACAGCTATTCCGAATTACTGTCAATTTTTAAATCCAACATTACCCTTACACCGCGGGGATCAAATTTAGTCGTCAGAATCTGACGTCTGTAGACGCCAGATTCTCACGTCTAAAGTCGATCTCTGCACTGTAGAAATATTTATAACGGCCATAGACGCATAACATAGGTATTAAAAAGAATCAGAAACAGCCAACTAAGTCATTTATGATGACTTCAAATGGACCAAAAAATTGTTCTCTATCGTTTATACAAGTATTTCAGTGCTTTAAGGTAGTGCCTTGTCTGCTGTGGCAGAACATTGTACTTACTTGTTGCTGCTGTTGTTGCACTGCCTGCTCTAACGTCTGTCTCTGTGGTTGTTGTTGCTGCCGGACTGCCTGAGTCAACGTTGGTTGTTGCTGTTTTTGAACTGCTTGACTCAACGATTGTTGTTGCACTGCTTGACTCAACGATTGCTGTTGCACTGCCTGCCCTAACGTCTGTCTTGGCTGTTGTTGCTGATGGACTGCTTGAGACAATGTTTGTTGTTGCTGCTGTTGCACTGATGGTTGCTTTTGTTGTTGCACTGCTTGCCCTAGCGTCTGTCTCTCTTGTTGCTGCTTCTCTTGCACTGCTTGGCTTAGTGATGGCTGCTGTTGCACTGCTTTGCTTAACGATGACTGCTGTTGCAATCCTTGGCTTAACGATGGCTGTTGTTGTTGTTGCTGAACTGCTTGGCCTAAGGTTTTTTGTTGTTGTTGCTGAGCACGGCCTGTTTTCTGTGACTTCGTAGATGGAGCTCCTATAAAACACAGCAAGGAAACTAACATTCAAAACATTGACACTAGCATTAACCACTTTACACAAAACAACAAGAAAACTCACATTCAATAGTTTGAACAATTCCAACGTAAACAAATAAATCAAAACAAGAGCACACTCGACAATAGCCCGGCGCAAGTATTGAACATGAAGTTATTATTCTGGCCACAAAGTCAGATTATTGACGTAAGCAAAAATCACCATTAATTGGTCATTTTGCTTTTTTTTCAGCCATTATTGAATTTGTTTGAGAACTGGTCATTAGTTACATGCATAACAAATTTCGGAAGGATACATGAAAAACTTTTCATGTTATGGTGCCCACAAGATCAAATTATTGACGCAAAATTTGAAAAATCGCAATAAATCGACCATTTTGATTTTTTTATAGCCATTATTAAACTTGTCTGAGAACTACTTATTAGTAACATGCAAAACAAATTTGAAGAGGATACATGAAAATTTGTTCAAGTTATCGCACCCATAAGTAAATGTTAACGCCGACGCCAAACTTCAATTGCAATAGCCCACCTTATTAATTAAAATTAAAAGGTGGGCTAAAAACGAAGGCCCTAATTCAAGGCCTTATTGAGTTATCGCGCTGACAAGCCATTTTGGATTCTGTGGCCTGTTGACCTTGAAATTAAGTAAAGATCACTAAATGTCAAAATCGACCTTCAGATTAGTAACATGCACATGATGTAACAAAAAAAGACTATAAGTCAAGGCGTTAGGAATTTATCACACTTACAAGCCATTTTGGTTCCTGTGACCTTGAAATTAGGTCAAGGTCACTGAATGTCTAACTTGACTTTCAGATTAGTATCATGTACACAAGGGTTAAAAATGAAGGCCTCAAGTGAAAGCTATTTTGTTTTCATTCAGCTGGTGACCTTGACATTAGGTCAAGGTCACTGAATGTCGAACTTGACTTTCAGGTGAGTCTCATGCACATGAGGTAACAAAATGAGGGCTCTAATTCAATGCTTTGTGCCTTTACATTGTATATCAAACGCAAACAGCAGTAACTGTTTACATTATAAGTAAGCAGCTACTGTTGTTTGTCTTCAGTTGTACTCACCTCCAAGTGAAGGGAAATCATCAGCAGCGAAATTGGAGTTTTCCGCGGGAGCTGCGGTCTTGGCCCAGGGAGCTACTGGTGGCACGTATGAAGCTGTTTTACTCGCCAAAGCTACAAACAAAAGTTTACTTGTTCATGTCATCTCCCACTGTATTGTTAACCCTTGTGCTGCTGAATTCTCTCTTACAATTTGTTTCTATTTTTCGTTTCATTTAACACTTGAATCGCTGAATTTTTTTATGAAAACCTTGGGGAGGCAAAAATGTTTTTTTCAATTTGAAACCATCATAAATGTCTTAGTTAGCTCTTTTCGATTCATTTGAATACCTATGTTATGGGTCTACAGCCATTAGAAATATTTTTTAATTTTACAGTGCGGGGAGCGACTTTAGTCGTCAGAATCTGACGTCTACAGACGTCAGATTCGGACAACTAAAGTAGATCCCCGCACTGTAAGGGTTAAAGCAGGAATTGCTAATGCAATTTCCAGCTTTGAATGATGAAAAATATTTCTTTTTATGAATAATTTGATGAGCTGATCACTCTCCATGAACTATTTTTTTTAATTTTAGTGGCGTTTGATTTTGTTTTGAACTAGATTTTGAAACATCTATATACAGGGCTAGCACTACATTAATATTAATCATTAATTTTAAAATTTCTAATTTCCGATCAAATTGTTTGCAGAGTTCAAACCAATAACTCAAACAACAACCACAAAAACTATGACATCTGTGACATTTTATAGGGCTTGAAATATGCTTGAAAATTCATAATATGGAATGTCATCCATTATATATATTATTATACTATATATATGGATGCAGTACGACAATTGTAACTGATACACATGACTTCAAGTGCATGAAATAAAGCATGTCAATGACTTGCACACCTGTCTTTTACTGCTCAAATAGTGTGTAATCAGTTATTGGCAGCCTAGACATCTGTGTGTTTGCGACTTATAGATCATACAACCACCCCCCCCCCCCCCCCCACACACACCCCTCCTATGACCTCCCTTTGCAGTCACAATATATCCCGTATAAATATTTTATATGTTTGGCTGAAAATACAGCAAAATTATTGTGTTTTATGGTTGTCAATCTTTGTACAGACCCTGCATACATCCAGACAAAACACTAATTTGCTAAAACAAATGCAGACTCACGTGGAGCATTTGGTCTTCGAAGTCCTTGTGACAAAGATGGTTCTTGGGGTTGTTGAGGTTTCTGCAATCATAGAAGAAATGACTTCCAAACTATAATTTCTCAGTCTTATATTAATTTTAAAAAAATTTAGATTTCCTACAGTTGCACACACAAAATGTTAATAAACAAGCCAAGATAAGATCAAGGTGACCACATATTTAGCTACTAAATAAAATTATTGCTATTAAACAAGTATATTTTTATTTAAAAAATTGAACACAGTGGATGAAAATTACACTGATTTACTTGATCAGAGACCAAACATTTGCTAATCTAAGTTTAAATACAAATTTTGTTCCAAATACCTGTGGATTGAAAACGACTATAGTCGTGGTAAGCGCTTTAACCTTTATCCTGCTGATTACAGCTATTGCTGTTCTTAACCTGTTTTATTACTCAATCAAATCACAGATATTGGGAACAAACTGTATGTTTAATCAGGATTTCTGAAATTAAGCAAATTGCGTAATTTCCACCAACTTTAAGTTGGGGGTCGCGGCAGTGAGACACAACTTCAAGTGGGTGAAAATTTAAATAAATTAGCCTAGCAGGATAAGGGTTAATTGTGAATTATCACAAATTATTTTGCTATTCTGTGGCATTTGGTTCAAACATATTTTTTTCCGATTTAAAAATTGTAAGGCTCCTTTAGTAGCATTTTAATTGGTTTGAAATTTGCCTGAGAATGTACATCCCAGCAAATATCAAAAAACTGATGTCTGTGTTGCCTGGGATACAGACTGTACTCACCTGTTTTTCCCTGTAATCTCTCGCTCCATACGGTCCGTTATTCTCCTGGTTTCTCGCTCCGTACGACCCGCTACTCTCCTGGTTTCTCCACGTTGACTGGTTGGGATTGCTGTTACCTCTCTTACCCATGTAGTTATAATCTAAAGCTGGAGCTGCCACGATGGTGAACGCGGGAGCGCTAGAGCGAGTCGGCATGTGCATAGGTGTCAGCTCAAAGTCAAAAATATTTGCCAGAGAATCCGATAGAGCATAACTAAAACAAACAGACATAAGGGTCATGTCAAATTATAGACAGCACACCGGGCTCGTAGACTTTGCCCATGAAAATTTTCAAGAGCTGTTCAAGGAATTTTTTAAGACCACCAAACATTTTTCAATGAGCAATTTAAATAGTGGAAGCAATATTAAACTGTAACGAATGATGGCATGAATTTATAACCCGGTAGCATCCAGAACATGGCCATCAGAGAAAATTTACCAAGTAAAAACGGCTGACCCAGGAGGCCAGTAAAAAAGGGTAAATGAAAAATACCAGAGAGACAGCTTTATTTATTTTTCACACTCTTTTTATTTATGATTATGATAATTAACAGAACAAGTCAAAACTTACCAATTAGCCTGTGCTAGCAGATGATTATAAAAATTTGTCGTAACTGTACCATACATTTACATTAACTTTGTTTGTGTCCAGTGTCTGGTAAAGACTATCAATCAATGAAGATAGGATTATTTGGACTTGACTTGGTGGCATCTGGGGTAAAACGTGATGAGATCTCAACTAAGATTAAATTCGAAAAACTTTAAAGGTAAGAAACAGTTGATGGTAAATGTAATGCATTACATAAAATGTGATATTCAGGACATATCTCTTACAGGTGTAATGCATTGCATAAATGATATTCGAGAATTACTGGTGTAATGTGTTGTATACGTGACATTACAGACTATGCATATCTATAATTACTGGTGTAATGCACTGTCTACGTGACATAACAGACTTACGCGTATCTCTTACTGGTGGCTACAGCACAATACTTGCACGATTTCTCTTCATGCCAGTCACATCTGAGAAAAACAAAAAAAATACGTATATTAGGCATCAATTTGAAATATGCATAATGCTATACAATTTTAAAGTTATTTTTATTTAAATTTTCACCCACTTTAAGTTGTGTCTTGCTACTGCGATACACAACTACAAGTGGCTGAAAATTACTTGTATTTGTTTAATTGGAGCACAAATATTTGCAAATCTTGATGTTTAGACACACATTTCATTCACAAAAATTTGGTTGACTAATAAAACAGACTAAAAACAACAGTAGTCGTGATCAGCAGGATAAAATTCCCATGCAAATCTTGAATCTTTTGCCTTCTAGGCCTGTAGAAAGTTTAAATTTGGAATTTTTGTCATTCTAGGCCTGTAGAAAATGTCCAACTAAATAAATGTACGTCCTAGTGGAATTAGAAAACTATATTGTGGAAGCTGCTCACAGTTAAAAAAAAAAATTTTACTTGGGAGATGTCGTGCAGGCATGCCACAACTCTTTAATTAGAGCCAGGACTGAATTGGTGATTCAATATGAAATAGTTACTTGCCAAACAATTTATTTTTTTAATTTTCATTCATGCTCATAGGCAAAAGCACATATGATGAGCATATAGATACATAATGATGAGCACGGTTAACCCTTTCGAGCCTGAATTTACCATTGTCATCTTCATCCACTACAAGCCGCGAATTGCTGTCGCAATTCTCGACTTGTAGTGGATGAAGATGATTTGATGTGGTATATAAATGGAACAGATTGCCATGTATTGGTAAACCAGTTCCAGTTGTTGTAGGAAAATTAAGTCTACTTTCAGGGATGTAAAATGATGCGTTAATGCATCGTGAGGACTTAAAGGGTTAATACAAAAATATATCAGGGGTTAACAAGCAAACACAAGATGTAGACCCACTGCTGGGCCAATGTTGGCCCAGCATCTGCGAGGCCGGCCCAGCACTAGGTCAGCACATAGTGTTTGCTTGGTATATTAGTGTATACCTGGTGCCCTTCTCATAGTCAAAAGCACTGGTTGTGAGTAAATCTATGGCCCCGCCCTCAGACATTGACATGGGGACCGCCTCCTCATCTTCTCTCTTCATCATATTACCGATCTCATAAAACAATGGCACAACATTCTCCAGAAAGTAAATCTTGTGGAGAACGTTCTCTTCTTGACTCCTTAGCCTCGAATGCTCGTAAAGCCACGTCATGCAATCTTCAACTTTCTCCATTTGAGCTCCCTATACAAAAATAGACTTCAATTGATAGTTTTCACAAATTATTTATGATAAAATTAGTTATCAAAAGATTAGCAAAACATTATATACATTTTGAAAAGTATATAATGTTTTGCTAATCTTTTGATAATAATACCTTATTTGTGAAAATTTCCCAAATAAGGTATTATACTTGGTCAGCCTAACCCTCACATCAGTAAGCCCTACATACTCTAGTTGTTTTTAATCTACTACACAATCAAATCACTGATATCGGTGATAAAATAAGAGTTTAAACATCAATACTTGCAAATGTTGCTGTTTAAAAAGTGATGTTTAAACTAAAATTAAGCAAATATGAGTAATTGTCACCAAATTAAAAATTTCAATTATTTCATTCAGCACTAATAGGGCTAAAAATAGATGAGAGTGGAAACATTAAGATACATGTATACACATGTGGAATGTATCAAACACACAGCATCCTTATTTTGCTAAATTATACCATGAAAGACTTTTATTTAATTTATAAAATATGCCATTTGGTTTATAAATAAACATGAATGAATAGTATTCACAGATTACTCCTATCAATTACTCCTATCATTTGTCATGAATGAATTTTTTTTAAATAATTCATATGGTTCATAAATGTAACTCTGAGATGGTAATATGAGCCAGTGAAATGTAGAGATGATCGTGAAGGATTCTGAACCCTTAAAGAACCCAGTGAAATGTAGAGATGATCGTGAAGGATACTGAACCCTTAAAGAACCCAGTGAAATGTAGAGATGATCGTGAAGGATACTGAACCCTTAAAGAACCCTGTGAAATGTGGAGATGATCGTGAAGGATACTGAACCCTTAAAGAACCCTGTGAAATGTAGAGATGATCGTGAAGGATACTGAACCCTTAAAGAACCCAGTGAAATGTAGAGATGATCGTGAAGGATACTGAACCCTTAAAGAACCCTGTGAAATGTGGAGATGATCATGAAAGATACTGAACCCTTAAAGAACCCTCAAAATTAGCCCCTGAAGCGCTACATTAAACATGTCAATTTTCATCAACATGAGCTGTTTCTCGCTAGCGCGACACACAACTTCAGGTGGGTGAAAATGGCTATATTTGTCTCAGACAAAATCATTTGCATAGATGTTTAAACACACAATCAATTCCCATGTCAGTGATTAGATCGACCAGTAAAACAGGTTTAAAATGATTATAATTATACTTAGCTGTCAAATTTATGCATAATGCCTATTTTTATTATTAATAAATACATTGAATGGTTTATTCCATCGCAATAAAGATGATCTGAGTTTTCAGCTGATACATGATATTTGGCTTAAGATCAGGTAGGGCCTAATATGCATGGACCTTGGACGAGGGATTTGTTACAAGCTAATAAAAGTGGCTGAAAGTGTACAAATAAATTAATATAAGAGGGTTAAACGCAAATACTGTACTGTATATCACTTTTTACAAATAAATATTCCCAGGATTCAATTTTTTACAAGACAGAGGAGAGGGTGATTTTTTTTGAGGTAGGCTTTGCGAAAGAAAATTTGAAGTTATACCTAAAGAAATACATGGCACATAAACACTTTTTTTTACAATTTTTCTAATTGATTGATTTATAATTTTTCTTACCAGACAGAACATAGGCGGATATTCTTTCTTGGTACCGCCTGGATTGATAAAGTTCTTCATCCGGATCCACAAACCCATGTAGTCGTTTGTGTCGAGCTCAAATTCTCCAACAGGAATCTGATGAGTCTCTTCACCTGGAAATCAACACCAGAATCAAAACAATAAATAAAGGATTTTGTGGGGTGTATAAGTGAAACAAAAAAACATTACATCTTAGAATGAGTATTTTTTCTTTAAAATTCACACAGCTATTACAGTATTTTTACATATTTATCTATTGGAAGTGCAGAGAGATAGGGTGCAGATAAGACTCATATCAAGTATTCTGCCAATCAGCTTTACTGTGCTTTCCAGTCGATAAATACTTGGCAATGAGATGCAAACACAGGCTCTCTACAGGAGAATTACCTATAATCACCCTAGGTATTACAATACTAAAATTAGAACTCTTTTTAAAGTGCTGTGGGCCATAGGTGTAGCAAGTCATACGCAAGTGAATGAAGTGCTCGGCAGCATAATAAATACTAATTGTAACTGATGATTGATTATAAATTTCCAAACATATAAATGAGATGGATTTGTTATGTTCAAGTATTACTCACTGTGGCTCATACACTGGTAGCGGTATCCTAGAGGGATGCCTCCTGTAAAAAACAGACATTCTGACTAGTTATCTTTAACTGCTGCTGAGACATACATCTTCGAGTATGAAGCAGATTTAATAAAATATCAATAAAGTTCATCAAATAAATTGTAGTAACTGCTTAATTTACTTAAATTTTCAATCACTCAAATGGTTGAAAATTGCTCATATTTGCTTAAGTTGAAACAAAACATATACAAATATTGATGTTTAAATAGTCATTTCATTCAAAATAAAAGTGATTTAATCTGCTAATAAAACAGATTAAAACTGACTATTGCTGTAATTAGCAGGCGAAGTACTAACTCTCAAAATGTTCATCGTTTTATTCTCCTAATTTGTAAGAAAATGTGGATAAAATAAGCAACATTGACAAATATTTTAACTAAAACTCTACAAATAGAAGCAATTTTCAACCGACTTGAAGTTGTGGGTTTTTGGTAGTGAGACACAATTTCAAGTGGTTGTAGATTTTATTTTTAAAATTTAGAGTTTTAAGGATTGAAATAATTAAATTTCAGGCATTTTTTGTCACTTTAAGCTTCAAATTATGTGCAGCAATTCCAGAAAATACAAGCAAACAATCCAGCAACACAAGGCTTAGCCGCTTGCTTGATATTAAACCAATCTTTTAACCCCTTAAGCCCGCACTATGCATTAAAGCATTATTTTGCATCTCTGAAGAATGGCTTAATTTACTAGTACTGAAAACTGGAACTGTTTTAAAAATAACAGTATATTCAAGTCATCTTCATCCACTACAAGTTGAGAATTGCGACAGCAATTCAAGGCTTGTAGTGGATGAAGATGACAATGGTAAACTCAGGCTTGAAAAGGTTAAAGATACCCCTATTCAACAATTCCATTGTTAATGACATTGCAAGTTTGGCTACATTTCTTCCAAACGCTTAACCTTTTCAGCGAGGGGACCTTCTTTATACATCAGAATCTGACGTCTGTAGACGTCTGACGTGTAAAGACGTTTCCCAGGCTGAAAAAATAAAAATATTTTTAATGACCATAGAACCCATGAAATAGGTATTCCAATGAGGCAAAAAGAGCTGACTAAGACATTTATGATGATTTCAAATTGAAAAAAAAACCTTTACTCTCCATGGTATATACAAATATAATTCAGCGTTGTAGGGTTAAGTAGTCTTATTTGGTCCACTCACCTGAATCTATAAACTCATGGTAGATTTTGCTGATGCCGGCCGCCATGCTCCACTCAACGATGCCAACTTCTCTCGGCAAATACTGCAGATCTTTCTTTGTATCAGCGGGAAGCTCACACAAAACTTCAAATGAAATGAAGTACATCTTCTCTTCCATCAGAGCTGAAAAAGAGGAAGAATAAATAAAACCATCAGATCTGATTATCCATAAAAGAGGGGAGATATAAACGAAAAAAATTGAGCTGACAACTATCGCCCATCAGCATGATCAGAGCTGATTATCTGTGAAAAACAAGAGAGTATGAATTAAACAGATGACAACTAAACATTTCAACAAAGAAATTTAAAAAAATATAAAGAATTGTCTAGTAAACTTTTAGTTACAAAAAAATATCAATCACAATTTGACAATTCCCAGTAAAAAATTAATAAAACAAGAGCGTACTCGTCAATAGCTTGTTGCCATTGTTAAAGTTGAAGTTATCAAGGTCAAATTATTGATGTAAGATGTCAAAAATCACAGTAAATCAGCCACATTTTGATTTTTTTTCAGCCATTAGTGAACTTGTCTGAGAAATGGTCATTAATAACATGCACAACAAATTTGAGCAGAATACATGAATTTTTTTTTCAGCCATTGTTGAACTTGTCCGAGAACTGGGTTTTAGTAACATGCATAACAAATTTGGGAAGGACACATGAAAAACTTTCAAGTTATCATGCCCACAAGGTCAAATCATTGGAGTAAAAAACTAAAATGCGAAAAATCAAAATAAATTAGCAATTTTGCTTTTTTTTCAGCTATTATTGAACTTGTCCAAGAACTGGTCATTTGGGAAGGACACAAGTTATCTTGCAGACAAGTAAATGTTAACACCGAAGCTGACGCGGACAATGCCGTACTTCAATTAATAGCCCACCTTTTTTAATTAAAAGGAGGGCTAATAACATAATATAAAACAACAATTTGTCAAAATCTCATGTTTTGCTGGATTATTGCCAATCAAGCGCATCCTACTGTAATAGAAAACTGTTGAATATCTCTCAGAACACCTTTTCCGATATGTAATACAAAAAATTAAATTTCAATTTTAATTTTGTTAGCTGATCCTCATACACACAAAGGTGATCAATTAAATGTCAGCGTTCGAAATAGCATACATCGGTTTGTCCTGGCCAACCAAATGCCAGGACAGACAAGCAAAAGCATTGTTCTGGTTGTCCGCATGGACAACCTTATATTATCCTAAATTCTAAAATTTTCTTCAAGCAATATGTGTTTTTCGCTGTAAAAAAGGCAAGAATAATGACAACATTATCGCTGTTTTTTCTGACATCAATTCAGCTTCATTTCATTTTTTTTAATTCTCAATCAATCTACAATTCTGCCAATCTATACATTAATAATATGTAGCAATAATAGGCTATATTGTCGCCTATATTTCACACTAACTGTGTTTGTTCACCACTGTTTACATTTTGAAAAAAAAAAAATGGCGGACGGCGGCTACGTATTCCTGTGATATGTCAACTTGATATCTTCATTTCATCATTATACTCACTGGTGTTGATGTCTTAGCAATGGTTTTATTTTATTAGTTGTTTTGTGACTGCATTCATATAATTAGCGTTTTACATTGATCACTGATTATTTGAGAGGGCCCAGTGAACATAGGAAGCTCATATGGTGATTGTGAAAACTGATTTCAAACAATGCGGCAGTCATGACATAGTTGTCCACCACTGATTTCTTCAAGCTGGGTCTTTTTGTCAGGACAAACAAAAATTTTAGCGGACAACCAGAAATGTAGGGCTTGGTATTTCAAACATTACTTGGAACGCTGAATGTGTCTACAAAAATATTTAAACAAATCAATGAGAAATTAATAATGATACTAACATTCATTATTTGGCCAGCGACTACGGACTATCTTCTTCTCTCTAGATTTCCTCTTCACTTTGGCTTCATGTGGGTCCACTCTTTCCTGACAAAGATGAAAAATAAGGTTTTATGTAATAATCAATGATAATGAAGTAAAATAATTCCCATATAAACATCATGTGGAAATTATTAGAATAGTTTATAAAGGTGTATACCAATGCTAGATAAGCTGTTATTTAACCCTTACAACACTGAATTATTTTTGTAAACCTTGAAGACTGAAGGTTTTTTTTCAATTTGAAATCACCATAGTAAGTTAGCTCTTTCTGATTAATTTGAATACCTATGCTATGACCATTATAAATATTTTAATTCTTTTAGTGCGGGGATCAGCTTTATACGTGAGACGTATCAAGTTAATGTTACCCATCAGTTGTAAACATAATTGAGTACACACAAAAATAATTAGAGTATAGAAATGAGTATTATGCATCATTATGCCCTGTAACTGTTTTTACTTATATTAGTGTTAATCACTCACGTTAGTTATGCCAATAAATTTCAACCGATCAGTCCATATGCTATAGATTGCACAACAGACATTTAAAAGATCAGGTCATGAATGGCTACCTCTGACATAGCCAGACATAACCTGATATCAGATGGAATTAAATATCAGGGCTTGTATTCTCGTACAAGTTACGATATATCATAAGCTTCAGATTGGTCGAGATGGTCCGTATTCTCATACAAGTTACGCTATATCAAAGGCTTCAGATTGGTCAAGATCCTCATCTTGACCAATCTGAAGGTTATGATATATTGTAACTTGTATGAGAATATGGACCCAGGTCATGTATGCCAGACAGAAACAGTTTTAAATAACAGATACAAAATAAATAAATTATTCTTACAGAGATAATCTTGCCCATATTATCCAGCTTACTGCTGTTAGGATTTCTTTGAGCATCCTTCTTGGCTTTTTTTGCCATGCCTTCATAACGATCTCTCTCATGGGCTGGTAGTGCCTGCAATAAAATAGTTTTATAGTAGGCCTACTGTGAATTATTGTCACTCACAGTACATACCCATAATAATAACCCTTGATAAATGCAATATAAACATGTAGAGTCTACCTACAGTGGGACAAATCCACACCCAGGAAGCATTGCAGGTGGGGGCTAAGGACTGAGATAAGAGCAATCTGGGGTATAACTTTAACCAGAGGCAAACCCTGTGAATGAACTACAGCTAACCCTTACAGTGCAGGGATCGACTTTTAGTCGTCAGAATCTGACGTCCATGTAAGAGTAAAAATTTGAAGCTAGAAATGAAAGACATACATGATACAATACATCAACTACAACAATTTACAGAGGTGGGCAAGTGGTCGCCACATCGCCACATGTGGCGACAGAAGCAAAATATCTGTAATGTAAATATTAAAAAATGATCATTCAGAGCACCTAAAAGTAGCCATTTGTGGCGAAATGACTCATTTCGCCTGCCCACCCCTGATTTAAATTGTATCACAAGTTTAAGTTAACAAATAGTCAAAGTTTCAACCAACCAAAATTTTAAGTTTCCTTTCAAATTTATTATTAATTTAATGAAAATATGTCACGCCAAGTTTACAACATTGTGTTATTAGGATCTAAACATAGTCTACATAGATCTAGAGAGAATACAATTGACTAGGCCAATCACCTTCCACCTGGGATGGGCAACGGGAACCACATCCGCAATCCCATTTGGAAACGCTCTTCCCTCTCTCTGAAGTTGGGGCTGCAACTCAGTCATAAAATAATAAAACCCATTTCGTTGCTGTTTCTTCGGCATTTCTACAGAGTACTAACTGCTACAAACAATACTCTATATTACTTCTTAATTCCAAAAGCTGTCAACAAAATTAACCGTTGTTAAACACTGTTAAAAGATACAAATTGATTGTCACTTTTTGAGCTGGGTAGTTGAAAATTTACCCAGCAAAATATAGCATGGTAGGGTATCACAACACAGTTAATCTGTAATCAAGCAATACAAAAATTTAACAAATATAATCTTGTCTTATATTAAAATTAAAACATCTTTTTAATTATTTTACAGATTGCGTCACGGTTGTTAATCATTTGTTATTTTTGAAAGTATTATAAGTGGACAATATCATTAGCTAAATTTTATGTAAACTTTATAAACAAAATTTAAAAAATTGTACTATGATATCTTTCACAGGGGTATAGCTAAATATCGAATCCACTAGAACAAAGGTGAGTGGGTGAGTAAGTGAGTGAGTTCATTTAGACCTCGATTGTTGTTATTTAAGCATTTATACACCTGTATTGATCTATGATAGTCCATTCTATCTGCTAAAGGCATCCATTTTTTCTAAATCTGCCAATACATATTTTGGACAATTACCCCATATTATACTGCAAAAATTGAAATAGGGTAAAATGTAGCTATCATAAAATAATTCTCGAGCACTCAGTGGTAGAAAACATTTGCTACTCTTCAACAAAAATAGATTTTTAGATATTTTCTTTCTTACGTGTGTAACATGGTCTTTCCAAGAAAGGGTAGCATCAAAGTGAACACCGAGTATCTTAGTACTATTTACACATGGAAGATCTGCATTATTAATATTTACATTCAGTTTGATACCCTGACATTTACTTAAAGAATCATTCAGCTTCAAAACGCGCATGCCTGGGACGGTCAAGTGTAGGCCAACAGTAGCCTATTGAGTACAGATTGACGGCATTAATATAGCCACTGAACTGATTACAAGATACTACTTAAACGAGACATTGATCCAATGCTGTTTTAATGTTAGGCCAACGTCTGCGATGCTGGCCCAACATTGAACCAATATTAGATAAATGTACAATGTTTGAGCGAAAGTTCTCCTGCCCAGCAAACGCAAGACATTTGTATGACATTTATGCAATGTAAGCCCAACGTCTTCGACGTTGGTCCAACATTGCATAAAGTCATACAAATGTTTTGTGTTTACTGGGTGACAATACATTCAAGCTTGGGGGTCAAGCAGTTTCCAAATCCCCGCAGTAATACAGTCAGTTTGTTTGCAAGTAGGCGACCAAGTAGGGGCAAAAGACAAGGGCTTTGAATTATTACCTCATAGATGTCGCTCAAGTATATATGAACTTGCTGTGATTTGAGAACTTGCTCTTAATGAGGCTTTGGGTATGAAACGCATATTTAGTATTATTATGGAATAGGGCCTTGGCTTACCCACGGGCACTATTGCCTTCTGGGGGACCCTTGTCCCGCGAATTTTGACAGTTGACTACACCTTTAATTTTTGTCTTGTGGTGATTAGTAAAGATACACATTTGGGGATACTTAACATCATGTCGTTAACTAAACACCATTCGAATGCATAATAAACATCCCTTGATAGTTCTTGCTAAATTATTTCTACATTTGGACCTGATTTGGTTAGTGTAGCGTCATCAGCATAGAGGACTTCGTTGCAGCTTTAAAAGTAGAGGGGGAGATCATTAATATTGATTAGAAATAAAAGGGGTCATAGTATCGATCCTTGTGGAACACCGGATGTTATTTTGTGTGGAGATGAAACAGTTTTTTCAATAGAAACACTGTGAGATCTATTTGAAAGGTAGGATTCAAACCAGAATGTAGATGCAGAGCTACAATTATATAGTTTAAGTTTAAGTAACAGAGAGTGATTTACTAGGTCGAATGCTTTACTGAGATCCAGCTGTACTAATCCAAAATAGTTTCCTGCTTCAAGAGCTTCATAAATTATCTCTGTTAAAGTTATAAGGGCAGTTTGACATGATTGGTTTCTGCGGAATCCAAACTGGCTATCAGTTAAAAGTCTATGGTGTTGAAGATATTTATAAAAGTGTAAAAATACATGTTTTTCTAATATTTTAGACAATAGAGGTAGGACTGATATAGGACGGTAATTATTGCATTCTTCTTCGTTGCCACTTTTAAAAGTGGGGTGACTTTTGCAATTTTCCACTGACATGGAAACATTGAAGTTTGGATACCTAGGTTGCATATATTAGTTATAGAACTAGAAATAGCTATGGCTGATCGTTTCAATATTTCAACGCTAAGACCATCCAGACCAAAAGCTTTATTAATTGGCATAGACAATATTTGTTTAAAGACGAAGTCTACCCTAACAGGAGGTATCGTAAATTTAGTTTCACCATTCATTTTGCTGTCTACAAAATTAGAAATCATTTCTACAGATGTAGGGGGTAAACTTGATTTTCTAACAGGTGTATACTTATCAGCAATAGTGGCAAAGTATTTGTTTAATGTGTCAGCTACTATTTCAGGATCTGAAATTAAATTACTATTTTTCTGGAGAGATATTGGATTTTTTAATTTTGTGTTTGGACAAAGTTCTTTAATGTGTTTCTAAAGCTCTTTCGGTGAATTTTTGTTTTGCTCCATGGAATTAATGTAAAAAATTTTTTTTGAATTTCTTACTGGTCTTAAAACTCTATTTCGCCATATCTTATACTCAACATGATTGTTTTGCTTCTTATATTTGTCCCTTTTATGCATCGCTGCTAAAATATCAGTTGTAATCCACTTTGGCTGGGTTGGGTGTTTAACACGCTTAGAAATAATAGGCATATGGTGATCTATCACAGAGTTAAATGCTTAATACCAGGATTGCAGAGCTACATCGGGTTCTAGACTGGTTTCATAACAACAGTCAAAAGGTCATTTATAAACTGGTCTTCATCTAAGTACTTGGTACGCCTGTATGTTATTTCATTGGATGATTTCTTATTATTTGCAAATGACTTTTTCCAAGTCACACAAACTGGGTAATGATCACTTATAGCATAACAAGGCAGTGAGCATTCAGTTATATTACTTAAATTCGAAACATGATCCATTAGAGTTTTAGAAGTACTGGTAACCCTGGATGGCTTTTTTACAATTTGATGAAGGTTTAGATCTGTGAGTATGTTATTTAATTTTACGGCTTTGTGATCAGTTTTTTCGTTAGGCCTACAGTTGTTTGAAGCTTTTTCTGTATGCTCTATGTGATTAAGAAAATCTATGTTTATATCTCCTAGTGCTAACATTCCCTTGTTTTCACTGTAAGCTTTATCCAGCGCTGAGTGAAAATATTCTAACCAATTTATAAGGGCATTTAGTGGTCTATATAACATACAAATTAGAATGTTTGCGGATGATCTAAACACCAATTCTATCCACACAGTTTCAATATTATCGTCTTCAAGATCGTACCGTCTTTTGTAATTTAAATTATTTTCAATGAAACGCACTAGACCTCCTGCTACTTTACCTATTCTATCTCGTCTTTCTAAAAAATAATGATGTACTTGTAATGTACTATCGTCAATGCTAAAATCTAGAAATGTTTCACCTATACCGAATATATCTATTGATTGTTGGTCGATACAAAATTTGATTAAATCAAGTTTGCACATTAGTCTATTTACATTAAGATAAGCAACATTTAACCCCTTTGCGTTAAACCATCTGTATTGTTCTTTCGGGTCTGTAGACAAGGTAGATGAGGTGACAGTGGAGCGAGATTTACATAGTTCTGACGTGATCTCCACGTCGTGTAAGGAGGGACTGTTTATATTGTCCAAAACCGGGCTAGTAGGGGGCGGGGCCTCACATTTATCATTTGTTGTAGAAATCTGGCAGAGGGGGTTACATGTAAGTCCATCAGGGCAGGGCTCATTGGTTGACTCTTGTCTCTCAGCACAACTCTGTGCCTCCGAGGGTCCGTTGACTGACCAGTCGTCTGACGTATGATAGCTGCACCAGGTGGCACTAGGCTGTGCCGGTGACGAGAGAAGTCGGGTGGAGGGTTGCGAATCTTCTTCTGTTGTGGCTGTTTAGTTAACTTTTGTGTGAATATTATTGACCATCTTGTGTGAAGTAGATCCTCCATTTACTGGTACAGTGGTATCTAATGTGTGAAGTACACTGGCTATGCGTCCAGCTAGCTGTGACACTCCAACTAGATTTAAGTGAAGACCATCAGGTTTTAGTCGAGACACATCTGGGGTATTTACAGAGGAATTTAGATTGTTCTCAAATAAGATGTGTCCACGGCGCTGACAAGAGGACTTGGCAAGTCTGTTGACTTCATCTATCGTCTTGTTTGTCTTTGAGCTGCTGTCAGTGCGATGGTGAATGCCACTGAATACAATATTGGACTGAGGATAAGTGGCCTTGGTAGTCTGTAGTAGGTGGTCAATGCCTTCAGAGACTGTCTTGGCATCTTCACCAGCACCGATGTCGTTAGTGCCGCCTGCCAAGACCACCAGCTTTGGATTGTAAGGCTTAGCCTGGCGTTGTGTTCTGGTGACAGCCTCTGACAGTCTGTAACAGCCAGCTCCCGGGTAGCCGAAGCTGGTGGAACCGAGTTGGTGATCAACATTTAGCTGTCTGGCTACGTGTCTTCCCATGCTGCTTGGGATGAGAAGAACATCGTTACTGCGGGGGACATGCTGTTGTCTATCAGCAGCAGCTCTTCTCTTTCGGTTCACTGTGGTGTAGGTTTTTTTCTCTTCTGCTAGGCTAAGTACTTTGGCTCGAATTACAGCTATCTCGTCAGATAGCTCAGCATAGCGAGAGGCAGCTGTATCTTTGTCCAGTCTGAGTTGCTGGTTTTCCTCTCTCACACGGTCATTGGCAGAGGTTTGGGTAGTGATGGTGTGCTGAGCGTCCTTCAGTTTGTCTGTTAAGTAGTGATTTGCAGCTGGAGGGGGCAAAGTATAGTTTGTTGACTTGGGCACACTATTAGAAGCAGTTACGGTAGGTTGTGGAATCAATTGAACGCTATCTACTCCAGGTTTTTCAGACTGTTCTGTTGAACTGTTTATCTTTAATTCACAGTGGGTGTCGTTATCCGCCCCCTGTGGGTCATCGTGACAGTCCTCCAGAAGGTCCAGGCACAAAGAGATGTCTCCACCATGCTGTAGCAGGGCCGTATCTGAGAGATCGCATGGTGAAGTACTATCCAGGGTGATATTGGCCTTGGTAGAGTCGTGAGACTAGAGTCCGTGGACGACTTGATTTGATGCTGTCATCGGGTCTGATCGGTGATACGGATACTGGTTTGCATGGAGAGTTGATGACTGAAGTGTCAGACTGACATGGCTCGGGTAGGACATTTGGCAGGAGAGACTTGATGTCAGGCATGGCATCTACCTCCCAGGTGGCACAACCTCTTCCTTGTATCAGTACCACGCCAGTGTGGTACACGTGGATAGTGACATAGCAGGCGTTGTCACAGTCATTGTTGTTTGGCACCAGAATCTGTGAGCCATTCCTCTGTTGTTTCATTTCTGGTGGCTTCACAAGCTTACCGTTAGAGTGTTTGGTCCTATAATAAGTTAGACAAGCTTGCGACCAGCCATATGCACAAGATGTCCAGAATTTGGCGTCACAAGGTTCTTCTGTCATTGCTATGACTTCATCTGCCTCATTATCATAGACGTAGTCGTAAAATACAGTCTCTGGCCTAGCTTTCATATTTTAGCGTTGTTTGTAATTGTGTTTCCGTTTTGATGTTTTCGATCTGTTTGTGGTATTTGGAGAAAACATGTAGCGTGATTGTGGGTTGACTTGAGAGCGACGTGTCATCGTGTGTGCTGCTGACATTCTGATTTACATACAGGTTACTGATTTGACAGTATGTAGGGTACGAGCTCACACCTTTTTGCACTGGGCGAAACTGCGATTATTTTGTTATGCCATACTCCCATTTCGCTTACTATAAATCTGCTAAAAGAATTGGGAACGATATGAAGAAAACAAAAACGGTGTTCTAATGGAAAATACAAGGCAATATACTTTCATTTTCTATTTTCTATTAGAAAGAGTATAGTCCATTGTGTACAAACAGTGGGACACATCTGACATGTCTGAACCCAAAAAGCACCATGCACACTGCTTACAGAGATAGAGGCAACTGAGGTAAAACTAAAACCAGAAACGTACATGGAGTGGTCTATAGCTTTAAACAAGGAGTGTACCATACAGTACCGATAATTTAATTGTGCTATAAGTAGGCCTATAGAGATTGATTGTTCATCCCCACCTGTGGTAGCAGTAGCTTCCGTATAATACACTATAGCAGCATTATGGATCAATCTACCACTTAGGCCTACCCCAGCAGGCACAGCCACGTGGAATAAACGTGGAATATAAGTGAGTGTGCCACATGGAATTCAAGTGGAAAACATGTTGAATGCGCAAACACGTTTCACGTGTTTATATCACGTGATTTTGATGTGTTAATGCCACCTATAATACATGTGAATGAACCACATGTTTTTCCACGTGTTAATGACACCTACAATACATGTGAATGAACCACGTGTTTCGAACCTGTCACCTATAACTGATGTAAAAGTGGAATATTAAATAATTAATTGTTTATTTAATTCACCATTCCTGCACTTCCACCTTTGACACTTATCTGATCTGAAACATACATGAAATATCAAATTACATTATTATTTTATCATGGACCCAACGAGACTCGAACCCTCGACGACGATATTAGAGGCTTCACGCGTTAGAACACACAGCCGCGAAGGTCTTGATGATTTGTGCGATCATATTATCAAATACTAGCTGCAGTGATGTTGGGTCTATCAAAAAATGTTGCACATGTATCAAACTCACCACACTATACAAAACTATCCACATCCGCCATCAGATTAACTTGTATCGTATGTTTTTCGCCGATTTCTCAGTCAATTCTTAACCAATTTTGATGAAATTTTGAAAGGACTGTTTTCGAGTCATGCGGCGACTACCAAGAAATTTTCATCAAAAAATATTATAGTTGAAAAGTTAGACCATTTGACATGTATTAAATTTGTAATTACGACGACCCTCTATAAACCCTTTAAACTGGTTAAATTAAAGCTTGGTTTAGCCCTGAATTGCACTACACGCCAAATCGTCTAAGTTTTTAGCTATACAATATTTTCAGATGACATGACTCAAACATTGTTCTTGCAAAATTTCATGAAAATCGGTTGATAATTGGCTGAGAAATCGGCAAAAAAAATAATCTGTTAATCTGACGGTGGGTTATAGGCGTTTTTTATCATCTCATCACACTTAATACCTGTCCCATAGACTTACATGTAGGCTATTATGAGCCATACACTCAGGCCTCCCAGCACTCTTAAAAAGTTAAAAACTCACGTGGAATACACATAAGAAGGAAATCTAGGCTCAACCATCACATGATCGATATCCACCAGATATACACGTGGATAGGTACAATAATCCATGTGAAAAATACATCTGGGAAACAAGTAAAACAAAATCAGGTGGCATTCTTCACATGATATCCATCTGATATCCACATGAACTGGTACTCCATTAATCTACGCGAAAAAATTCAGGTGGAATCCATCTAAAAATATACACCACTAATAATCCACATGAGAAATGCAGCGTGGAGTACACGTAAAAAAAATAAGGCTCAAACTTTACTCAATATCCACCAGATATACACGGATATGTACACCAATTATCCATGTGAAAAATACATGTGGAAAATGTCATGTGAAACAAACAAGGGTGGCATTCTTCACATGATATCCATCTGATATTCACGAGAACGGGTACACTATTATTCCATGTGAAACAATTGACAAGGAATACACCTGGAAATAATCCACAGGAGAGCTGCAACGTGGATTACACATGAATAAAAATAAGGCACAAACTTCACTTGATATCCATGTGTATATCAACACCAATAATACACATGAATAAATACACGTGGAATACACCTGGATTTTTAGTGGATTCTTAGTGTTCACCAACTTTCCACTTCGATTACACGTGGTGTGCCTGCTTGACATGTGATAATCTAGGGCATCTGATCCTTTTCAACTGACTCCAACTGACTGTGCAGACAATTCTTTATTTAAATTGTATAGCGAGATCCCGATAAATACGAAACCTTAACCTAATGTTATACATGTTAGCTAAATGATAATTTTCATAGTTTGCTATAATTGTTTGTTTCATTGAATAAAATGCATGCTCATGTGACGTTTTTGTTGACACTTTGTTAATGTCAAGTTAGCAACAGTGTTACTAGAAGCCACTTTTAAATTGCCTGGAATTTATTTGCACCCACTATAATGTTGGTTTTAGATTACTGCATTGTAGAATATGGTTGAAATAACTGTATTTTTAGGTTTGCAACAGCCAGCAAATTCTAACATATCACAGATGTCAAGGACACTTCCCTAAGAATGAAGAAACATAATTAAATTTAAAAGAAGTAGGAACAATCAAGCAGCCAAAAACTATGTTCAAATAAAAATTAAAAGACAGCAGAATATATTTCTGATGCAACAACGATATATAGTTTAATGCTAAGTGTGTTTTTCGTTGCATTCAATGTATGAAAACGTGACGCTTGTTCTGAAACGTTGCTAGTGTCACGTTAGCAACAGTGCTGATAGAAGTCACATCCTTGCCTGGAATTTATATGCACACATTTAGAAATTAATTAACTTGAATGGCTGGTTTCATATTGTTGCATGGTAGAATATGGCTACGAGATCTGTTTTTTACAGTTTAAAAGAAACATCAAGTGCTAAGAAAAGGTGTTATTAACATTTTCCAACCATTGATATAATACTGGATATGTAAACATAACTTGACCAAACACAAATCTTTAGATTTGATATTTGAGCACTTCATTATTGAGAGATGAGAAGAAGGATTTCACTTAACAGTACCCCATAATTGACACTGTCACATTGACAGTTCCAGTGTCACAGAAACTGT
This sequence comes from Flabesymbios commensalis, assembly GCA_964017125.1. Classification (NCBI taxonomy): domain Eukaryota; kingdom Metazoa; phylum Annelida; class Polychaeta; order Terebellida; family Flabelligeridae; genus Flabesymbios; species Flabesymbios commensalis. Next base: position 799,881 of record OZ024905.1, on the reverse strand, counting down.
CATGTTGATATATGAAGGGTCCTATCATGATACACAGATATATGTGTCAAGTAAATGGTTACATCGACAACAATTAAGGTGTTTAAATTTATCTCACGTTAGCACTTTGGTAGGCCTATGACTGCTGCGGCTCATATAAAAATGCATCCAATGCTCAGTTAATTGTGTAAATGGATCATGTTTATTAATATACACAGTATTATAATGTTTTAATCTTGAATTTCACACCTACGATTATCTTTACTGTACTGTGTTATGCTAACGCTACAGCCTATGTATCAATGCCTGCTTTATCTGGCCATAAAAAATCACAGCAAGTAATTTAAACTAATGTGCAACTTTCATTATCCCCTGCATCTTGCCATGGTGGAAGGTAGTGAGAAAAGAATAATCATGTTCAGATCTCAAAGCATTTATATGAGACTTGAACGAGATTTGACACTGTCACGATAGCATTGTAAGATTAGTAATTTTGTCAATTTAAAGGTATATTTCACAGCTATATATCAAATGAATCACTGTTTATGTCAAAGTATGTTTCACTTTCGTATATACTGAAAAACGTTTGAAATAAGTATTTACGGGTTATACCTTTCTGTTAACACTGTAGGTGTCATTGACCATTTTTATAGTTTTTTAAACAAGTTTTTTATGAAACATCCCTACATGAAAATCGATATAACAAAAATACGTATCTTGCAATGCCTTTCAACAAAAAAGTACATTCTAAAAATGTGGTAAATTTGGGAAGTCACAGAACCAGAAATATACATTTTCTTCAGCATGTTTCCCAGACAGAACCTGATTTAAATGTCACATCAACAAAAAACTTGGTCTACTATGTCTCCGTTCACCACCGAACAGATAAAAGTAACACACACTAGAGGTAATAGAATAATAGCATTTTGCAGCAGGAAACAGATTGCTAACGTTACATTGGCACTTTATCGTTTTTGATGTTATTTCAGTTAGGAAAATCATACTGGGCCTATAGCTATTGTAATTACAAACCATGCAATGTTTGTCATCACTGTCACTTATAAGATATTAAAGAGTAAAACATTATATATCTAGTATATATCTAGAAATCGATTCTTCCATCTCTGAGAATATTATATTTTGTATGAATTTCACACGGTCATAGAAAACGAAAAACTATAATCCAGGTCTGGAAAAGTCATGGAAATTTACATGGGAATACTGAATTTTCACACTACACACACTTTTGCCATACATTGACACTAATGCAATAGGCCTACGCTTAGATATACACTAACTTGCAAAATAATTGATAAATTTATCACTTGTCTATATTATTACACGTAAATAATTTCAATAACAACAATGTGGCCATTCCTTGCGATTTGTCTCATAATTTCATTATGATCTTTACCAGATGTTGTACTGTTGTAATAGAGCAAATAGAACTAGTGATGTACTACTAACAGTATCAGTGCCATTATTGTAAGATTAATGAACAAAAATGAACATCGATCAACTCGATCACAAAATTGTATCCTTCAAATTTAGGACATTTCTCAGAGGCTTATCGCAGTAACTGGAACAGGTAAACCCATGAGTTTTTCTGTGTTATCATTGACATGTTATTGACAAGAAGCGTATAAGCCTGTCAAAAGTCAGAAAGTGGATGGGGTGAAATGGATATCCAATTAATTAAGATTGTTGAACGACCATATGTGCCATACCAATACGTGTTATCAAACATCTATATATTTGAGATTTGCATGAAAATCACATATTTCAATTCAATAGTTTCAATATCAAGAAATGATGTAAGTGTATCATTGACTCTTGGCCGTAGTTTGAGTTTGATCTATTTCGTCCAAATGTTTATTATACGCTGCTCACTCCACAATCAAATCGTGTGGCCAAATTTATCATAGAAATAGAAACAATATAACTCAGAATTAACAGCAGTTCAATACTGGCTAATTGAAAATTAAGCTGTTCCGTCACTTTGGAAAGACGGGAGCCATCTTATCTGGATTTCACTCTTATTCTACAAAGAGACAAGAGTCAAATGCATTAAGGGTTCCACAAAGTGGGGAAATCATTCAGCTAACTTTTCACAGAACAGAAATCATTGCTTGGAATTGTCTTTCTTCTGACCAGGCCTCAAAAAATACACTTTTGATAAACTATAAAAGCAGTGGAAAGTATTTTTTTTTATTCTTCTGCCCCCCAAATATTCTAGTAGGCCCTATTTAAATTCCAGGACCACCTTGATTTTTGTACAAAAAACCTACAATTGGTTCAACCCTCACTTGCAGAAAAGGTTTCAAGGAGCAATTAAGTTGGGTGTTTGTGAGACTGTTGTGTGCATGGAATGAATGTAAATTAAAATAGTCCATGGGCCCATCGTGGACCCCCTCACAGACGGATTTTTGTGGACACCGATTTTCTTCTTGTTTGTTATGTACTGCAAACATTACTAGGTGTTTAATTTTTTAAATTCCTGGATGAATGTATCAGAGCACCTCAAACCCACCTAATTATTGCTAAACGTCTTACATAAAATAACTTGTTTTCATTTAAACCATGTCATATTACATATCAAAATGACCGAAATCCCCAGGGGGGGGGGGGGGTCAAGGTTTCCATATTTTTCTCTAAATATAGTACATTAAAAAAATCGTGTCATTCACTGCCAAAATACACACTAATACCCTCTAGTCACATTGCACCACGGGACGCATGATATTAAAGGAGTAGTCAATTGTGTACGAACAGCGGGACCCGTAAAGCACCAGGCTGAGATATTGCCTGGCGAGCCCGGGAATAGGCCAAGGTTCTTAGTCACGTGACCTTCATGCCTTTGCTATTGGGGCCGGTGAATAATTTTCTGGGTCAAGTCATAGGAAATGCGTCAGAGGGGAAATACAATACTGTGAACAACTCTTCATCCGGGGAAGTGACCTTTCAAAAATGCCTGAATTCGGGGATTACCCTATTTTCATCTAAAAATAGCAACAAGTCACAAACATTCGCCACTGGGGCATACCAGAGGCTACATGAAGCTCGGCCACGCCGCGAAGTGTGGCTCTAGGAACCAGAGTAGCTGAGATATAGGCAACTGTGGTGCAGCTAAAAACAGAAACATACATAAAGTGGTCTATGGATTTAAGTTATAGATGCGACACGACGGCCTCCCCCAACCTAGGACCAATACTGACAACAATTGGGCCTACAGACATTTTAAAAGTGGCAAATACGTGGAGTAAAATAATGCATCAAGAGTTTAATGACTTCTAAATAAATGGAAATTTACAAGAAAAATGCATGACAACGAAATATGCAATGTGTGTCCGGTCATCTGATTTGAGAAGAAACTCATAAGAATAGATTAATCTTCCCATAGTGCCCAAAATGGTGAAAGCAAAAAATTGTCATATCCTATTCCATATGACCGACAAAAAAATATCTGCAATAAATTTATCTGCTGTAAAAATCATGATATTGCACAAAGGATAGCTGTAAGATACACATTCATAAGATACACAAGCCATATCAAAATGGGAAAAGGCTCATATACACATCCACGCCAAGGAAGACCCTTGTTTTCCACCAGTGGAGGTACATATTCTAATTAGCCAAGCCTTCCAACCTACAAATTCTCCTTCCTACCACACACGTCAACAATATGGAACAGCTTCCCACCAACGGTGGTCTCCGTGCCCAACCTACCTACTTTCTGCCTCACTATATAAGCTAACAATGGGGAGGTTTATAATCCACCATACTACACTGTTTTATTCTTTTGTAACCCCTTATTTTTGGCTACATAATATAGCATTTTTAGCATTAGCAAATCCTTTGGACACATTATTCTGCACATACCAACAGTGTATATAAGTGCACAATGTATTCATAAATTAGACAAAGTTTTATATTTCACTGACCGGGGACAACATTTAGTAAATTTCAATGACTTTAGTAAATCTCAGTTCTTAATGACTAAACTCGAATTTATCCACCTTTCCCTTGCCGTCACCTGTGGCAACCCTGTACATGCAATGTGTGTTAGCTTAGAAAGCAGATATGAGAAAAAATAGTTAGGCTGGAGTTTACAAAAAGAAAATAGCCATCAATTGATGGCAGGACCTGTCAGCCGTAGGCTCTGTCTATTAATATCAAGAAATAATGAGAAGAAAATGACCCCCTCTACCAAGTACCATGTCAATTTTTTTTTTAATTGCTGCCGCAGCCATTTTGTTTTTAATGGATTCATCCCAAAAGTTAATCAGATCATCAGAAATACTTTGACAACAATAAAACCAAATTTGAATGCAATCCAACCAGCGGTTTGAAAGTTATCGTGCCCACAAGCTTCTTAGGCAGCCATCTTTTTTTAAATGGCTACGGCAGCCATTGTGTTTTTAATGGATTCATCCCAAAAGTTAAAAAGATTATCAGAAATACCTAGAGAACAACCATACCAAATTTGAATGCAATCCAACCAACGGTTCATAAGTTATTGTGCCCACAAGCTTTTTAGGCAGCCATCTTTTTTTAAATGGACAGACAGCCATTTTGTATTTAATGGATTCATCCCAAAGTTTATCAGATCATCAGAAATACCTAAAGAACAACCATACCAAATTTGAATGCAATTCACCCAACGGTTCATAAGTTACATGCCCACAAGCTTTTTAGGTGCCCACCTTGGAAAATGGCCGCTCATGGCTTTGTGCCCCCAAAAAATATATCAGAATTATTGTCTGTGGGGTAGTAAGCTGAAAAAAATAAAATTATTGAGTTTCTGCATTAATTAGATGTTCATAAAGTAATCATTATCTAGACAATTTTAAAAAAATATAAAAAATATTTGCAACAGAGTGTTTTATTAACAAAAATGAAATTTAATAATATCACAGTGCTTTATTTTGAGTCTGGTTCAGCCATCTTGTTAAGATACTGAGACAGTTCCTTGACACTCTCCATGATCTTATGTCTGTCCGTCTCGACCAGCCTGCTACCACATTTCTGAGAGAATCTATCAGGATGCCAGCGTCTCTGCTGCTCCTTCACATACTTTCTATACTGCGTGGAATCCTTCTGTAGGCCAGAGAACATCATGTTGGCTTTATCCTGCAGCGTCTTACCGGGCGGCCACGGTATGTCCCGGTATCTGAGGAGCGTGCCGTCACCACCACCAAACACTGCCTCACATCTAGACTCATACACCACCTTAATCTGTGTCCACTTCTCCTGCTGTCTCTCTCTAGATACCTGAATCTCCTGCAGAGCATCTTCTCTCAATTTCCTATCAAACTCTTTCCTCTTCGCTTCATCAATACCTTTGCGTTTTTTGGGTTCAGTATCTGTGTCTTCTATTCCTGCTTTTCGCCTATGCTTACTATATGTGCGACTTGGCGGATCACTGTATCTATTTCTCTGATGCTGCGATGATATTTTTTCTGCCCAATCATCCCAAGTCTCCTGCTTCATTTCTCTGTAATATTCTGTTGACAACAAAAAAAACATTACAAATACGTTACAAATAATATTGTTTGTCTTTGATATGATAAAAATGTGCACATTCAACAATCGATGATGGATAAAAGCAGAACATTCAACAATCGATGATGGATAAAAGCAGCTTAATAGAAAATAATACAACCCACAGGTTGGACCTGCAAATGACTATCAGCAATTACAAAGCTGAATTATTTTTGTTTCAACCATGGAGACTAAAGGGTTTTTTCAATTTGAAATCATCAGAATGTCTTATCATGTCTTAGCTAGCTCTTTCCGATTCATTTGAATGTCTATGTTATGGCAGGGTTCCAGATACCCAGTCGCCCACTCGCCACTGGCCCCTTGTTTTTACTGTGGGCTAATCAAGTTGACACAAAGGTAGCCCACATTGCGAATGTAAAAGAGCTGAAACCATCCTTTAGAACTTAAATGTACAAAAAACATATTTTTATATTCTTCAAAAGCGTTGGGTTTTATATAAAATCCCTATGGGTCTCCGAATATAAAATGCATTGTTCACGGATAATCCACTATTCAGTGTTTGAACTATTAACTACGGCACCTGAATTTCATGAGTACTTTCTGAATACATGATTAATGTGTCATGAGTGGTCAGGTTTTCATCCGAAGGATAAAATGTACGATTAAGTGGGCTACTGGAATGTGATGTGGGTGACCAAAATTATCATTTGAGGGGCCCACATGGCTACCAGAGTTTTTGTACGTATCTTGGCCCCTGGTTATGGGTCTGCGACCATTATAAATAATATTTTAATTTTTTCAATGCAGGACACGTCATAATCTGACGTTGACAGACATCTGACCTATCAGATTATGACGTATAAAGACGGTCCCTGCGCTAAAAGGTTGAAAAGGCCGGGATATTAAATAAATTTTTTGATATATTTTTCACTTGCAAAAAGCTGTGCATCCGTCGACTATGAAATCAATTAGTCGTGCAATTTTCTTCACCTGATTGGAATGCCCCTTCTTCTTGCACACATTCCTCATGCATCTCTTCTGCGAGGCGCTCACTCCATCTCGTTTCTTCTCTTCCATCTCCAATCCCATGTCCTCCACTCTCATCGCTGCTGCTAGTCTCTGTATCAGAGCTCTGGAAAAAAAAACATAGTCAGCACTATAGATTTAGTCAGATGTTGTAATAATCCCATGTGTACTTAGATTTTAAAGTTTTCAAGCACTACATTTTAATTTTATCACAACAAAAATATGGACTGAAATTTGGGTGAAAATATAAGCAAGAAAACTGAGGGTTAAAAGCTACTTTGTAATGTGCCCAGAAGAAACAAGACAAATTTTGCGCTGACAACATAAATCAAACTTTGAATAGCATTGAATAATGGCTTGTGTTTTCTGCGTGGACACTCTACACCCAGGCCACACACTATTTTATACTCATGTATTTATCAGTCTTGCTCTACATTTACCATTTACCTCCAATGTCATTCTCAGTCGCAGGTGAATATCTTTGAGAAGGCTGCTAGGAGTGACACTGTGACTGTTTGCAAAATCCAAACTTCTTTTGCACAATTTGATGAGTGGAAGAACCAGTTCTGTATAAGCTGGAAAAAATATACCACTAATTTAAAACTCACATCTCAATGCTTATCAGGCCCAATATTTTCACAAAGTGTGTAACACAGAATTACCACAACATTTAGAAAAATAAATAATATATGTGTTTAGTAGGCATATGCATCATTCATAAGAAGCTGCGAGGGGGAGGTTTCATTTATTTTTCTAAGATTATTAGCGCAGGGACCAACTTTATATGTCTAAAGTAGATCCCCGGACTGAAAGATTACAAATTTATAAATGACCATAAAACAAAAATATCGGTAAAGAAATTAGCCAGAATGGGCCACCTAAGTCATTTATGATGATTTCAAATTAAAACTACCTTTGGTCTCTTAGTCTATACAAAAAATATGTCAGCGCTTTGAAGGTTAAACATTGTCTTGGGCCCCAAGACGATGTTTAAAAATTGCAGTACCCTGGTAAACCCCCAAGACTTGGGGGTTTACCAGGGTACTGCAATTTTATTATTATTAACAATCCCAGTGCAAGGAATAATTTTTTCACAAAATCGATCCTTGCACTGAAAAGGCTCAACATAGACTTTAATACTTGATATTTTTCATTGCACGATTTTCAAAAAATTAAACTCTAACCTTTTGTGTCACCCTCGAGAGCATAATGACATGCTGCATGTAGTGGCAGATCACCGTGAACATTACACAACATCGGATCAGCTCCCTTCCTTAACAACCATCTGCATAAATAAAAAAGGTTGTCAAATTTTATCTGCTGTAAAACATTGCTCTTAATCTGATTACATACATTGCAAATCAGCTAGCTCTTCAATACTATTTACCTTTCGCTATCAGCTGCAAAATACACATGTATAATCATGATAATAGTGATAGGAAATGGTTTGAGCTTTGTATTGATGATCCTAGCTTTTTCTGCTTCATTTGAATACCTATGTTATGGGTCTATGGCCATTACAATTTTTTTAATGAATCTGATGTCTAAAGATGTTGAAAAGGGTTACCAAGGCTGGCCTATTGTCGCTATGTCGCGCATCCAAGCGACAGACAAGGTCAAAATGCGGAGAGTTATATTGTGCGACAAGAAATTACTTCAGAAACTCATACATAGGCAGGCTACACAATTGAATGGTAGGGATGCGAAGTCATCCAAGTCCTCACTGGGTGCACATTTTTTTGAAAAAAATGATTTTTTAGTTGATCCAGTGTTAACCTTTATCTTGCTAATTAATTTATTTAAATTTTCACTCACTTGAAGTGTCTCACTACTGCGACCCACAACAAGTGAAAATTCTTCATATTTGTTTAATTTTAGCACAAAAATTTGAAAATTTTGACGTTTAAGACACACATTTTATTCCCAATAACAGTGATTTAGTCGACTAATAAAAAGGTAATCAGCAGGATAGGAGTTACACTCCCATGCAGTGCTTGACTCAGTCTACATGGGGCGGCAGTGCCCATGCTGGTGTGCACTCAGTCTACATGGGGCGGCAGTGCCCATGCTGGTGTGCACTCAGTCTACATGGGGCGGCAGTGCCCATGCTGGTGTGCACTCAGTCTACATGGGGCGGCAGTGCCCATGCTGGTGTGCAGTGTAGATAGGGATTGAAAGATCAATAAAATTATTCAGACCTGGCGGTGTGATGTAGGCCAAGTTGGCAGGCTACATAAAGCATTGTATCTCCAGAATCTGTCAATGACACATTCACATCAGCTTTATGTTTCTTAATATAACTTTTCAACTTTGGCAGTTCATCTTTCTCTATGTATTTTAGCAATTTTTTCTTGGTTCGCCTCTTCAGTGACTGTAATGACAATTGACAAAGAAAATAGTAAATTAGTATAATAGATATTAACTGGAAAGGTAACTGTTTTTTGTAAGCAAAAAATGGAGATGTCTTACTTCCCGCAGCATATTAAGGTTAAGGTCATTCACAAGGTCTAATTCAGGGATTTTTAGTATGTGGTACCTTGTATCAGTGACCTATTTCGACAGGTCACATGACCTTTCTCAGCTTGGCTCTGGACAAGCTGATACCGGTCAGTTATTGTCTGGCACTGAGACGACACGGTCACCATTTGGATCTCCAAGACGTACAATTTCTTGGATATCTTTGTGACAGTTGGCAATAAAGTACAGGTACCAACTCACTATTAGTACTAGATTATATTACTGGTAAAAAAACAACAATATCAGGCGCGGATCCAGAGGGGGGGGGGCGCAGGGGGCGCATGCCAACCCCTGTTTGCCCCAAATTCTTTAAAAAGTCCCCTAAATTGGCCAAAAGAGTCTTGGGAGCGAGCCCCAGAAGCCACTGCGGCCCCCTTCTTTTTCAAATCCTGGATCCGCCACTGAATATCACCATTGGCATTGCACAGTCTTGGAAAAATTATGTTTGAAGTCAATTTTTATAAAAATGGATTTATTACATCTCACAAAATGAAACTTTTAAAATTTCACTTAAAAAAGTTTTATTTTACATTTTTTTCAATTGGAAAAGGTCACACTTTCCTAAGTCTAAGTCCAGGGGTGGATCAATTCAGGGGACTTTTTAAAGAATTTGGGGCAAAAAGGGGTTGGCGTGCGTTCCCCCGCCCCCTCTGGATCCGCGCCTGAAGTCTACTCTAGACTAAGAGTAAGAGTTGACATTGACAGAGCCCATAATAATTGGCATAAATAGCAATACCTCCGCAACCGCTTATAGGCCTATGCTATAAACTTACTTCAACCACCATGTTTAGGTTTTTTAACTCTTTAAGTGCTTCATTACTACTTAACATTTTCCTTTCATTTGAAGTTGGCATTGCTCACGCAATTGCCAACTTCAAATGAAAGGAAAATACCTCCTCACTTAAAAATTAAACCTGCTAAATTTCACAATGGGGGCTTTACTCAAGATTTATACATGCATATTTGTTCAATTTCTGTCAAATTTTAGTTGTGGAAAAACAGTATGAATGCGCTTAAAAGCGTCGCCCGCACTCAAAGGGTTAAAGAAAATTAGCTGGTCCCAGGAGAAAAAAATTCAGAGTTTTAAATTCGAGTGCCTAAAATGGCCCTTTTAAATACTTTATTAGCTGACATGAGAGCAAAATCAGGAATATATTGTCATTTTCTTCGCCAACACCTGTGGCGCTGAAAGGGGGATACGGAACCCCCCCCCTCCCCCCCCCCGTGGCGGAAACCCTGTTTAGTGGAGCCTATCAATTGTGGGGCGAGCTGGAGATGATGCGAAACGTCTGTGAGCGATATAATAAGAAAAATAATAGGTGACCTAATAACATGTCTTACGTCCATATTTGAATATTTTAAATATCGCATTCATACAGCACAACATTCATCATTTTTATCAAGCAAATTTTAAATATATTGTTTACCATGACGTAACTATAATGAAATTGAAATAAAGTTATTTGTGGCTTGAAAAATATCAACAAACGTCTCGTGATTCAAGGTTATCTAAATACAGAATTTCTAGTAAAATAGTAAAACACACTTTTAAAACACCATTCCCCACAAATAGATTCTAAATGGTGCTCGGATAAACCGCAACTAATAATCTCTGATGTCCGAATGTTGAAACACTTGTTTGGCCTAATCTAATCCTCTCTGAGCTACAAAACTGGTTGCTTAAATAATCAATGACAACTATAGTCTCTAAGCCTATCGTATTTTAAATTATTTCATACAAAAACAGTGACACTAAATTGTGAGAAAGGTGTTTCTATTTATAAGCCGACTATTATAGGCTACTACATGGTGTACTACAGGGGAACTAATTAGTTAATAGCTGTGAAGTATTATTAGGGCCTATGCATGTAGTAATGTAGGGGAGATTTGGGGCACCAAGAAGACAACGTACGTGGATCTAACTAAAATTTAGATTTGTATATTAAGCATGTTCATGACACTTTCGGGGCACCTTAAGACAGTCTCTGGGCTGCCGGCCAACAGACACCTTGAGTTTTGGCACAGTGTTCCAAGCCCAGCAGGCACAACGACGTTGTTTCAACGTTGAAACGACTAGGAGGTGGCCCACCAGGTGACCCCCCAGCAGGCAATTTTTTGCATGTACCGTTGTTTCAACGTGAATATGAGGTTGAAATCACGTTGCGACGTCGTCTAACCTCAATACAATGTCGCATTGACGTCGTATTTCCGACGTCGTTTTAACAAGAAAAAACGATAATATTACAACGTCGTATCGACGTCATGCTTGAAACGATGTAAAAATCAGGTCGAAATCGCGTTGCAAATGCATTGAAATCACGTAAAATTATGACGTTGAAACAAATTTTATATGAAACCTTTTTTCAACGTCGTTTCAACGTCAGTTTGCTATTTTTCCAAGTTCAACGTTGAAACAACGTCGTTGTACCTGCTGGGGGCCTGACTGACTTCTGATATCATAGTTTGTGTGTGGAGTGTATTTTAAAGAGGCTGTTCCAAGTGCCCCGAACTCAACAAATTTTAGCGTTTAAATGTGTGTTATTTTGGCTTATATCATCTTAAAATATATATTATTTTTCTCCTACCTCCATTTTAAGGAGATATGTAGGCTACCTAATAAGTGTGTATTTTAGAATGTTCTTACAATTTCAAACAGCCACAAATTCCATTTGAATTGACCATTCACCTGCCCAATAAGTGTACAGATAAAGGGTCTGATGTTAATGCTCATATTTTCTTTGAAAGGGTGAAAACTAAGGAAAATCTCTCTTTTTTGTCATTACACCAGCCGGAAACATCCCATAAATATTGCCGGCATATTTTCGCAAAGTTCACAATGTCAATTGAGTGAGTTTAATTAGTGGTATTGAGCCCACCAGTTTAAACTTTGTGGCCCAATATTTCCGAATGACGTTGTAATTAAATTTGCAACGTCTTAGGTAATGTGTATGGGGCTACTTTGGCCCAAGAAAAAAAAACTAAAACTTTGTGAACTTTAAGCAGTGATTTTAAACAATAATATAATGATAAAAAAGCACTTGACCTTCTAACGTAATAGTTTTTGAAATTTAATTTAATCTTGAGAAATGTAAGTGTTGTGAACCAACTAAAGTAAAATAATTGAAAATGTGGAGAGTTTGTGAGCAAAAGTTTGGGTCACTGGCCATAAAAATTGAATAATTTTGAGCGACTTTGGCCGAAAAATTAGACAGTGATGCTAAAAAGCACTGAACCCTATAAAAAATGTAATTTTGGCAAATGATCTGCGAATGCGTGGCAAATGCTAGAAATTTACTGCGAATGTAAGGCAAGTGCTCCCTAACAAATTGCTCTTGGCGACTAACCACCAAGCATTTGCCTAAAAAGCTTTTTACTAGATTAATCCCCAAGCATTCAGCCATTTTCACTGTTTGCCAAGCATACGCTGAAGGATTTGGTCATTTTGCAGTAGCCTAGTATGAGTGTTCACTGAGTATTCGCCGAAGGTATTCGTCTAGCATTCACCGAAATGGCTTAATCTGATTGGCTTGATATTTAACTGCAGTGCAGATATGAGCGATGGATCCTGTGATACCCTCTCAGTATAGCAGCCATCTTGAAAAATATCCTCCCAGGCAGCCATCTTGAATGACAACCCAGCAGGCACTACACATGCAAACCAGTTTTCCACCAGATTTACACGTGGATTATAAGTAGTGTGCTGCCGGGAAATGGCGTAGTGTTACACATTTCAGCCTGATTATGCTAATTTATAAAGTAAGATGGGACCGGCTAGCAGTCTAACCATGACAAATAGGTTGAAATAGACATGGAGATCATATTTGACTTTTGAAACATACAAAACTGCAGGAAAACGTACTTAATTACAAGTGAATTTGTTTATATACAAACAAATCAGTTCTGTAAATTGGCAATTCGTACTAGCATTGCAAATGAGAGTTCAAAACATAATTATTATGATGAATAATAACATTTATTGAATAATTCTTATTCGAAGTATACAATATATACTGTCTAAAAATGAGTGTTAAGATATAAACTAAATCTCTCGGGATTTTTTCCCAAATATGATTGTGTTTTATGTTTCCCTTCGTTTACTGGACCCTGGTAAGCCAAGTAGCTTTAAATACGTCCTGGGGTTTCCACATTGCACTGACTCTGGTTTCCAGATGTCTCTCAGATCAATTGTTCGTGGGATGTTCTTTTTCAAGAACATACAGAGTCTGTCAATTTTAACCTCTCGTGGAATCAAACCACAGTGGAATTTGTGCTTCCACTCAAAGTACCTCCTGTACAGCGTATCGTCTTCATTAAGTGTTAACAGGTAGTCTGCTAAATGCCTGGGGGATGTAAAGTTAGAAACGTCAATGTAGGAATTAGCAGGTAGATTGATTTTATACGCTTCCAGAGCTCCATACACGATTGGAACCAGCCCCCACTGAAAGCTCCTCCATAACTTCTCAGTCATATATTCCCCGCATAGTGAGTTCTCAAATGCCAAGTAGAATTTGTAGACGTTGATGCTTTCTGAGCAGTTTTTCTCGTCTGAGCATTGATGAGTGCCACATTTACCAAACACGTCTATTGGAATATGTTGCTGTAACGCCTTGATGTACGCATCGCGAAAGCTGCCTGCGTCACAATTGCTTACAACCCATGCTGCCAGTTTAGTCTTGTTCCTGATAATTTCGTCAATCCTTTCTGTAATATCGTTACCAGCTGGTTTTTCAGTCAGTTGTTGACACTCGCCATACGGGTAGAATATATCAGCGCTCCTGGAGTACGTCATTGAGTAGTTGAAGTGGTTCAGGGCGACCTGTAACATGTTCTCGGGGTGACGTCGCTCCTGACTGTGAAGTGGTGACTCCCAATCATAGAACACCCACCTCTGACCTGGAGGGCGATATGTGGGCAGCGGCTTGTAGAACATCTTAGATCTGAACACCACTACATCACTTGTGTTATACTCCTCTATTCTGTTATCAATGAATTCGCACTGACCGCCCAGTATTGGTCGCCTGACTGTCCACCGATCCATGGATTCTTCTGTCCACATTAGAACACGTAATATGTCTGGACTGCGACCTCCAAAGATATGCGTGAATGACCAAGGTCGCCCTGATGTACTGTATATCTTGGTGCGACTGCTCATATGACGGACTGTGATAAAGAAGCCAAAAGCAGAGAAGAATAGCACACATCGCAGACTGAAGTTGCGGATTTTATGGTACATACTGAGGGTCTGAAAGTAAAAATTATTTTATTATAAGAAAGAAAAATAAAACGACACAGAAAATATGTAGGAGGGGGGAGTATTTGTTGCGGACAAATTATTTATTTCCACAATGCTCAGTGGCGCGTTGAAAATCTAAAATTCCAATACATGTTTATATAGAACAATACTTGCAATATATTATTTATTTCTGTATTGTTATGTAAAATATACCCGAGCACTCCCCTGGAAATTGAATGGTGGCCCCTTATACACTGTCCCCTTGGATATGATACAAACTCTCATATCCAGTGAAGCAGTAATTAGGATTCTACAGTGAACTAATTAAAGGCGGACATAAACGTGTGATTTATTATTTATGCATACTTTTAAAATACTATTTAATATATGATTCGAATGTCAAGCAATATATGGCTTTCCCATAAGAAGGTCCAAAAGTGTGACGATGACTATTTTATGCAATAGCATAAATTAATTCTTTTTTTTTTTGTGTGTCACACTTGAAGATGGTGATATTTCTAGCAGACTGATTTTCCGGTTATGCATCAGACAAACAGACAGATATTTTATTGACAGAAAGAAAGTCAATCCAGACTTATTTGTCATAGAAATAAGAGAGAGATATGTACATGTATATACAACATTGTTAATTTGTTAAAATCATATGACAATATTAATAAATAGTATGACATACATAACTAAAATCATGTTAACTGGCATTGCCATAAGAAACACTAGGTATATACTTTAAATAAAATTGAAAGGCATTGCCAGGGTAACATAGGGTTAATCATTTTGTTTCCCGCACCAAAACCAGAGATAAAATAGCTACTATGTATGACATGCTTATTATATATTTAGTAGCAAAAAAGACACTCTGGATCTGAAATTAAACTATTATCGTCCATTATTGAGTGATTTTTATGGATTTACAGGCCCAAGCACAGGACATATTAATTTATTTATTGTAAATGGTGCTGGTCTAGAAGTATATGTATTTGAAAAATATAGGAACTTAAGTCAAAATTCTGATCAATCTTGTGCTTGAATCAGTCAGCTAGACTAGTGAATAAATCTAATTTGTGACGGGATGTGTTCAAATTATTATTCATGTTTGGCTATTTTTTTAGGTGCCCCCGAAAAAATCGTCCCGGGAGCGTACAGTGGAATGTTTCTTTGTCTAGTTCCAACCCCATTCATGAACAAATTCAACAAATTTATTGCATTCAATACCGCATAGATAATCACAATTTTCAGATTAGCTATATCACATATCAGGTAATAATAATGATGCCTATTATTATCTAACGTTGATCATGTAATAATAGAATGAGTGAGAGCAGGTAATCCATTTACTATGGACAAACTAATTTACAATTGGCCCTCTTGATACAAGTCAAATTCACATTGATTATACGCCATTGTTAAAACACGTAGCCCTTCTAATTCATCATTCTTTAGCATGTTTATGTAATACAAAATATTAGTCACAGTACCAATACAAATATGTACTATGAAAATTACCGTGTCTATAAATCCACCAATTGAACTGCAAGGAGAAAAAGACAAAATCCAATATGTTAGAAATCAATCAATCCATGTTGACGATGATTATATATCATATACAGGTCTCGATCTGAAAAAAAACCCACATATAATATAGACCTACACGTCGAGAGGAAGGTGATTAAACAATAAAATGTGTACTGAATGGAAGAATTGGGCAGTTTGCATTTCGTCGATCATCAGATGTGGGGGGGGGGGGTGTTTTGTTAGAGACGGTGGGAAAGCTCTGTCGTGAAAAGGCAAACAGTCCTAACTGTTCACTATTCAAGTAAGCAGTTACGATTATTTGTCTCAGCACGGCAGAGCCGCACTTAATGAACAATGGTTTGTTATTATAACACACTAATTGTTCCTATTATTGGCCAGTCAACTACTCATTTACAATAAGTCTTTGTTTTGACATTTCTGGGCCATTAGCTCTTCTATTCTTATTATATATTAACTTACACGTAGGCCTACAGGGTGGTATAGTTATGAATCTCAAATGTTACCGGTATTGTATGATCATTGCATACAACTTGAGCTTATGAGTGAATAAAATAAAAACTGTAACTTCTTACCAGCCTGGTTACGTCGATATCACATCCCTAGCCCCGTTACCATTAGTCCCAAATGTGCCTGAAAGTCTTGTCAAACGTTAGGGAACGACCACGGCAACGTTCCATCACAAATATTAGGCATACCTGTAGGCCTACTGTAAAACTGTTTATGGATATTCCTCCAATTCATTTGAATGAAATTGGAATGGGATTTCAGGCTACTTGTGTACAAATACAGACTAAACTGGGCCAAGAGAACCTCCTGAGGATGGCCAGATGAATCAGAATCAGTTTATTAAATAACGATCCTCCGGCATGATCACTATCCGTGAAGATAGACGCCCCCCCCCCTTCCCGTGATCGCGTGTTTATCATAGTATAGGTCTACCCTGCACCGAGTCTATGAGGCGATATGCTTCACGGACCAAAAACAAAGCTGTGAATAACCACGCCGGCCCAACCTTAGGGGGCCACCATCCAATATCTAGGGGGGGGGGGGGCTGAAGTTTGTATAGCGGGCAAATTATTTATTCCAACCGGGTACGGCGGCGCGCTGAAAATTTCACATTTTATTACATGATTATATAGAACATTTCTTGAAGTAAATTATTTCGCCGGAAATTATTTATTAAAAATGAGCTCCGGCCCCGCCCCCCCCCCTCCCGCGGATATTAAAAGGTGATCCCCTTAGCTAATTCGCCGTGAAATAGGCCTATTAATGTTTTATCATTTTAATATTCATCCACTTGAAGCGACGTTTCTCTACCGCGACCAACACTTTCAAGTGGGTGAAACATAACATAACATATAACATAACATTTATTTGCCATATAAACACAGTATATAATAATAAGAAACATATATAATTAATTTAGCAGGGAACCGTCATTAAGACTTTTAAAGTCGCTCACATGATAGCCACCTAAAACATTGCAGAGAAAATAAATATATAATTATATTTGAAAATTACTGATACTCGTTTATTTTGGGACCGAAATAGTCGCCAATCTTGATGTTTAAGCATTCATTTCAATCCCAATAACTGTGATTTCATCGGCAACTAAAACAGATTAGAACATTTTCAGCCACTTGAAGTTGTGTCTCGCTGCCGCGACCCACAACTTCAAGTGGCTGAAAATTACTCGACTATAGTCGTGATTGGCTGAACTAAACCTGACAACGCTGACATATTTTTGCATAAACCATATGGAGAGCAAAGGGGTTTTTTCAATTTGAAATGATTATAAATGTCATAGTTAGCTCTTTCCGCTTCATTAGAAAACCTATGTTATGGGTCTACGGCTATTAAATATGCTAATTCTTTCTGTGCGAGGATGGTCATGAGACGTTAGAATCTGAGGTCTGTATAGGCCTAAGTCATATTTTAACGTGTAGAGACGGTCCGGGTCGGTCCCCGCGCGGAAAAGAATAAACCAAAGATGTGTTTAACGTATCGTGTTTCCTTGCAAGTTGGTGGAAGACGTTGACTCAATGCTGGCCTAATGTTGGCCACCATCTTTGACGCCTGTCCAACGTTAGGCCAGCCTCAACGTGTAGAGTAACTAACATATACAGGGAATTAACTGTCAAAAAATCAGTGTAAAATCTTTATTTGACACGTATTATTAGCAACTGAGAAGAGTAAAAACATCTTTGACTTACACCTGGAGCTGCAGTATGATGGTGCAGTGGTTAAAGTTGCCTGCTTGGAAAGATTCAAAGATATAAAATATTTCTTACCGCTCACTCATAAAGATTTAATATTGTGAGGAGCCTCCGTGACCGAGAGGCTGTGTCTGGAGGGCAGTGTCATCTCATTCATCTCACCATCCACAGGAGGTTCTTCTGACTCAACACGAGAATCAACGTTATCCAAATTCCGGTTTAATATTCGATCAGCGTTGCAGACGGTGGCCCAATAATAAACAAGCATTGAGGCAAGGTGTTTGCAAAGATTTTGATCAAATTTGAATATATGTAATAGAATATGAACGCGAAAGATTATTTTAAACTTTAAGCATTTACATATAATATGGGTATGCAATCTCTAATAGGAATACTGTCATCCTATTGGATAAGATGGCTCTTACAGAGATTTTGGTCAAATTTAAACATAAGTAATATATTCATATGAAAAAATATTTTGAATTGCGTATTAGGCCTACATATAATATGGGTATCAATATGGGTATAATATGGGTATCGATATTAATGGGACAATAATTTTCGTAACGGGTAAGTTGGTGCCATTTATATATTAGGTATAATTATTAATACAATCATGTGTATTATCAGAGTCTGTGAGTGTGTGTGTGGCGTGGACCCTGGTGTAGGCTCAGGCTGGTAGATGGATCCGATAGATGGGTTAATGGATGGGTGGATGGATGGATGGGTGGGTGGGTGGGTGGGTGGATAGATGAATGGATGGATGGGTGCACATGGAATAATGCATGCATGCATAGATGGGCGCTGAATAGAGTGATGGATGGGAAGGTGGGGGGATGAACGAGAAGAAAGACAAGCGGACGGGTGGGTGGATGAATGGAAGGACCAGCGGAAGGGTGGATGGAAGGATTGATAAATATGGATGGATGGATGGATGGATGGATGGATGGATGGATGGATGGATGGATGGATGGATAGATGGATGGATGGATGGATAGATGGATGGATGGATGGATGGATGGATGGATGGATGGATGGATGGATGGATGGATGGATGGATGGATGGATGGATGGATGGATTGACGGATTGATGGATTTACGGATTGACGGATGGATGGATTTACGGATTGACGGATGGATAGGCGACTGGAAGGGTGGACGGACGAGTGGATGGATAGACATAATTTATTTTATTAACAAATAGACCTAAACAAAGTAGCAGCGGAGTTTGATGTGATTTGTGACATTATATTCAGATCATTGATAAGCAGACTGTCAACTATTACAGCCCAACCCCCCCCCCCCCCCCGTAAGCAGCGCTAGCTGTGTGAACAAGCGCCCTATTATGTGATAAATATTAAAGTGTTTGTACGTCGCTTTATTTGTTTATGCAATATGGAATGTGTGGTAATATGGTCTCACCACCCTAAATGAGCCGAAATCCAAGGGGGGTGGCTACTAGACTAGAGAGTCCCTACCCAAATTACTGCTTTAAGTGGTTGTTTCCGCTTCTGGTGAATCAAGAAAAACACAGGATTGTTGTAATTCTGTGGATAAATTGTAATCACACTCTCTCGCTATCTGTGATATCCCTATAGATAAGCCCGCAAGTCCAGACGGCCACATGAGGTATAACTGTTATGTGAGATTTTCGGATGGACACAGGGGTGAGAAGAATTCGTGTCTTTTCTGGGAATGGGCGCATGAATATTTAAGGAGATCTGAGCAATCTTTTTTTCCACATATGGTGGCCTAGGTCAAAATCTAATTGGTGAGCATACCATTTTCCAAGCTGTTTTTCAATAAGGACGGCTTATGTCTCATTATGGTGTGTCACATTGGAGTGTGGCTTTGGACGAAAGTGGTGAAATCGGCCCGTCGAATGTTGGCATTATACATGTATTTCAATGGGACTGGCATTTGGGGTGGTGAGACCATATCGCGACTTGAGGGATCAAGAATTATGGGCTGCTTTTTTTGAACAACTTAAGGGGTTATTCCGGTTACATAGACTCACTGAAAAATACAATAAAACTCTTAGTTTGAAATAATCAATATTTAAAGCTAAAATACAGGGGCCGTATTCTCGATTTCGCGTACAAGTTACGGCATATCGTCAGCTTCTGATTGGTCGAGATGGCTATCGCGACCAATCTAAAGCTTACGATATATCGTAACTTGTTCAAGAATACTGTCCCTGAACATATCCAGCTTGACAAGGATATAAACTTAATTCTAGGCTACCGATACAGCAATGAAGTTCAATGTCGCGGGGTGGGGGGGGGGGGGGGGTGCATTTCCTCTAGGAGTATTTTCTCTATGCATACAAAAGTAGAACAATCTTTTTAGATTTAAAACAATATAATTATGACCAATAGATAATACAAAAATCCTCATACAGTCTATTTGGTAGGTAATATATAAATATAAGGTATAAAAATAATAAATTACTATAAGGTATTATAAACAAAATGTGCAGCATATGTGTAGATTAACAGTGAACTGTTTCCTATGGTTCCTCGCCGCTGGTCACTGAAACAAAAAAAAATATTTATGTCACAAAATACGTAGCTCATTCAAGATGTTATATCCATGTTTTTTTTTAACAACAACAAAATTTTCAGCATATCACAAAATTGAAACACCTACGGGATATATGGATTTGCATCATCGGGCAATTGATAATAACAAAATTACTTTTAATACTGATATGATTTAATTTTTCGTATCTATAGGCTAAACTAGGCCAGGAGAACCTCCTTGAGATGAATGGGATATCTGCGGACACCGCCATTCAGACACAGGATTCGAAATTCGAGCCCTGACGATCTTTACGAGTGATCGGGGAAGAAACATTTTGTTTCTTTGAAACTTGAAGGCCAGAGTGGGGTTCGAGCCCGCGATCTCCGACTTTTCAAGCAGGCAGCTTTACCACTGCACCAGGCCCCCGCCCTCTTAAGAGGAATAACGAATGTCATGCACAACCCATATAGCCCTGGATGTTTGGAGTTTACATTTGATATATGTGATTTATATATTTTATGAAACGGGATTATTTTCACTCACTGACCACGAGGTATACTGCGTCATGCCACTGTAAATAAGTAAACGGTTATATAAAGGAATACACTTTAGCTATATATGTACATACGGTATCGTTGAGAAGGCGAGATGGGCTCATCTCAGCACAAGTCACCACATCAAGCCCGAGCCTTTAGGCGAGGGCTTGATGTGGTGACTTGTGCTGAGATGAGCCCATCTCGCCGTACCAACGATGCAGTAGGTATTTTCTCGTATGAATATCTGTCTAAAACGGCAAAATCAAACTGAGCAGTGAAGCGTTTTGTAGAAAGTGCGAGATGGACTCGTAGTTAATGCCAACATCATGAGTGCGAGAATATGTTATATAGCACTCATTATCAGACTGGTAATCTGGTAACGAGCAGCGTTACAAAGAGTTTTGTTTTTGTTTTGCTAGTAGGGAGTGGTTTGCCATTTTGAATTGATCAGGAGGCTCAACTCACAAACGAATGGAATTTGATAATCTTCCGCTGCATTTCCCGATCTGGGTCCCCGTGGTTCTCCTCAAGTGTCTGAAATTAAATACATAAATAAACATATACTTAGACATATTCATTCATTCATTCATTCATTCATTCATTCATTCATTCATTCATTCATTCATTCATTCATTCGTTTGCTCGCTCGTTTGTTGGTCAATCCATCCAACTATCCGTTTATCCATCCATCCATCCATCCATCCGTCCGTCCGTCCGTCCGTCCGTCCGCCCGCCCGCCCGCCCGCCCGCCCGTCCGTCCGTCCGTTCGTTCGTTCGCTCGTTTGTTCGTTCGTTCGTTCGTTTGTTCGTCCGTCCGTCCGTCCCTCCCTCCCTCCCCCCCTCCATCCATCCATTCATCCATCCATCCATCCATCCATCCATCCATCTATCCATTCAACCCATCTATCCATCCATCCATCCATCCATCCATCCATCCATCCATCCGATCCATCCACCCACCCATCCATCCATTCATCCATCCATCCATCCATCCAATCCATCCATCCATCCATCCATTCATCCATCCATCCATCCATCCATCCATCCATCCATCCATCCATCCATCCATCCATCCATCCATCCATCCATACATCTATCCATCCATCCATCCATTCATTCATTCATTCATTCATTCATTCATTCACTCATTCATTCATTCATTCATTCATTCATTCATCCATCCATTCATCCATCCATTCAACCATCCATCCATCCATCCATCCATCCATCCATCCATCCATCCATCCATCCATCCACAACCAACCAACCAACCAACCAACCAACCAACCAACCAACCAACCAACCAACCAACCAACCAACCAACCAACCAACCAACCAACCAACCAACCAACCAACCAGCCAACCAACCAACCAACCAACCAACCAACCAACCAACCACACCAACACACTTCATTCATTCATTCATTCATTCATTCATTTATTCATTCATTCATTCATTCATTCATTCATTCATTCATTCATTCATTCATTCATTCATTCATTCATTCATTCATTCGTTCGCTCGCTCGTTCGTTCGTTCGTTCGTTCGTTCGTTCGCTCTCGCTGGCTCAATATACCTCCATGACTTCCTCTTTAGTCACTTACCTTACTAAGTTCATCACAGTATGCCTTCATGGCATTCTCTTTTGTCATGTCCCCTAAGTCAGTCCACGCCTGCCTTCAATATAAGATATATGGTTAATAATAAATGACTATTATTTGTGATACAAGAAGCTGAGACACCCAGTCATGTATGGATCTTTTTGTTTACACACATATTTTAATTGAGTGTACAATAAAATACTTGTAGCACACATGTGTAGTTTTGAAATATGTGGAAAACAAACAAACAAACGAGTCAATTAACTAGCACGAATACAGGTAAGACAAAACAATTACCATGATTAAGCAAGTGATATCAGATATAAGGTCAAAAGCGTTCCTCACCATTTAGCTCTATTCACATAATCAATGAAATAAGGCTGTTCTTTGGTACATTTGCCTTCTGTGGCTTGTTTGTAATAGCTGTAATACTTTAATTTGGTTTCATCATTCTGTTCAAATGGGCCTAAAAAGAAAACAAAACATTCAAGTAGGTCTAGAAACAAAAAAAAAACATGACAACGAAGTAAAGTATGCAAGTAAACTTAGGATCGAAACGTAGACCAAAATGAAATATGCTACACATTGAATGGATAAATAAATGTGAAGCTTTATTTACTCTCATGGATGCATGAATGCATTCTAGCATAATGAATAAATGATTGAATGTGAAGTACAAAGTTATAGAAATTCTTCCTTACTTAATGTTGTGTTTCGTTACCGCCACAACTTCAACTGGATAAAAATTACTCAGATTTAATTAATTTGAGACCAAACATCTGCAAATATTGATATTCAAACACTCATTTCGTTCCCAAACAATTACTTATCGGCTAATGATTTAAAAACGACTTAGCGCTTAAAGGTTTCATGTGAAGTTGACAGTTGCAATGCCAGCTTAAATGAATGAAAAAACAAACACATTTTTATTAAATGTTTTGGAAACATTTTTTTGGTAAAAGACAGCAACTTTTTTTAAAAGCCGTAGACAACTGTCAGTACCGTTTAGGAGTTTACGTTTAAAGTTATATCCTAGGTGTAAGCCGTGATTAACTCTCCGCTGCCACACAGTGGAACAAATGACGTGTTATAACTAATAATAATGTCCCGCTAGTGTTCAAAGAGTAGCAAAAAATAATGTTTGCGTGTGAGCAAGGAAAATAAAATCTGATTCTATTTTCCTTGGTGTGAATCATACGACATTCTGTGGAACGAGGTGACGTCACCATAAATCCTTTTGAATCATGGATGGCTACTCGTGAAAACAATGCTATATATAAGACCCCCTTCCTCATACTTGATTGTATCACCTAGCTCGGTGAAAACATTACAGGTCAAGGCTATTGAGTTTAAAAGAATGCATAGTAGGGCACTTAGGACATAACTATATACATAAACAGGACTCAATTAAACATGTTAAAGGTGTAGTCAACTGTGAAGTCTATGGCTTTAAAGAAATCACCGTCACAGTATAATTTTCCTTATTATTATTTTAAAATACACAGGCGACGTCAGTCTATTGTTAAAACATTTAATTGGAATTTACGAATCCACTGTTATTTTTGGTCATTCATATCGGGCAGGGGTAGTGGAACTACACCGACATGTCAATGACGGGATAAACAAAATATACATGTAGAGGTTTTATCATGACACTGCGTAACTGCATGGCTAATGTTTCACTTTCATGCTAACTATAAATTGTTATCTAAATTTTGTTTATCTAAAATCCTTAGATGTACCTATTTAATGTTTGTGTATTTCAAGTCGAAGAAAGAACTCAATTACAATAGATTCGAAGATTCGAATATAGGCCTACTCGGCGCTGCGCTGCGTACATTCGGATCTACGAATCTATCGAATTTCGTTCTTTCTCTTTGACATATAGCCTATGTATTATCAGTTAATGATATGCAAACGGTTTTCATTTGAGTGCGATATGGGAAAATACAGCACTCGGTCAATGAATAAGGTGTGAGCCTGTAGGCGAAGACCTTATTCATTAAACATGTGCTGTATTGTCACATAACGCACGAAAAATGAGCAACGTTTGTATTTTCTCACACGATCAAGTCACACGAAATAATTACACATGACATAATTCTACCATACATTGTGCTCAATCTGCATCTAGAGTGTGATATGGGCTGATACCGATATAGTGAAAACCACTGCACAATGTGTGAGAATATTACCATCCCTTGGTAAGCTAGTGATGAAGTCGACCGCCGCGTCAAACTTGCGCTGTATTCTCTCCATAACGACCCTGTAGTGACAAGCAAGCTCTGACCAGTGACAGGTGTGTTTACAAAGTAGAGATCAATTTAGAGATCAATTGAGGTTCCCCGCACGGATCAGCTGATATTTCACACTCCTCAAAATTCCCCACTCTGAAAGCTCTGACACTCATCAAAATCGCACACTTATCAAAATCTCACACTTGATATTATAGTCTTAGCGGGATGTAACTGTTCATTAGGAGACTCTGTTTGTCAGTGTCAGCCATGCATGTCGACCGCTGTTGACACAACAGACCACGTTGTTTACTGTTGATACAATGCATGCTACACACGTAGACCCTACGATATGTCGCCTGTTTGACATTATAATATTAGCCGAGTAAACCCTTTCAGTGCGGGGAGCGTCTTTGTACGTCAGAACGTCAAAATGTGTAGACGTCAGATTCTGACTCCATCCCCCCCCCCCCCGGTAATTAAATGATGTCTACAGACGTCAGATACTGACGAGTGACGTATATAAAGACGGTCCCCGCACTGAAATAATTAAGATAGGGGGCCTATTTCTATTTGGTCGTAGAGCCATAACACAGGTATTCTGATTTCAAATTGAAAAAACCCTTTGGTCTCCATGGTTTGTACAAATATTATAGGCCTATTTCAGCGCTGAAGGCCTAACGAGGCTAATGCACATACAGTAACTTATACACGGCAGTCTGTTTCTTCATATTGCTTCTAATTATATCGAAACCAAGCTTAGATAGATATTTTTTTAACATGAATAAAAAGTTCATAGGAATAGTCCCATATGAGATGCTGGCCCAACATTAAGCCAACAGTGGGGTCAACATGTGAAGACTACAAGACTGAAGACTACACCGATTACCTGCGTAACCACTGGTAACAACTGGCAATATGCCACGTGGACGCGTGACACTCACTAGGTGGCTCTGTCAGGCTGCACGTGCCCATAAGACAAAGGAATTTAACCCTATGTTGATTTTGTGCTGGCACAACGCCGTAGACAGTTGCCCAACATAAAACAAGCATTGGGCCAAAGACCCGTGTTTGGTGAGTGGGCACTGTGGCGAAAGGTTCTACTTTTTTAAGGTCCGTCAATTTTGGTTTTTAATTAGGACCGGCTATCCTATTAAGTTTATTTTGCCCGAGTTTGTGTCCTATTTGGGGGAAAGAGGGGTGCTGTGTGTGGGAAACGGTTCACATTTCTGTACACCAGTCCTTATGAACATGTGCAATATAGCGTTTCAGGTCCTTAGGTTAAGTACGTTTGTCTTTAACAAGTGTTCAGAAAAAATAGTCACGATTAGTGGTTAAGAGCTTAAAGGGGTTTGGTTGAAATAATGTTGGGTCAGCGTCGCAGATGTTGGCCCAGCATTATATAAGCATTGGGCCAATCTTATCTGGTGTTTCTTGCGCCGTGATGTTGAGGCGTCATCACAACTCACCAACATAATGCAGAAGTCAGAAAAAACGGTACAATCACCCAGTGCTGTTTCAGTGACGGGCCAGCGTCGAAGACTGTAGGTCAAAATTGAAACAGCATTGGTTGAATGCCAGTATACAACAGACCCGGTGATAAATTATTGCTGGGCCAGCGGCATAGACAATTGACCGGCATTGAACCATGCAGCAACGGGCTGCAATGCTGGCCCACTATTGAACAGCAATTTGGTGGGTAGGCCTACATTCTCTGTACGAGGTACATCGTAGGCAAGTATTGAATGAATGTTGGCCAACACCGGCGATGGTAGTGGAAGGAATACACGTCAAAGATATATTTGAACTTGTCTTCTTGGTTCTTTCCTAATTATATCCTGGACATTTAGGATTCTGGCCCATGAGGAAAACCTTTTCACTGATTTTTTGTCTATAGCACTCAAACAGACTAAAACCGGGCCTCGGAGTTCGGGAACTCCTTTTCAAGTTTTGTGATGAAGTAGTGTATCTCAAAGATCATGATTTTATTTATTTCAGAATTTTTTAGATTTTAAAAATATTTTTTATCAATATTTCTATGAATCCAGCGAAAACACAAGCAGACTATTTGTGTACCTAAACACCTGCTTATGGACGGTTAAATGTTCCTACAGCATTGGGCCACATATTGATGGCGCCGGCCCAGCGTTGAGCAGACTATCGATGCTGTACGAGAACCCCCTAATCATCGCGTTCTCAGACCAATTCAGGGCGGCAGCTATTGATGTAACCAGGTGGTTACTTTGATCATGCCGTCTGAGATGATCCGTATTTGTGGTCTAATGTGTTGTATGATGTAAACAAGCTTGTCTGCTTGACAAATATACGTCTTGGAAATAGAGCTATAGTTGCAATCAACTTCACCAGCGTTGGGTGTTTTTCGCCGATTTCTCTGTCAATTCTAGATCAATTTCCGTGAAATCCCGAAGGCACCCTTGGTATGTATTCCGGCGCCCACCCTGAATTTATTTTTACATTTGAGTGAGTATTTCAAAAGTTAGACCATTTGACATGGAGTAGAATTTCGAGATTAAAGGTGAATGAAATCAATGGGTTTATAGAGGAGCGTTATAATTCGAAATAACTATGTCATTTAAAATGGCAATGTTTCCATGTGATGTATGTCCATCATGGAAAGTTACGACTCTGTCATTGTTTTCATCCCCAACTTTTAAGCTACATGATATTTTTTCTTGATTTTTTAGAGAATTTGCTGTATGACTAGAAAATAATGCTTGCCAAATTTCATGACAGTTAAATGAAAATTGGGTGAGTAATCAGTGAAGAGCATGCAACGCAAAAGCATCAGAACATTGCCGGGATCGACTTTAGACGTCAGAATCTGACGTCTGTAGACGTCAGATTCTGATATATATAGAGAGAGTTTTTATGATGACATCTTCAACACGTTTAAGGAACATTTGATCTTTTTTTTCATCGTTTCCACTGTTTTGAACACAATTGTATGAGATCACATTGTAATGATGTGTCTAGTACGCCATAAGCACGTTTTAATTATCAGGTATTATTCACTATCCACGTTTCCCACACGTCTGCAACACTTAGGGATGACGTCATATGTTCTTGTCGCAACTTTTTATTGACGTTGCATGACACATATTATAATGTCTAAAACCTCATAAGCACGTTTCAATAAACATTATATTCTTTAATCACATGTGTTCCACTTTACTCAAATATAGGTAGCGTCGTTCGTTCTCACACATACACTGCCTAGATTGAGGTTACTCACTTATAATCTATGACTTGAGTCTGGATAGTTATCTCTCAGTCTGGTCAAGATGTAACCGTAAGCCTAGTAATCAAGTCTAGACAGTTATCTCTCATTCGATGATTTGCTGATATAAAACACTACTATTTTCTATTTATTGTATTGTTATATATTGTGAATGACGACAGAAAGTTAAGTCAACAAACAGAACTAGGGCCAAAGGCCTCATGTAGCTGGGGCAAAGGGAAATACTACAAATTGTTCACTTATAAGGGTGTGTCATTCAGAATGGCATACTCGCTCATAACGGCATGCCCTTATATGTGTATCAAATCTCTGATTTTGATAAAATTGTGATGTTTACTGTTGATCGCAACAAACACCATGCAACGGCGACTACAGTAAATGAACGAGAAATGTTGTGTGCTTATTTTATCTATATCAAGACTAATATCAATGGATAATTAGATGATGTTCATCCTCTTGTCACAGCTTCACCTTGACTGAGGTTGGAAATGTCCCAATTTTATGTTTGTCATGTCGGACCGGCGGCAACTTAAATTTGGCTATTTATCATGGAGTTGAATTAAATCTCCAATTCTAGAGGTGTAGGCCTACTGCATCTGATGTTGTCAAAACCAGCACTGGTCGACTGTTACACAGTATGTGTTTTAATTAGGCCTAACTTCATTGCCTAGGTAGAGGATAGGTAGCAAGTATGTTTTGGGGCACATTGAGACACCCTGACTGACCTCATATCTGATATTATTCATAGTTTTTGTGTGGGGTGTATTTGAAGCAAACCATTATACATAAGTGATAACACAGGTTTACGATACCACCAAAATCATAAGGCAATCAAGTATTATGTGATCTATAGACACAGATATTGATCATCCTAAAAAAGTAATTTTCATGCAAAAAATGGATCCTAAGCTTAAACAGGAATGAAAATGGAAATTGGTTAGTTTTGGTACCATTGACCAGCTGGCGAACAAATCGCAATATAATTTCTGTCAAACAGGCCTGTCTGATGTGCCCGAAGTCCCAAGGTGCCCCAGTCTCCCCTATACTTTACTGTGAGATTATACCATTCATACATATATATACAGTAGGCCTACGGTATATTAACAATAAACATAATTAGGCTATATGACAATGTTACTAAAATATATTAAGCAGTCTGCATTCTACTTGAATTTCAAGTCTTAGCTGCAACTTCCATGGTAACACTGCTTTGACAGAAAACACAGTGACATAATTCAGCCTTTCAGGAGTCAGGGACGCACCATTAGATATATGGGGTCGGGGGTCGGTAGAGTTTTTGTGATGAGCGTCCGCAATTGTTTTTTTTTAATTTTCGTTGAAGAACTGAAATATATATTTTTGTCGTATGCCTTTCTTATTATGTACGTAATTACCATTTGGTGGTTTTTCTGGTCAAAATATTTTTCATCAATTTCGACAACAAACTTTTTTTTCTGACCACATTTTCAACAAACTTTTTTTTCATTTTTTTTTCTAGCCCCCCCCCCCCCCCCCAGATATCAAATGGTGCGCCCCTCAGATGGCTTAGTATGTCAACCAGACTCTCTCCCCCTTCCAGCTTGATAGGCCGGCCTACTCCAATTGAATGTGATGCAGGGGTAATCATGTGGCGCTGAATTGAGTCTGCCAGTAGCCTACCCGGACAGACGTTGAGACTGTGCATTGTAACGTTAGTAGGTCAACACCATCCCCCACAGGGGTGAGCCACGTTGTAGCCCTGGAAGAGCCCACACCAACAGTGACAACCATACCCAAGGTCTGTCCACAACCTTCAGTTACAATTTTTTTTTTGCTATGTTGTGTTGTATTCGGGTTTACAACTTATTTACAATTTATTATGTAGGCCTACGACAGGAAAATTGGGAAACAAGGTGTGGATATGTCTATGAGGTGACAATCAAACTCAAAGATTATGCTGATCAGCTGTGGTGTGTAGTGCCTATACCCCAGTCTACGACGCTGGACCAACGTTAAACCAACTTTGATACACTGTCTTTTGTATGCTGGGTAGACTACAGGCTAATGTGTGTCGAGACCAGATGAACAACACAACATTGATTACAGGTGCTCAGCAGACCCAATGCGATTTAATGTTGGCCCAGCATCTGCAACATCGGACCAATATTGTATCAGCATTGGGTCAACGCATCGTGGTTGCTGGGTTGACCTGAAACCTTGCGGATAACGATATTAATGGTAACTGAATACCACCCCTCCTTTAGTTCATCTGCAGTGGGGTAGCATGTTGTAGGCCCCTATGTACAGATAATTCTGACCTCAGAGGTTAGGTCAGCTATTGAGGTCAGACATGTTTTATAAATGATGTCATTGCTGGCCAATCAGCATGCAGTAGGCCTATGTCCCAGGAGGGGAAATCCTTGAGATCAATAGGGCATACCATATTTGGAGATGGATGTCAGCTATTGTGTCACATTTTAAATGATGTCATCGCTGGCTAATCACTGATCAGGATACAAAACCTTATCCCCAGAATAATGCTTGTTACCAGGCCCTGTAATTTGCATAAGTTGCGCCCAATCAGAACATAGCTGATATATTATGCTGGACAAGGGTCATTGCTGATCAGCCAATAACATTTCTGTTTGGACAGACTTGAGTATAGACTGAACGACAGCCCTCTCACCCCGCTGAGGGACTGAATTCTTTGGGGCCTCCGGTAAATAATGGCAACTTGCCAACTCGAGGTGTTGGCAGGTTGCCAGGTCCACGGACAGATGACACTGCTGAAGGAGTGTAACTTGAGTATAAACCTACTACCAGTAGTTAAGGGACCGTCAACATCGAACAGGCTTGTTTTGCATCATACTGATATAAGAAGCTATATGCGTATATGTATCTATTGATAGGGTCTCCGAAACTCAGGCCAATGGTCAGATTTATGAATGGAATTCACCCATCTATCAGTTTTATGAATGAAATGACGTCACTTTTTGTCCCAAATTCAGAGACCAGATTCTGATAATAATGTACCTGGGCTGACGCCCAGCAACAAAAACACCAAATTATTGAAACAGACAATTATTCAGGTAATAAATACACTGATTCAGAACATGAAGACCCCAACGTGACTTACAAGAAGGTCACACTATAAATATACAATAAGTGGATAAACAGTAAGATTCAAAATGGCAATGTTTCCATTTTATGTATGTCCACCATGAAAAGTGACAAATAGAAAGTGATTGTGGTCAAATCGTCGCCTCGGAGCTAAAGGATCCTATCTGCCACTCTAACGAGTGTCAGATAGGATCCTTTAGCTCCGAGGCGCCGAAATGTATTTCATAACACTGCTGCGCGGGAAACGTGTTCTAAATGTACTTTGTTGTCAATGTTTGTTGTCTAGTGTGATGCATACTCCTGTACGAGAAACATACTCTTGTACGAGAAACATACTCTTCTACGAGAAACATACTCTTGTACGAGAAACATACTCTTGTACGAGAAACATACTCTTGTACGACAAACATCGTCTACATATAATTTGTTCATTTCCAATCTAGAACTATTGCACGCTTTTCGCCACAGTCATATATGTAGATATTGTTTTCATTTAGGAATTATTTCATGAAAGGGATTCTGGAAGGTGGCTGATCGCTGTTCATTTCCCAATTTTTGCCAGTCCAACATCATGCAAATAACCCTTGCCCCCTTAGTGTATTACTGGGATTATTACCAAGTCATAAGTGTATTGTTAACCCCGCAAACACAAATAAACAAAGTAATTGCTTAGCTTTGTTACCCTTTACAGGTAATTTTTTATAACTTGAAGTTGTGTCTCGCTACCGAGATCCAAAATTTGGTTGAAAATTATTCATATTTATTTAATTTGAGACATGGTTATAGGCATGGGGCTGATTTGCGAAAGCCTGCTAAAAACACGATTTCGCGGCACACCCCTGCGACATAAGTTTCTTCGTTTGTTGTTGTAGGAAAATATATCAACTTTAATATTCGAAACAGTAACCAAAAATTCCGGTGTCCAAAAACCATAATTGAGACACTTCAATCACCATACCCTAAGAAAAGTCATAAAATTAAAAATAATATTATTCAGTCATCACTTTTTATCTGAATTATACTATTTCATTAAACATTCAGCTAAAATACGCCAAACAAATGTATACATGCACAACCATAAATAAAATAAAAATAAAACATTTGTAAAAGCTGTAAAAACTTCATCTAGATCATTTTTTTGTTTGTTTTTTTAATTTGAATTTTATTTTTTTGTAAGTTTTAATGGTACAGTTTTATACGAATATGTATTAAGCATATATGATTACTCAGTAAAATTGATTGCATTAACACAAAATAAAAAATCCCGAAATGTGTCATATTAAGTGTTTTGTGACCATACCCGAATGGATATTTATTAGTTCATTAGGGTCATTTTTTAACATTATATTTATCGGGTGGACAAAAGCACCAAATTTGGTACACAATTTCTCTAGGGGCAAATAATGGAATTTAGTCGTTAAGCCTTCTAATTTTGGCTCCGCTTTTCCAGAAAATCCAAAATGGCCGCCAAAATGAAAATATTTTCGTCGCATTTCCCTGTAAATGAATATTATTTTCTTCATAATATACCTTAATATAAACCTAAGAAACCTTCCTAAGACATATCATTTACTACTGTTAGTTATTTGAAAGAAAAAGACATAAAACGTAAATTGGCTGTCGTTCATTTGAGCATGTCCTATCCACTTTCTGACAATATAATTGCAATTTCTTTTGTCATAACGTGAGCCGTGAAGCATCTTACATATAATTTTTGTAATAATAAGAACCTAATAATAATAATAAATAATAATAAAGTTATTACAATCTAGATATAAAAATGAAATAAAATTTTATCAAAAACCTTGAAATATATTAAAGTATGATGATGCCTTCGTATAGGACATTGATAGGGATTACCGCACCTCCGATCTCGTGGGCGGGGGCCCTAGGGTAGTGGTTAGCACCGCTGCCTTTCACGCCAGAGTCCGGGGTTCGGTTCCCGGCCTCGGCGGTTTGAAAGAAACAAAATTGTTTCTTCCCCATCCACGTGTGAAAGTTAGTATTGTGGGGAGCCTCCGTGACCGAGAGGTAGCGTGCTCGGCCTCAGACCGCCAGGGCTCGAATTTCGAATCCTGTGTCTGGAGGACAGTGTCATCTCAATCATCTCACCATCCTCAGGAGGTTCTCCTGGCCCAGTTTAGCCTATATGTGCACAAAGGTGGCCTAAAGCCCGATTCATTTCATTTCATTTTCTCCGATCTCGTTCCTGCGAGGCGTTAGGCCCTATATAAGTAATTTAATTGAAGGGATATTGAATTTAATTTGTACCAATACTACACAGCCACATAATACTTTTTTTTAAATTTGGTAATATACAAACATAATGTTATAATTTAAAAAAAGATTATTTATTTAAATTTGAAGCTTCTATCGTTATTACAAAGACGGATGGTTAATTTTACACAAAGGTAAAATAAACAGCAAAATGTAAAGTTAGCACATTGTCTGAAAGGCCTGATATATGTCATAAAACCTGAAGATGCACTCCCTCCAGCAAAAGCTACACAAATAATTTGCAAGGATGTATTTTTTGGGGGTTTACTTCCTCAGTTGGTGTCTATCATACTTTGTTAAAGGTACATAATTTCAGTGATTATGATTCTAAAAATGTTCTGATATAACACAACAAATTAACATCAAGCTTGCATCACAGCAGGAATGTTAATTATCATGTTTGACACAAGGAAGACAGCTGTTTTTACTCGTTTGAGAAAAGGCAACAAGTCCAACATCATGAGTTTCATCAACTCTTCCTCATGAACGACTGAAGGTTCAATAAACTTATTCAACAATTCTACGATTTAGGCATTGTCGTAGCTTTATTAATATACTTCTAGAAGTAAAAGTGGCTCTGGCTAATTATAGGTCTACTTATTGGTGTTTTAAAGATGATGTTGTAGCATCAGCATGTCTTAGGTATATTCACTTTGGATGGCAATTCATGTTCAACTAACCCCAGCCATTATTTTTAAAGCACAGCAATAAGCTATATCCATTCATAAGTAGTACTTACTAAGTACGCATTATATAATTATTTGGTGAAACGAAATTTGTCTTGAACAAACTGTCACCAAACACATTTACCTGATAACTGTGGTACTGTTCTTGGCGTTAACTAAAGACGAGAAGTAGATAAACAAAATGACGAAGCAATGTCACACATGGATTACAAGAATTTTGTATATTCCCCAAATATAGTCTTGCATTAAAGTATCAATGAGGGTAGTACCATTTTTTTTATTCACCTTGGATCATATAAATTATTAACATTTGAGGCATGAATTTCCGTCCCAGCTTCTACCAATATTATGTATGCATGATAATAACTACAATACACCCTCAGCAATTTCATTTGAAACATAAGTACATGAAGAACAGTCATAGTTCTGCATCTTAATTTTGTTCAAGTTAACCATATTATAAAGTTAGATGAAAGCTTCTGGGGTTGTATTATATCTCGACAAAAAACAAACAATTCATGTGGATATATACGGGATTTCCCACAAATACAGGCCTACTGGTTGGGCGAATTTGTAATATTCACAAGTCAATCAAAACATGTTCCTTAAATATACAACAGGTTTTAAAAGACAAAGTCCCTGGAAAAAATCTATAAATTTTCAAATTTTACTTTGATTGGCAGCTTCATTATATTACTAGAGTAAACATCAGGTGGGATATCTACATAACATTGCAAAGCCTACAAGATACGGGCCAGGAAACGATGGATCAGGGTTAACGATCTACTAAATAATTGGTTAACCATTTGAAATGTGTTTATCCATGGTTTTGAGATCAAAACGTCGATTTATACAGCTCTTCTCAAATACCATATCGCATTCAAACTAACCTGCAATATTTTTTTATTTTGAAAAAACAATGCAGCAGCTTGGCACGACATTCAACATTTCCAACGAGCTGCCAAGAGAAGCTATAGGTGCCATATATGGGCATAATGTCAATTAATTGAGATATTATCCATTTGGATCGCTCACAACCGATCCATCACGTCTGCCCTCATGTCAAGATGCTACATATAAACATCAAACTATCAAGCTGCAATATGGCGAGCTTACTTGACCCCACATGAACATGGTTGGAGGGTGAAAGTAAACAGCATTTCCATACACTAGATGAATAACACTCCTCCCCTCAAACTTGTTTTGGAGTGTCCTAGGTGTAAGTGCAAAAGTTTTAAAGATAAAAGATGTACATGCTGTCGTAATAGCCTGAACTGTATCAGTGTCCGTGGATGTAAATCTCTATGTGATAAGGCGATAGAAGTTGATGCAACAAATGTGATCCAGGATTCTGATGACCATTCAGAATTTGAATAGAAGCCAGTTGGCTCACAAGTATAATATATCATATTACTACGAAAAAAAGTGTTATAAATGTTTATTTTTGTTTTTTTAATTCGCTATTTGGGTATAAATACTTATAATTGTTATCTATCTTTCATTTAAATATAAAACTACTCTATTAAAATATGATATGGCGAGGAAAATAAAATAGACAAAAAATATCATAAAAATCATTCCGGTACTGCATAAAAATACTGTAAATTGAGTACATTATATAACCCAATGTTTGGTTTATCGTTCTAAAAAATACATTTATATATTTGCGAACAATAGTTATTTTTGATGCTCTGGTGTCAAAAGGGTTAAAATGACATATTTTGGACACTTTCATTTTTGGTTACTGTTCTTAAATTTAAAGCTTAGATGTCCAGGAATAAGAAAAAAACAAGAAACCTATGTCGCAGGGGGGGGGGGGGGTGCAGCGAATTACAATTTTTTGGAAACAGCCCCAGGCCTATTACAATACATTACAATAAACTAGTACATGAAAACCATAAATAATATTCAAATGTCAATGTACATAGCACTTTACATAAATACTATACAAATATCATTTTAAACATCCACCACACATTCCATCAATACTATCCACAAATACTATCTACATATCAACATACAATATGTAATAACCTTCATCGAGTATTACATACATGCTATCCAAATAATCAACTTACATTATGTAAAAAACTCCAGCACGCATTACATATATATATTATACAGATATCAACTTACACTATCTAATAATCTCCAGCATGCATTACACAAATGACCTACTCTCAGAAAGCATAATACAATTGTATGATGGCTTTCTGCTACTATCCACATGTCACCTTATATCATGTAATGTCCTTAACCACGCATTACATATATACTATCCAAATTTCTTTTTCATTACTCAGTACTTAAATTGAAACATTCGAAAAGCCATAATACGAGAGACGATTCTTCTACAAATATCACTTTTAGCACACCCGATCATTTTAGATTACTTTGCTCTCAAACTACGTCATTCACCAAATATAAAATTACTATTACCACAATGTAACGTTTCTACAACATCTAAACATATATTTAAAATTCTAATGTGAGATAATATATTAAAATAAATTTCACATCATTATACTTAAAATGATATCAAGTATGGCGATAACAGGAAGTGCATAAGAAAAACAGCATAACAGTGATTTGTAATATGGAGAAGAAAAATTGAATGTAAAAGAAAAGCGAGTCCAAATTGAGGTATTATTTGTCTAACAAGGTTAAACATAATCTTGGGTACTGCTACTTTTATTTTTACAATCTGACTTTTATTTTTCCTGTTTAAACTAAAAGCAGTGATTATAAAAATAGAAACAATAATTATTAGAAATACAAAGTCAATTGCACGAATAAATATATAAACCAATATCTTCTTCATTCCGCGAACATGACAATCCCCAATAGAGCAATATTTTTTTAATACCAAGTGACCAGTTTGAAAAACTTCTACAACTTCACTTACAGAATACGAAACAATACTACACAGCCATGCCAAGAAGCAAATAATATGTGTTTGCTTTAGCCGTTGACATTGGTGAGCAAAATGGTAAATAATTGTCATTGCTACTATAGTCATTGAAAATGCCTTAAATGCTATATTGGTTGCAAATGTTAATGACATCATTGCATTTAACACGTGACAGCCTACGCTTTGTCTCCAGCATTCCCAGAAAAGAAAACACCAACAACGATAACATGCAAGATAAAGCTGAAAATAGATGTTTCGCTTTGTTGATGTTAAAATATTTTCTAACTTTGGTTTTCGTAACTAACTGATATGATGTTCTTGGGAAAAAAATAATAGAAGTGTAGATGCTAGAATAGTATGTGTAAGGAAACTAATCCTGGATGTCATATCATTATCAATCCGTAGCATTGTTGAATATCTTCACCATGCATGATACATGTGATTTCATCAGGTAGTAGACACTACAACAAAGAATCAGTTACCTCAATGTATTTCTGAAAGCTGGTTAGTGTGGCAGTCATACCCAAGCGGAACTTAACATTCCATAAATTAACATAGTTTAAAGAATACATATTTGTACCGATTCCTATTGCCATTATTAGATTACGTTTAACATTTATGGCTAATCAATGTACCAATGTTACACCTTTGAAATCAAGGACTGAAATATAATTGTTACTTATATCTTATACAATGAGTCCATTCAACATTTGTGCGTGCAAAAAAATAGTATCATTTATGTTATTTGTGCTTAAATTCCCCAAAAGTATTTTCTGGTGGAAAGGTTGTGGATTAGACGCAAATTTAATCTGAGCAGTATCGCACCTTGATACTTCTAAAAATAATAATGATAAAGTATAAAATAGATTCAGTAACAAGATGTTCAAGTTCCTTTGAAAATGGCATCTTTGCTGTAAAGCTTGTTAATGATAATAGTATACAGTGTGCTATTCACAGTACAGTATAACAAGTAACTATCACATTTACAATGGTTTGTAGGATAATTGTCGCACAAGATTTCATCATCAAAAGATAAAATACATTTGGTATATCCATCACAGATTTGTTCACAACCGACACATCTGACTTCCCCACGGCATTTCAGGAGGCCAGGGCATGGTTCTCCTGAGCAAGATGCTTCGTCATCACCATAAGGATAATCTTCCTGACCATCGCAAACTAAGGAAAATTGTAAACAATAGTTAATTAAACCACATCTCAACATACTGGGACAACGACAGTGCTTGCAATTAAAACAAACCACTACATTATTTTCTTTGCTCGACCACTACATTCTAAGCCGGGAATGGAGAGTTATTGTTGATCAAGTACAGACCAATTATCATGGTAGGCCTATGGGCTTATAATCAGTCAGGTGTGACCGAGCTGCTGATTATGAGGGATCCTCATTGTGGTCGGATGTGTTCTAAGTCAGTTAAAACCCTCGGAACTCTACATTCTTAGCCGTGAAAAAAGCCGTGGCCTTCGGCCTCGGCCTTTTCCACAGCTAAGAATGTAGATTTCCTCGGGCTTTATCCTATACGTAGATGGTCTATCAGACAAAGCACACAGATGGCCATATGCCCTGATTGTACAGATGTCTGAAATATGGGTAAAACATCTGTTCTCACACCTCACTTTATATTCATTACAATACATTAGTGATTGGCTTGTAAGTTTATTTGTAACATATTTAACTGCTTCAATTACTAATATCTTTGTCTCCAATATATTGATTAAATGATCAAATAATGCTCATATTTGAACGCTAGGTGGCATATCTCTTTTCCATTGTACATTGGTAATCAATTGGTATCGATTGATGTGTTTAACATACCTCTTGATTCACATGTCATTTTCATTTACTAATATCAAATCGGAATTTACACCATCACACAATATATGTATTTTTAGATGTTGAACAAAATATTTAACAGAGTAATTGCAACTGCAGTAAACCAAACAAGGCAGATGTAAGCTGCCGTTCTGGAAACTTTCCTCTTGTAAAACAATTGGATCACATTGTGCTTCATCATTCCCATCCAAACCATCATTAACTGAGTCGCAAGCATAAAGTGTCAGTATACATGTTTTATCACCGCACTGGTGATATCCCACCTGGCATATTACTATGCGGAGTTTGGTGATTGGTTTCTGACAAATAGGAACGTCAGCTACAATAAATGTATTACAATAGTGAGCTGTCCATTGACGATAACCTGATACTGTTTTAGTAGAATATTCAGCAACAGCACATCTTCCTTTGATACTGGCTAGTATGCTGGCATTTGTTTCCTTATGGTACATTAAAAGCTTTAACAAAGATCCAGTCACAGTCATCCTATTAAATACCCCATTCAATAGTTCCATCAGAGGTTAGCCTTGTACATGACCTTTATTGTACACGTATAGAGCTCTTTTCCATTACGTATCGCTCCCACTTTCGATCAGCGCTAGCGCGATGTGTTTCTTGGAAATTTAAGAACGAGCCATTGTTCAATGAACAAAAATATTTGGCTGCATTAAAATTAACGACAGCAGGTAATCTGTTTACTCTATAGCATTCAGATTTTTTAGCCTCAAGGTAAACCAACCTGGTCCACAAGCCAATTCTGAATTTTCTACAGGTCGATCTACTGGAGGTCATGGAGGCATGACACAGAAACGTGGCCGAGTATTTTTGATGACAAGGAACAGCGTACCATTTCATGTAAGATACGGGATCTGGATTAATTATTGTCACAGTACAGTTTTTATGAAGTGATGTGGTTCATTATATTTCCTTAGTTCAGATTCAAGCTTTTCTCTGATATTATTTGTCGAGAGATGTAGTGTTGTCCTATTGATATCCTTTGCACGGTGCATCTTTGGATCAAACCAGTACGTGTGTGTTACAAGGGATCCATCTTCCCAATGGGTAAAGTTGCCCTGCAAGTCGAATTACCACTTACAACAGTAATATGATATCACATACAAAAATATAACATTACAACCAACCTAAAGAACATGTGCCATTTGTTAGGAATATGTGTGTTTATTTGTTGGCTATGAATTCTTAAAAAAAATGACAAATATATCGACCATATATACTGTTAATTTATACAACGCTGGTATATTCTGTGAAAACCATGGAGACCAAAGGTTTTTCCTGATCATCAAAATCATTTCTAATCATCAAAATCATAAAATAATCAAAAACGTCTTAGTTAGCTCTTTCTGCTTGATTTGAATACCTGTGTTATGGGTCCACAGCTATTACAATTATTTACATGATTTTAAATCTTTTAGTGGGGGGTGGGGACCGTCTTTATACAACAGAATCTGACGTCTGTAGACGTCAGATTCTGACGTATAAAGACGGTTCCCACACTATAATATATTAGTTGATAAAGGAGATACACACCAGATGGAACATGTATTACCAGATAACCTGGTCAGTTCTTTTAAGTCCTACAAATATAACATATCCCATTTACGACACCATCTTAAAGTGATGTTTAACAACATAGCTTAATGTAGATCCATGAGAATCAGCTAACTTCATGTCATTATCTTGACATGCTTTCTGAGCGTCCAGCCAGGATAAGTCTCTGTGATAAAACAATTATTATTATTATGGACTTCAAATAAAAACGTATCATTTCCCATTTTCATATAATTTATGACGTACATATTATGACGTACTAGGAAATGAAATGAATCGGGCTTTAGGCCACCTTTGTGCACATATAGGCTAAACTGGGCCAGGAGAACCTCCTGAGGATGGTGAGATGATTGAGATGACACTGTTCTCCAGACACAGGATTCGAAATTCGAACCCTGGCGGTCTGAGGCCGAGCACGCTACCTCTCGGTCACAGAGGCTCCCCACAATACTAACTTTCACACGTGGATGGGGAAGAAACAATTTTGTTTCTTTCAAACCGCCGAGACCGGGAACCGAACCCCAGACTCTGGCGTGAAAGGCAGCGGTGCTAACCACTACCCTAGGGCCCCCGCCCATGACGTACTAGGGAGAATTACGTTTTTTCTGTGCGAAATTCGGTTTTCTATCGAAAACAAAATGTCTTTATCCATTCTAATAGTTAATTGTGATTTTATCAGTATCTTATCTTAGCATAATCTTTACCAATATACTCCACATTCTGTAAAACTCAATGACCTTGACCTCCTCTTGTTTTCACTGAGCTGGCTAATACAATGCAGTGTAGGGGAGGGGGTCATATATAACAATGTTTTCATCGAGTTGCCATTCAAAACGATCTCCGGTGACGTCAATGCGTTTTACAGAATTACGTGTCTTTAGCGGGAGATAGTTACATTCTGTGAGTTTCATATAGGGGGGGGGGGGGGGGGCTATATTTACCTAAATGCAGAAATATATTTCTTTTCATTTCCCGGAAAAACATTGTCTTCAAAATATCGATTTGCTGCAGATACCAACGCACGACATCTTCCAAAAGGATATGGTTTTAGCGGTACATTAATTTTCAGTCAAAAACCTTGATTATTGAAATCTGTAGATGCAGTCTCTCCAATTTTAGCTGAATACAAATCGACTTTGTCAACAAATTTACGGTATAGTTTTGAATCAAATGTATAGTTTCCACAAGTATGGTGATATTTTTTATCATATGATGTTAATATAAGGTTTCGAGAATGATTCATTTTGTAATTTTGGTGGTATATTATAAAATGGGGTGAACAACCTACTGTTTATTGAGACCCAACGAAACATTTGCACTGACAAAATACTGGAATGTACGTTTAAATAATTGTTTAGATTTGTTGTAAATTGTCATTTTCTTATTGTCGCCAAGACGGGAATGAGTGTAACAGAAAGCACTAAATGTGTACATTGTAGAATCAGAATGAATATGAGGGCCAGGTAAACATTCCTCTATTGATTTCAACCT
Source organism: Flabesymbios commensalis (assembly GCA_964017125.1). Taxonomy (NCBI): domain Eukaryota; kingdom Metazoa; phylum Annelida; class Polychaeta; order Terebellida; family Flabelligeridae; genus Flabesymbios; species Flabesymbios commensalis. The sequence goes on along the minus strand of OZ024905.1, from coordinate 757,812 downwards.
TCGTATCTTGATAGTAGCGGTTCCGACGGGTCTCCCTCGAATTTTAAGCTGCAAATTACATCGATTTTCATCAGCTTTCAAAGCTTGTGGACATACATATCTTTGCCATTCTTCCCCGCGATCAATTATTGTTAGAGTTAGAGATATATGATGTGCTTTAATATACCCTCTAGAATATCCCTTCAACCAAACAAGTAATAAATAACCATGAACGGCGTCATTAAGCAGCACAAATTGACCGCCGGACTTGCAGAGAAACTAAATTGGAAATTAAATATACACCACCATATTGACACTTGAGATGTCCGTCGTAGATATATTTATGTGTCATTAACCCTTTCAAGTCTGCCTTTACCATTGTCATCTTCATCCACTACAAGCCGCGAATTGCTGTCGCAATTCTCGACTTGTAGTGGATGAAGATTATTTGGTGGGGTTTAAAAATTAAAGAAAAAATACCACGTATTAGTAAACCAGATTCATGGAAATTTTCGTTCTAAAACCATTGGTTGTAGGAAAATTAAGTCTGTTTTTAGGGATGTAAAATGATGCTTTATACATCGTGAGGACTTAAAGGGTTAAGGCCTTTAGGCGGAGTCAAAAAAATGAAGACACATATTGTATTTGTGGTGTCTTGAGAGTAGTGTTCCATGTATGTGTGTATAGTCTCCTTGGTGCATTTTTATTTTGTAACAAATCCTTACTTGAAGTAACACTTATATATATAGGCTTCTAAATCTAATGTCAATATATCTATTTCAAGGTAAACATGAAATGTCAATGTTTTTGTTATCACCCTTTTTGGATGATCAGATTTCAACAAACGAGTCGACAGCTTTCCCAGACCATCATATATGACAATACGAGCCTTGGATTGAATGATGTATTCATATGAGACGATTATGCGCTTAACACTTACAGCGCGGGGATAGACTTTAGTCGTCAGAATCTGACGTCTGTAGACGTCAGATTCTGACGACTAAAGTCGATCCCCGCACTGTAAGAGTAATTATATTTCTAATGGCCGTAGACCCATAACATAGGTATTCAAATGAACCAGAACCAGAGCTGAATAAGACATTCATGATGATTTCAAATTGAAAAAACCCTTTGGTTTCCATGATTTTCATAAAAAAAAATTCAGCGCTTCAAGGGTTAAAATATTTTTGTATGTGATGGTAACTAAAACTATTATATATGAAGTTCACTCTTTGACATCTTCAATGATTCCAGTGAATTGATGTATCCTGATCTTCCTAAATAACCACATTGAACATGTTGTATATGAGAAAACCATCTCTTTTTGTTAACGCTGTAAAAAAATTTAAGACGGAATTTCAGATGTGCAAATGTAGATATAGTCATTACGGCTGTATTACTGGTGGTGATCATGGTCCATGGCAAGCGCCTCCCAGTATAATATGTGGTAGGCCTATTTATTTCTCTGATATATTCAGATATAGATAATCCGTGCTATACCTCACTAAAGTACTCAACATTAAACGTCATCAAGCTAAAGTGTATTTCTTAGTATGTATTGTTTAATGCAGGTGATTCATACCAAAACCTTGAAGAATAATACTAGTACGGTGTGTCAGACTCTTATCTTGAGACAGCTGAATATACTCCAGTGATTTACGACGTCGACTCTGTTATCACAGTGAAAATATGTCGACGTAAGCACTCATATAAATGGTGAAGGTTTTCACCGACAGAAGGCATTCTCTGCTCACCGCAAACAAATACGTCTTTTAGCAAGAGCTTCTGCTGTGAGTAAAGCTTCTTATTGTGCACTGTGCCAGTCAGGTAGTTGTTACACACAGGTACAAACAAAGCAATGAGAAGACAAAGCACGTACATTCTCATGCTGTTTATGGCAATGACAGTCTCTGGGGATGACAAGAAATATGCTGTAGGGAAGGAACATAATTAAAATAAAATTCAAACATTGGTACAATCTAATATATTTCAGTGGCGGACCCAGGATCTGAAGAAAGGGGGAAGGGGTGGGCGCCCGGGGTCTTAGAGGACTTTTTATAGTATTTGGACGAATTTACCTCCTGCGCCCCCCCCCCCCCTGTATCCGCCACTGTATTCATACATATATAAGAACCTGTTATGAATTATTTAGTTTTATTGGCTGATCAAATTACTGATATCATAATGAAATGTTAGTTTGGACGGCAACATTTAGTCTCAAATTAGACACAATATCAGTAGTTTTCACACACTTGATGTTGTGGGTCGCGTTAGCGAGGCACAACATCAAGTGTGCGATATTTATATAACTTAGTTCTTTCAAGGCGAACGTGACCAAATCGTCGGTGTCCCGAGCTGAGAGACGTAGTGAATGAAAACCATTCTCATATTCCATTTACTGTTCCGTGAAATCAAGAATACATGACACATACACGTAAGATTATCTGATAACTGATAGCTTATTTCAGATAGTGAATGTCTTACGTACTCTACTCAATCTTCTCTTAGTGATGTATATCAACTGAGATATTCCCAAACATTGAATCGTCTACATTCACTTGTTCCTCAAAGATAGAGTGTGCTAATGTAAAATATATACACCCGTCTTCTATTGCAATAATATTTATTTTCACACTGTTTTTAAATCTAAAGGTGATCTAAAGGTGATCTTGTAACTCATAAATTTGACCTAAAATTGCTGCAGCCTCATTTGTGAAATATATACGAAACTAGAGAAAAATATACCTTCATCTATATAAAACATATTCTGGATTGGTGTGCTGTAGTAGTACATTCCCTATATTTTCGATAGTTTCAGATGTTCGTGTAGAGGCTGCTGACATTGAATGCAACCATGCGTGATTCTGATGTGTATTTGTAATTTTTAACAAGTACTATCACGTGGTTTGTGTCTTTTGCTAAAGTTGGTATTGATTGCATGAGTTCTTGCAATTTGTTGTCGACCCTTGCTGAGAGCTATTCCGTCGGATAACTGTTCCTGGAGAGGATCGGCTTGCCAGGGAAGATTCAGTATATTTTTGGTGGTAGGTATAGTTGTGATGCACTCTGTTTACTTTTCCCGCCTACACACTGCTGTGCAAAATTTTTGTTATTGTTTTTGCTGACAGAATTTACAATTGGGTTCAAAACACTGGCAAGTGGATATTAGTAAATGACACACGAATTACGGTGGCTCAATTTATCCATTGTTGAACAGAGTGAATAGCTCTTACCTGAAACACACTATTATAAAGCAAAATATTTTAAAATGATAAATAATGAGTCAAAGTGAACATCGTAAATAGGTCCGCCGTTACAGGAATGATTATTGAAAACCTAAAACACATGCCATAACGGCTGATAAATTGCGTCAAGAGTTATGCGTGTAAACGCAAATATCAGTGTGTGGAGTCAGAGATGTAATCTCGCCCAGCAAACACAACACATCGTTCATATGCTCTGCTCCGAAGCAATTTGTAGGTTTCTCCTTTGTCTTACTCTGAATCCTTTGTCTGCTGGTTATAGAAACAAATCCATTTTCCACACATGGATGTCGCTCAGGTCAACCCCGCTCTTTTACTGTAACCGTGCACGCCATGTTTCGGAAGAAAATGCTCATTTTGTAGGCTTATAAACAGATAGACGGGCTTGAGTGTTGTAGATATATATGGCGGATATAAAACACCACATACTACTCCGCCAATTATGAGTTTTTATTCACAGAGAAATAGAGCAAAAATCAAGGGATTACTTTTCCGCCTACGTGCTGTTGTGATACGGTTCATGTTGATGTTTTTCTGACAAAATTTACAATTGAGTTTAAAACACTGGCAAATATAAATTACTGAATGACATGCGAATTGCGCTGGCTCAATTAATCCATTTTTGAACATAATAAATAACTCTTACCTGCAGCAAACTCTTAGATCAAATAAAATCGTAAAGAAAGATAAATAATGAGTCGAAGTGGACACCTAAATAGTTCCATGGTTATACGGATGGTTATTCAAAACTTGAAACTCACGTGGAAACGGCTGATAAATCTGGTCAATCGCCAATGCGTGCATACGACGATATGTCGTTTGTTGTCAGAGATTGCAATATAAGCAGCCGACACATGTGAGTACAATTTCTAGTACAATTGCAGACATTAATCATTCTTTTGATAATCGTACTTCATCTACTATTCAACGAGTAGCGAATTGCGACTCAATTTCAATAACTTCTGATAAAGATCATCACAAAATACCCAGTGTTTTAGTTAGCTCAACAAAATTGTTTCCATATTTCAAAAAAGGCTTACGAGTGGCTTGTCACAATATAAATAGATTAATAAACAAACTTGACCAATTAAAATTATTTTTAGTCAACGATTGTCCATCACTTGATGTATATTGTCTTAGTGAGACATTCTTAACGGAAACAATTAATGATTCATATCTCTGTATTGATGGCTACACGTTTGTTAGGAAAGATAGGTTAAACAAAAAAGGAGGTGGTTTAATAATGTATGTCCGCGAAGGCATCTCATACAAACGTAGAGAGGACTTAGAAGGACTTATTGAAACTATATGTATTGAAATCAAATATTCAAATAGATCTATTTTACTGACTTCAGTCTAGCGCCCACCAAATAATGATAGTGATTCTATACAACATTGGTTATCTAATATGGAGGAATCTATGTATAAAATTTATTCCGAAAATAAACCAACGATATTAATGGGAGATATTAACATTGATATCATGTCGGACAAAAAAGATAAACTTCAAGAATCTTGGATCAGCCTTACAACCAATATACAGTTAAACCAGATAATTAAATAGCCCACGAGAGTAACAAACACCAGTGAAACTCTTATAGACCACATTTACGTCTCTGATGATCTCCCCGTTTTATACAGCTCTCCTATTAAGTATAGTATTAGTGATCATTTCCCTGTATTTGCTGTTTTTAAAATGACGAATATTGATTATAGTAAAAATGATGGTCGCCATAAAATCATAGCGTATCGAAAATACAATAACTTCAATTCTGCAACATTTTTGTCGGACTTACAAAACGCCCCCTGGTTAACTATCGGTGCTGAAAACATTTCAATAGATCAATATCTTCAAAGTTTTATTTCTACTTTTACTAAAATAATAGACAAGCATTTACCACTGGTCACCAAACGTATAAAACGACAAAAACTACCAGAGTGGATAACAAATAACATCTTACTAGCTATTAACAAGCGAGAAAATGCAAAGAAAAACAAAGATGAACACAATTATAAGTATTGGAGAAATGAAGTCACAAAGTTAATACGAGATGCAAAGAAAGAATATTATTCGGAATCAATTCAACTCTACAAAAACGACCCGAAAAAATTGTCTAAGGTATTCAATGAACTTAGCAACAAATCAAATTTTCTAACATTAAAACAATAACTTATGAAAACAAAACATTTACAGATGATGCTGATATAGCAAATACTTTTAACAAGTACTTTACTAGTGTGTCTGAAAAATATCTAAATAAAGAAAAAAGTCTATCACCAAATCTGAAGAAACTTGAAGCTTTTATTTCAACGAAACTACCAAAAGGAAATATTTTTAATATACCATACATAACAGAGGATTTTGTTTATAAATTTTTGACCAGCCTTGATAATAATAAAGCGACAGGAATCGATAATATATCATCAAAGATTATTAAAATATCAGCCCCAGTAATTACGAAACAATTAACAGACATTTGTAATCACAGTATCCGTAACAGCTGTTTTCCGTCGATCTGGAAAAAGGCAAGAGTTACACCACTTCACAAGAGAAACTCAACCGACGACCCAGAAAACTACAGACCTATATCTATTTTGCCCCTTTTGTCTAACGTTCTTGAAAAACATGTACACAACTCATTGTACGAATTTTTTCTGGTGAATAATCTTTTATCCCCTCGACAATCAGGTTTTCGGACCAAACATTCTTGTGAAACAGCACTCACTGAAATGACTGATAGTTGGCTTAGTGCCATGTACAACAATGAATATTGCGGAGTTCTTTTTCTAGATTTATGCAAAGCTTTCGATCTAGTAGATCACACTATTCTACTTAAAAAACTAAAATTATATCAACTCGGTGAACAATCCCTTTTTTGGTTTCAATCCTACCTTTCTGATAGAAAACAGTCTGTTAAAATTAATGTGACATATTCAAGCGAAATATGCAACACACATGGCGTTCCACAAGGCTCTATATTGGGTCCCTTACTTTTCTTAATTTATATTAACGACCTTCCATTAGAAAATGCATCTGGTAAAACATCATTATTTGCAGATGATTCAACAATCACTGTCCGTGGCAAAGAAATACAATTTGTCAAGGAACATTTATCTAATGAAGCAGTAAGTACGAACAACTGGTGCTATGAAAATGGCATGGCTTTAAGCTTTGAAAAAACCAAAGCCATGTTAATTCTATCAAAAGCAAAAGAATCACGTTTAGCTGAAAATGAAATAGACATCAACATAAATATCAACGGCACACAAATAAAAAATACCAAACAAGAAAAACTCCTAGGTGTGGTTATCGATAATAACTTAAGGTGGCATAGTCAAGTATAAAAAGTTAAACAAACAATTGCTTTCAAGCTGTCTATTTTCAGGAAAATAAGACATTATTTACCTACAAAGACGCGTATTTTGTATTATAACTACTATATAAAACCACACCTACAATATTGCTGCACTATATGGGGACAATGCAACAAAACCGACATATATTCAATAATAAAATTGCAAAAACAAGCCGCGCGCCTTATTTTGGATGCAGATAAGTATTCCCCATCTAGTCCTCTATTCGATCAACTTGAATGGGAAACTTTTGATAAAATTGTTCAGGAAAAACAGGCCACAATGGTATTTAAAGCTCTAAACAACCTTACCCCTGATTATATATCTAATTTATTTAAAGCAACATGCACAAACACAAATCATTCTTTAAGATCAAAGACAAGCAATAAGCTCCATGTATCAGCAGCTCATCACAAAAGCCTGAGGTTTAATGGTCCAAAAATATGGAATTCTTTATCCGACAAAGCACACAAAGCAACAACATTAAAAGAATTCGTACGCGAATACAAAAAACGGAAATAAAAATAGTTAGAGTATAAATAACAGATTTGTAATAATTGTGTTTGAAAGTAAATATATGTTGTCTGCAATTGTGCTTTAATTGTACTCCCAAATGTAATTTATGTATGCGTGTTTGTAGTTGTCATTTTTTTTTTTTTTTTTTTTTTTTTTTTACCATGTATATACTGTATATATATATATATATATATATATATATATATATATATATATTTCAATACTAGATATTATTTTATAAGTCAAGTAATAGTATGAGGTTAAGTACTATTATGAGTTATATAAATATACCTCAATATATATAAAAAAAAAAAAAAAAAAAAAAAATGTCCATGTTTATATTATTTTTGTCAATTATTTCAATATATACACTTCAATCATGTAAATTGTTTTACTTCAAATGATGACTTCTCATGTAGATGTTTGTAAAATTATATGTTTCTCCCAGATATATTGTCAGATTTACCATGTACACGAATTTAAATATATGTTATTATTACTGTTTTATATTATATAAGTAAATGGATGATACGAGTTATCTAGATATCATTATATTATTTAAATAGATGTATATCAATGTATGTTTTTTAATGTTTATGTATGAGGGCCCCACGGCGGATGAGCTATGCTCAGTGGGTTGGTACATACATGCATGTATGTTTTTAATTTTTATTGATTTTGTACGTTGTTGTATATACCTGTACCCTCGGTAAATAAAGTCTTTATTATTATTATTATTATATAATCTTTGAGGTCAGAATAGATCAGCATATCTTCTAATTTCTTCGATTTGTTAAATGCCCTTCTCTCCCTCCGAGATAAGTTAGCTCAGATGCTCGTTGGTTTGAAGCTGCAGTATCAGTCTCTCAAATAATCATACAACTGCAAAACGCGCATCCCTGGGACGGTCAAGTGTAGGCCAACAGTCGCCTATTGTATACAGATTGACGGCATTAATATAGCCACTGAACTGATTACAAGATACTACTCAAACGAGACATTGATCCAATGCTGTTTTAATGTTAGGCCAACGTCTGCGACGCTGGCCCAACATTGAACCAACATTGGATAAATGTACAATGTTTGATATAAAGGCTCCCTGCCCAGCAAACACAAGACATTTGTATGACATTTATACAACGTCGGCCCAACGTCTTTGACGCTGGTCCAACATTGCATAAAGTCATACAAGTGTTTTGTGTCTACTGGGTGTCAATACAAGCTTGGGGTTAAGCCGTTTCCACATCCCCGCAGCAATACAGTCAGTTCGTTTGCAAGCCAGCGACCAAGTAGGGGTAAGGGCAAAGGGCTTTGAATTATTAACTCATGGATGTCGCTCAAGTATATATGAGCTTGCTGTGATTTAAGAACTTGCTCTTAATGAGGCTTTGGGTATGAAACGCATATTTAGTATTATTATGGAATAGGGCCTTGGCCTACCCACGGGCACTTATTGCATTCTGGGGAACCCTTGTCCTGCGAATTTTAACAGTTGAATATACCTTTAATTTTTCAGATGCAAGCTTGCTCGATATTAGTCAGAACGGTTCACAGCATGAGGTGTAGGGTCTGCCAATGATTTCATATGCGCCTTTTTCGTTAATCCTCCCTTTTTGTTCGAATTCAGTTGCTATTTTTGATAATGCCAGAATTTTTTTAATTTTTGGATGAAGAGACATATAATTGTTGCAATAACTGATCCACATAATTGGGAGTTGAAACATCAAATCGTATATACAATTGTATATAAGAAGTCCCGTAACTGCATGTTTATGAATTATATCAAGTATTAAAACAATGGATGCATCAAATGTCAATGTACTTTACTAGTTGACAACATATTGTTTCTGCCAAACTTAATTTTCACTTAGATCAGGCTATATTGATTAAAAAGGCCACCATGGTGAATAAGATCAAGAAAATCGAATTGTGTATGCATCATAAAACCTTTTTAATAATGTACAAGTTTTCTTAGCTTTGTATATTTTTCTAGCTATATTTCAAAATCATTTGAATTGTATGGATAATTAAATAAGGGTAACCCTTTATATGATAATATATAATCTTGGCATTCTTCTCTAGTTTCGTATATTTTTCTAAAGAGGCTGCAGACATTTTGTGTGCGCACAATGTAATGCCCAGCATGTGCAGCATGGTCAAAGTCCAGAGGAGTGGGGTCCACGGCAATGTAAATATTATGTTTCAGAGAAGCATAATGACCCAGCTGCTTGAAATAAAATACTAGTAGTCCTACTGATATGTTTCACAGGTTTTGGATATAAGCGCCGCCAGTCTGAGCTTGAGGGAATCCACCAATCACAGACCAGGAAATGGTTTGAAACATCAGAGCCTGTGTCAGTTGAATGTGTCCTTTGGTGTCAGTTGGTGTACTAAACACCCCAAACGGCATACAGTGACGAGAATAGGTGGATATAAGTATGAAAATATTTATATTGTTATTTATAAGTTAAGTAGACCCATAACATCGGTATTCAAATGAATAAAAAAGAGCTGACTGATACATTTATGATGATTTTAAATTGAAAAAAACTTTGGTCCCCATGGTTTAAAAAAAATCAGTGTTCACCTCAATCTGGGCAATGTCTGTGAGAGAGCGAACGACGCCACCTCTATGGGAGTGAAATGGAACACACGAGATGCTATAATATATGCTCATTGAAACTTGCTTATGACGTTTAGACATGTCATCATAATGTCTCGTCAAACGTGTTCTAGACGTCAATGGTTGAAGATAAGAATATATAGTGTCATCCCTAGGTGTTCCAGACGTGAACGACTATAATATATTCTATTTAAAAAGTGTTTCGGTCGTATAAGACACGTCATTACAATGTGGTCTCAACCGTGAAAATGTGGGAAAATGATATCACATGCTCCTTAAAAAATGTTGGAGATGTCATAATAAAGCCTCATTTTAATTTCAACAGACGTGAGCAAAACGTGGGCTGCAAAAACAACTGATCAGTAAATGTAGGTGTCTGCTGTCCAGGTATCTAGGCCTATGTGTATCTACTCTATACTTGAAGGATTGCCTTTCCAGTTATAATAAATATTTCAAAGTAAATAATAAATAGCAGGGGTGACACGTTGTAAAATATATGTGGACATAATGGTAGGCATATAAATACTATGCAAAGGTGTAGCTTTGAATATTCTTTGCATATAGCCTAATATAGACCAGGTTTAAATTAGGACTATAACCACACACTTCTGCGAAACAATTGAAGGATTATTTAAATAAATTTTAATATCTGCAACAAACATTAGTTCTACATTAAAATGCCGTGATAGTTTGCTGCATACGTGGTTAAAAAAGGTTTTGAACGGGTTAGCGTAGTATCAGGTGTGGTTAACATTCCAACCATTTAAATTCCAAGTCATTTAATTAGAATTTTCACTCACTTGAAGTTGTGTCTCGCTGACGCGATTCAAATGAGTGGAAATTATACAGATTTGACAAAATGTAGGTTTTTGAAATATTGGTAATCTTTAGACTACTAAAAAGGTGGTATTTAATCATTCTGTGACCCGACGGGCTCGTGGGTGTGGCGCTGGTAACAGCATGGTATTTATTGAAAAAAAATAAAAATAATCGGGACCGGCAGTTAGAGAGTTAATAACATATCAAAAGTTTACCAACATCTAGCCATGCAAAAAGTATAAATGTCAAGATGGCGTCCAATATGACTGCCCATAATGCATCCAAAATGATGTTCATGCATTTTCACATGTTTACGTCTAATATGGTATACAGAGAACTTCACACACATCATGCAGTCGAAATATAATTTCTGAAATTCAAGATTGCGGACCAAAATGGTCGGCATTGTCATTGATGGATCAACTTCATATTCTGCACAAGCATAGGTCTCAACCCAACGTTAAATCAATGTTGGTTTCATGCTAGACCAGCAGCGCAGGTTATGCAGACCACCTTGCCATAGCTATATTAACTTCATATTTTGCACAGGCATATGCATTTAGGGTGGCTAATGGGCATATGAATTATAATCAACCTAATTATAATCAACCTTATGTGAGCTCTTCCGGTAAACACTAGACATAGAATCAATGTTGGTTTAATATTGACACAGTGTCGCAGGTTATGCTGACCGCCTTGCCATCAGGGGCGAATATAGCTTCTCACTGACCGTGGGGGGGGGGGGGGGGTTATGGTTTGTTTAAAATTTTACAAAGGAGTATGTCACTGCAAGGGCGTCGGGGGCGCCCCCGGGGGATTTTTGGATTTTCAAAGGCTTTCCCCTGCAATCTAAGTCAAATTGAGCTATGTTTGTCCCTCAGTATATCACCCGTTCATAAGGAAACCCTTAAATTAGATGATAAAAAATTCAAGGGTGGGGGTTAAACCCCCCCAAACCCCGCTTGTTGGTGGATCAAATTCATATTTTACACAATCATAGTCATTGACCCATAAGGTGGCCAACGGGCATTCACATTATAATTAGCCTAGTAGAAGCCCTTCCAGTAAACACAATATGTTGAACCGACGTTGGTTTAATGCTGACCCAGTGTCGCAGGTTATGCAGACCACATAGCCATTGATCGATCAACCAACGGTCATATACATTATAATCAAACAACCGTGAGCGCTTCCGTAAACACAAGACGTGGAATCAATGTTGGCTTAATGCTGACCCAGTGTCGCAGGTCATAAAGACCACCTTGCCATAGATTTTTTGCACAATCATAGGCATTGACCCCAGCAGAGGGTGGGCAATAGACATTTAGAATCTGCTTACCCCAGTAGAAGCTCTTCCAGTAACACATGACTTAACTCCTTACCCTTTAAGCCCTCACGATGCATTAAAGCATCATTTTACATCCCTGAAAACAGACCTAATTTTCCTACAACTAGGGTTTTCAGAATGAATATTTCCATTAAACTGGTGTGCCAATACATGGTAATTTTCTTTAATTTTTCACTCACTTCAAATAATCTTCATCCACTACAAGTCGAGAATTGCGGCAGCAATTCGCGGCTTGTAGTGGATGAAGATGACAATGGTGTATTCTTGCGTGAAAGGGTTAAAGCGCTGAAATATTTTTGTATAAACCATGGAGACCAAAGACTTTTTTCCATTTGAAATCATTATAAATGTCCTATTTGGCTCTTTCCGCTTCATTTGAATACCCATGTTATGGGGCTATGGCCATTATAACTATTTGTATTATTTCAGTGCGGTGATCGACTTGAGAAAAACAGACGTCAGATTCTGACGTATAAAGACGATCCCCGCGCTGTAAGTGTTAATACTGGCCCAGCGTGGCAACTCAATGGGCCCAGTAAACACAATATGAGTCACGTGATGATGGTCACGTGGTAATAGTTTACATCTGACGCAAATGCAAAGAAATAAATATGACTTATCAAATATTGATTTCTCAAATATCAATCAAACACATCTAGCACTCCAACTAATCGAAAAAAAACATTTCACCATAATACATGCATAGTGTTACAGCTGATCAGCACATTAACCGTTTTTAGCGAGCGTAACATTTTCTAAACTAGTATAGTGTTACAAAAAGAGTAAAAGTCAAAACGATTGCTAAGAACGGGAGATTCTTGTGTTTCCTAAAAAATCAGTGTGACCTTCGAGTTAGGACACGTTTGAAAGCATTGTATAATAGACCTACCTTTAATAGTCACTACCCAGCATACACGAAACACGGGTTTAATGTTGGGCCAACATCGAAGACGTTGGGCCAACAGTAACCCCACATTGGGTCAACGTCTTGTGTTTGCGAGGTAACCTTTCTTCCCAGCAAGCACGAGACATTGAGCCATTGTTGTAGACGGTGGTCCAACATTGCGCCAACAATGGTTCAATGTATCGTGTTTGCTGACGTAGTATTCTCTACATATAGATAAAATGTCTATTGTGTAGGCCTACAACACTTGCAGGCCATGCTTAAGCAGAAACAAACAAGTTGTAAATGATAGGCCTACTTATAACGCTCACATTGTATAATAATACTTGCAGCCTCAACGTGTACATTTATTCAAATTCGATCTGAAGTGCAATACATAGGCTATGTAAACTTTTTGAATTAACATTTGGCCAGCGTATGTCATCCGATGAAACATAGGCCCAAGGCTTTTTCATCGAGCATATCATTTCCTAAAATATCAATCAGAAGCATCTACCTAATTGCAGACACATCTACCTAATAGCAGACACTCTAACTAATTGCAAAAACAGTATTGCATCTCTCTTTGTTGCCTTTCATCTGATATAGTTTTACAAAAATGTGCAAATGTTAAGACTTTTTTGTTTAAAAAAAACTGAACTGCTGAGAGGTGTTTGAAAACAGAAATAGAAGACAGTACCTTTAATATTAACTGCTTATTAGAAATCCGTATTGTTTCCACTAGTTTAGCTGCAGACCATGGTCAAGCCGAAGCGTATGTAGCCTCATAAGATATAGTATATTGTTAAAACATTAGATTCGGATCTACGAATCTACTGTTGTTTTGTACTGGTCAGGTCGGGCACAATATACGCGTTTAGCCATGAAAATCATGTCTAATAGTTTTCATGGGTTAGCCATACCGACAATGAAATTTAGTTTTTCTACATCAAATCTTGGAACATCTGCACATATTATGTATATTTTAATTCGAAAAAAGAACTCAATTACAATATACTCGGCGCTTCGCGCCTCGTACATTCGGATCTACGAATCTATCGAATTTCGTTCCTTCTCCTTGACATACAGTTTTCTGACGAGCACAGCAAGCAGCAATAGCTGTTCACTGTTCAAGTAGTGACTCTTGTTTTGGTTGTCTGGCCCTGGTGCAGTGGTTAAAGGTGCCTGCTTGCAAAGTCGGAAATCGGGGGTTCGTACCCCACTCTGGCCTTCAAGTTTCAAAGAAACAAACATTTTCTTCCCCGCTCACTGGTAAAGATTAAATATTGTGGGGAGCCGTGATCGAGAGGTAGCGTTCTCAGCCTCAGACCGCCAGGTCTCGAATTTGGAATACTGTGTCTGGAGGGCAGTAGGCCTACGTGTAATCTCACTATCCTCAAGAGGTTATCCTGGCCCAGTTTAGCCTATATGTGCACACAGGTGGATTAAAACCCCATATACACTTACATTTTGTAATAATACTGGTAGCCTAGACGTGTCATATTTAATTTAAAATTGTTTAGGCTTAAAGATGTACGTAGAATAACGTGTCATATTTATATAAAACTCTTTTTAAAGTATATAATGTGTATGAATTATGTTGTTCACAGGTTTGCAAGTTATTACACACATCATCATGAGTATCATAGTTGTTATACATCGATATATATGTAGAAGTATAGATATATTTTATTGTGCATACATTTTGTTGTTTATGACAGGGTTACAACACTGAAGTTATTGTATGTTCACACATCATCATGAGGGCCATAGTTGTTACACTGATCATCCTCTCATATCTCACACTCATACAAGCGTTTACTTATAGGACAGCAGCTCCAAATGAGCGCTTTGTGCTACGCAATATATTCGTGGTGAAAAATATATACGATTGTTCAAAGCGAAATGGTGACGGACACTCAATGAGAGAAGCTATATTTTCAGTCAGGAACTGTCTTAGAATATATATTTTACATTGCCTCAAAAAGACACAGAACGTCAATGAAGCTTATGTAAATGAAACTGCTATACGCGTTGACAATCAACAATATTGTGGAATGTTAAATATGAACTCCATACGGACAATACATAATCCATACTATTTTCATTTCACTGTTCTAGCGAGCTATATAATGCACTTTAATATTCTATATTTTGACTTTGAGTGGTCGCATCTGGGCTGTCAATCACACTCCTTGGTTGTTTCTGCCTCAGTATTTGGTGATGTGTTTCTATGTGGAAGGCGGCAAACTTCCATATTTATTATTAACGATTCTCATGCCTCAATGGAAACGATATTAACACCTGATAGATTTTACGAATTTGTGATATTTTACAGCATCGTCAGACCAGCTTGGCTTGATTCAACAATCAGAGTATCAAAATTATCAGCACCTGTTTTTTTCTTACCTCAGTCCATATTTTATCCTGCCTATGATAGTTTTTTTCAGTTCATTGTTACCGTCCATCCTTTAAAATATATAGTGTTTGTAAAGGACACGAAAACACAAATGGTTCAGACCACCTTTTATGACGGTCCAGGCTTGTTGTCAACACGCTTGAATGCCGTGGATGGCAACACCTTTATCACATCAAGTTTTAATGGAGTTATCTATTTAAGATACACAGGAACAAGCCGTTTTGATATACAGATATCAATATCATCCCATAAGCTACGTAGATTTAGGACAGCTTGTTACATCAGAAAACGCACATATGAATTACCTATCAGCATGAATGCATATACTAATAAAAACAAGGGAATTATGTGCTACAAGAAATTTAGTAGATTTGATGGTTTTCTTCGATTTCACATAAGCCATTTTATACACGTAGGACCTACAGTGATTGATGGTGATAATGACTGTCAATATGGAGGCCTATTCATCTACAGAGTGGGACCCACTATACGTATATGTTCCCGAAGAACTAACTATTTAATATATGGAGAAAATAGAAATATGACAATACTGCTTGTGTGGTTTCCTGGTTATTCGCATGGCCAGGTATTGGGATCTATTCAAGAAGAGACTTGTACAACTACTTACATCCCCTGGGATCACAACATATTACGTAAGAATAATATCATTCTTAGGGACGATGCGTATTGTCAGCGTCTCATTTGTCCAGCACATTATAGTAAGAAAACTGGATATTGTGAATTACAAATAAATGGGTTACGTCAATATATAGGTGCATCCATAATAGGAGTTGGAGAATTTCACGGACTACATCCCTGCTTAAACCACCTTATCAGCAATATGACATATTATAATATATCAGCTTTACATTCAGAAAAATGGCCAATGACAGCGATGAAGATAAGCAAGATGACAATAGCACCATCAATGGAAATTAAATTTGATTTTCTACGTAACGTAAATATAACACTTCCCAATATTTGCCACATAGAAATGCCATTCCGACGTCGTGCAGTTATCTTGAAAAAATCAGTTTGCTTTATTCAACCAGTTTATCAAACAGTCAAATGGAAATTCCTCTTAAACTCACTTCAAATCACACCTGCATGCTTAGGGCCGGCGTTTGTTTTAGCTCGTGATAAAGTCTCCGATGTGTTCTACATAGTTGTTGATGGACGACAGACTGGGTTAGATGTAGGAGTGCACACCATGAACTGTCCTACAGGATGTAACAACTACACAGTTGTATTGACTGTGATAAAGGAAAGCAAAACAAGTGTTTATCAATATATAGGAAACGCAAACGATATCTTATTTACTGGTTTTTACCATAGAGGATTCAGAGTGACAGTCGTACCAGCAAACTACTCCTGCAGTCAGCATTATCAGTGCAAAGTGGGCATCAGTATACGTAAACCACAGTACCCCATTGGAGTTACTAACACAACAGTGGTGTATCATGGCAACCAAGAATGGCACATGTTCCCCAAAAGGTAAAATAGCACTGTAAAAATACCTCATTTTCTTAGCGCTTGTCCTTAATATTTTGGAAAAATGAAAAATTAAGGAGATAACCTTGTTGTGTATAAGTACCACCTGGCTATTAGAAATTAAGTACTTATCAACGTAATTATTAATTGAATGTTTGTGTAATGTGGATGACAAACAAATGACTTATCGGTTACATAATACCACCAGGGCTTTAGACTACCTCTTTTCAAAACGTCATGTCTTAAAGAACATTTCAAATGACAGACGAACAGCAGAAATGTGTATCGCTTATGAAATATATAGTGAAATAGTTCAATACCTTGAGATTACATAAGTCAATTGGTTGCAAATTCAAAGAGTTTTCATCAACTATATTGTCTTCAGTTTATACCAAAAAAGTGTCTTTGTTTAAAAAGAAATGAATTTGAAAAAGTAGATTGCTGCAAGATTGGCTATTATTTTATTTGAAAGTTGTGCACACTCCTCTTATAGCATGGGTCACTGCTATTATGGTATGTCTCAATGCTATGAATTGGCTATCCCAACCGGGGCTATTTTTTATTATATGCAGTGTGAGTGCTGTGCATGTGCAGTCTGTATATGTGGATTGACACAGCATGTCTATATCGGTCGTGGGACTACTTGACAGGGCTGTGAGACCAACTTCCTGTCACTTGGTTCGGCTGTAATCAGCCTGGACTCCGACTGACCACCGGACATATATCCCAGAGCTACCCTGAAAAGCACCTGCGGGCCCTTGGTAGCTGATCATCCCCAAACGGGGCATAGCTCCGAGATGTCGCATCCTTTTAGTGAATGCATCTCGGTCAATGACTTGACCTACCCATTGTCAAACTTAATTGATTTTCTTTTTCAAGGCACAGAATCTCCATGAACATAATTATTTGATAAAATAAGATAAATTATTCTTTTTCCTACAGTATCAGGCAGAACAAGCATAGTGCAGAGTGACATTATGCAATTAATGGTGTTGGCAAAAGCTTAAATATCTTGCTTGCCTCTTGAAATTACACATTTTGTTTAAAATCATTATACCGGTACATTAATTTACCTACAGGCTGGTGACATGGGAAGAAGCATATACTCATTGTGAAAGAAAGAACATGACATTATTTCAATATGACAGAGGAGATAAAGTTTATTCAAACACCAAGACAGCAGAGGATCATCTTTGCAAAGCTTATTTTGCTACAGCAACTGACGTGGGAGCTGGTGTGTTCCTGGGCTTGAAACGAAATTTGAAGGTAACTTTAATGACATATTTATGATGGTGCACAAGGGTTAAAAAACGAATCAAACAAACGGCGAATCGACTGTTCTTAGGGTCCGAACATCGAGGATTTCAACTTTTAAATAGTGTGAAAAACGAACCTAAGGATTAATATATATTTGTATCTATATTCATATCATTTTTCCCTTATAAAAAGGAAATAGCGAGGCCAAAAAATGGGTAAAAAGTGAACTGGGAAGAATCCATAATTCCCAGAACCCATGTACACCCTCATTTATAGGCAGCTACAACTACTTTCACCATGTTTACTTTGTTATAAGCAACCACATCACATGGTAATTTAATTGGCAATTGAATAATGGTATAACTTGTCGAATATATGACCTAGTTTAATAATTATACAGGCAAACAAATTCGACGATTAATTTAATAGCCTAGCTTTACATCCAATGGTTTGGAGTAAATAGCGGAGTTCGTCAAGGTGACTCGTTATCACCAACACTATTTAATTTCTATATTAGCGATCTCATTGTTGATCCGAATTCCGATATATCTGGGATAGATATAAACGGTATAAAAGTATGCATGTTCTTTATTGTATGCAGACGATTTAGTTGTATTTGTATGTTTACTTGATACTGTTTATAATTGGCGTATGGAATGGAGAATGAAAATGAATGATGAAAACAAATAGATCACTTTATAAATGTTGGAAAACGTGTTAAAGATTTTACATTTAAAAACGACTATAAAATCATCGAAACTGTAGGCCTATATAGCTATAAATACTTAGGGCTTGTTTTAGATGTTGTTATGATATGATATAGCAGTAGAAATATTGTGTAACTCAGCTGGTAGCGCTCTAGAAACAGTTATGAGTAAATCTAGGTATTTGAGAATCTTTGGGTGTAAAACGTACATGGAAAGAAAAAAATCCACGGTATAACAACATTTTTAACCGGGCTCTATATTTATCGTACAAAAAACAGACACATAAAATGGGGAAAATTTGTTTATTAAAAATAAACATCAAATTAAACGACTACAAATAAAAAGGGCTTCACTTCAAATGTTGTTAATGTAAACGTGGTTGTAACAGAGTGAAGCCCTAAGACCAAAATAGGTATAAATTTACTTGACAGTCAGTTAACAGGATTAACCAGTGAATATTTATACATGTCTCTAATTGATCTAATCTACTATGAATAGTTATACATGTCTCAAATTGATCAAATCTACTAGGACTATTTATACATGTCTCTGATTGATCTAATCTACTATGAATATTTATACATGTCTCTGATTGATCTGATCTACTATTTAAATGTGAACTTTGACTCTTGTATCATTACAAACAAATTAGATAATATCAACCAAACTATCAATAACAATCTAGTAATTGTTCACACAAAACCAAACCTATCAATAACAATCTAGTAATTGTTCACATTAATATATTAATGAACATTGGCTCTTGTATCATTACATACAAATTACATAATATTGACAAAATCTATCAATAACATTATTAAACAAGATTATCTGTTGTTGAGGAAGGTATGACAACGGCACACAGACACAAAGTGTCTGACCCCCACAACACAAACTTACGAATGCATCGTAAGAGCACATATGAATTCCAACCTCTCATCTGTCTAATCCACCATTACTTGCGGCATCAGAAACAACAATAATTCTAAATAGTGAAGTGCTATATAGTCCGAAATTTAGTTTTTAAATTGAAATTAGGATGTCTACAGAAGTGAAACTTGAAATTTACATGTAATGAATAGATAACCAAATAATTAAAATTTCCAAAAGTAGATAATAAGGGACACATTATCATAACATCTGTTGTATTTATAATTCCTGAAGCAAGTCTGAGTAGTGTTTTGACTGGATTTATATGTCAGTGGAATTTTATTTTCTGTAAGTGTAAAATCTGACCACAGAAGTATACAGACCTCATTTTGAGCTGACCTAGGTATTGCAAACACACTTTGAAAACATAAGAAGACCACAAAACATAGATTTAGAAGGATTTGAAGCAAATTAGGAACATGAGGAAATGGTCCACATCTTGAGTATTGCTGTATCCACTAAAAATGTTGTTTACATATACATTCAAAAGCAAGATCTAAAGGATTCTAAAAAAAAAAAAAAAAAAAAAAAAAAAAAAATAATAATAATAATTTCTTACTCACGCAGTTATTGACGAAAAAGCAAAATTTTAGCTTTTTCTTCTCTTCTACAGGAGAAGAAAAAGGACATGAATCATTCACATTCAAAGTAATTCCACCTGTAAGAATGAGCTTGTGGATATTGTATCAAAAACCGACTGGCCGAAATCGGGTTGGCAAATCACTCCCCATCATGTTTTCTATTGTTAGAACAGCTGGCGCAAGTCCTGCCGAACTAGCAAATAGAAAATCATATGTTTGGTTCTTCACAAAGTTTATTGCATCTGGCGCAAGTCTGGATACATCCTGCCCATCCTTGCTAGCACTGATTTCAGCAGCTGGCGCAAATCCTGATGCTAGATTAAACTAATTCCACCTGTAAGAATGAGCTTGTGGATATTGTATCAAAAACCGACTGGCCGAAATCGGGTTGGCAAATCACTCCCCATCATGTTTTCTATTGTTAGAACAGCTGGCGCAAGTCCTGCCGAACTAACAAATGGAAAATCATGTTTGGTTCTTCACAAAGTTTATTGCATCTGGCGCAAGTCCGGATGCATCCTGCCCATCCCTGCTAGCACCGATTTCAGCAGCTGGCGCAAATCCTGATGCTAGATTAAACTAATTCCACCTGTAAGAATGAGCTTGTGGATATCATATCAAAAACCAACTGGCCCAAATCCAGTTGGCAAATCACTCCCCATTATGTTTGCCATAGTTAGAACGGCTGGCGCAAGTCCTGCCGAACTAACAAATAGAAAATCATATGTTTGGTTCTTCACAAAGTTTATTGCATCTGGCGCAAGTCTGGATACATCCTGCCCATCCTTGCTAGCACTGATTTCAGCAGCTGGCGCAAATCCTGATGCTAGATTAAACTAATTCCACCTGTAAGAATGAGCTTGTGGATATTGTATCAAAAACCGACTGGCCGAAATCGGGTTGGCAAATCACTCCCCATCATGTTTTCTATTGTTAGAACAGCTGGCGCAAGTCCTGCCGAACTAACAAATGGAAAATCATGTTTGGTTCTTCACAAAGTTTATTGCATCTGGCGCAAGTCCGGATGCATCCTGCCCATCCCTGCTAGCACCGATTTCAGCAGCTGGCGCAAATCCTGATGCTAGATTAAACTAATTCCACCTGTAAGAATGAGCTTGTGGATATCATATCAAAAACCAACTGGCCCAAATCCAGTTGGCAAATCACTCCCCATTATGTTTGCCATAGTTAGAACGGCTGGCGCAAGTCCTGCCGAACTAACAAATGAATAATCATATGTTTGGTTCTTCATGAAGTTTATTGCATCTGGCGCAAGTCCGGATGCATCCTGTCTATCATTACTAGCACTGATTTCAGCAGCTGGCGCAAGTCCTGATGCTAGATTAATCAAGCTAGACATAGAGCATCATGTAGTTGGCGTATAAGGCATGCAATAATTACTGCGGCCTGTAACAACTGGCCAAGTCTTGTTGTAACTGACGTTGTATTTATTGATTTAATATGTTCTTGCAGTAGTTTATTTGAATAATTATATTGCTTTTACCTTACACTCCTACACTTGGATACTCTTCTGAAATATTTTAATTTACAAATTATTTATTATATATATATATATAAGTAAGAATGATGAAAGATTTAATTTTTGTGGCTGTTTTTTGTTATTATTATTTAATTTCAAAGCAGCTGGATCACTAAGCTTTACAAAACAAACAACAAAGAAGAAAACTTAGAAAGAAAAAGGTGACCCGAAACATAATTTCGTAGGATCCACTTGAAATCTAAGGTCACTTTGGCAAAGCCAGAGAATAGCCTACAGGAAAACCAGCCCCTGTGATTATTCATCACAAATTGGCATAATTGCATTAATTATATAAAATGAAATCAAGAGATTATCAACTATATCTCTTCTCATTAATTTAAATTATTACTAATGAGAACGTTAAATCTTAACTTCCTAACATGAATTATTTTTAAATATCTTTATGAGCACTAATATTGTATATTTTAATTTGAGATTAAGAGTAGCTGGTATGTATGCTTCATTGACCAAAAGTAACAAAAAAAGAAAACTCCAATCAAAGAGGAAAGGTGCCAAAAACATAGTTTTGACAAAGACCTATCTGAAACCGAAAGCTGTACTGGCGAGGCCAGAAAATAGCCCACAGGAAACAAATCCTGACAGGAATCAGTGGGTCAACCACAAATTGGCATCAGCCAATGTGATTATCGCCTCCAGAGTTTATCAATTCTTGCTAAATCAAATCCTAGAAACAACAAGTGCTCCTCTTATTTATTTATATTATTTGTAAATTTTTGCCCTACAAATCACACGATAAAATATACCCAAAAAATTTAAGTAACAAAGATGAAACTCTCAAAAATGAGGAAAAAGGCCAAAAACATATGTTCTTGACAACAAGACCTATCTGAAACCCCATAAGGCCGCAGTGGCAATGCCAAAGAATGGCCCACAGGAAAAACAGTTCCTGAAAGGAATCAGTGAGTCAGCCACAAATTGGCATAAATGCATAAAAGCAGCCGAAGTGGTTATCGCCTCCAGAGTTAATCAATCTTTGTTAAACAAATTCTCTGAGACAATTATCATTGATTTATAAAATTAATAATTGTCTATTGCATTAAAGTGAGCGCCATCACAAATGTTTACTCAGCGAATCACAACAAGAATCAATCTTCTTAACAAGATAATTTATAAAGTTGACCAAGCAAATCACACGATAAAATGTACCCAAAAAAAATTTAAGTAACAAAGATGAAACTCCCAACCATGAGGAAAAAGGCCAAAAACATATGTTCCTGACAACAAGACCTATCTGAAACCCCATAAGGCCGCAGTGGCAATGCCAGAGAATGGCCCACAGGAAAAACAGTTCCTGCTTTTATGCATAAATGCATAAAAGCAGCCAAAGTGGCTATCGCCTCAAGAGTTAATCAATCTTTGTTAAACAAATTCTCTGACACAATTATCGTTGATTTATAAAATGAATATTGTCTATTGCATTAAAGTGAACGCCATCTCAAATGTTTACTCAGGGAATCACAACAAGTTAACATAGTACTTTTTCACCCGAATAAAACCAAATTTTTTATGTGACAAAGATGAAACATTTTCCATCCCCCTTGACATATTAAAAGTTATCCAAATTTGGATGCAAAAATGCAAATGAATTTTTTCGTTATGTCATTCCGCAAATGTTTGATAAATGAGGAACCGACCAGTGTTACTCTGCAGTTATAAGAGTTCTTGTTTTATGCTCAATTTGTTAAATTTGATAATTCAATAACAACGGAAATTTACATTTAAATTTTTAAATGTGCAATTGGTTATCGCCTCAATAAGTTCATCGATTCTTGTTATTTTAAATCAAATTTCAGAAACAACTATCACCACTCTCATTGATTTAAATTAAATCAAAATCATATGGTCATTGTGCTTTTAACTTAATTTAAAGTTAACACTAGCGCTTAAATTCCTAAGATTGTATATTTTTTAGTCTACATTTTATTAAAATCATGAAAGAACAGTCCAAACCAAATTCAATCCAGATGAATTTTGTATAATGAATTTGTCACTCCAAAAATATGTCACTGTCAGTGACTGGAAGTGCTGCCGACTATTGCACTAATAATGACGATGCAACCAGTCTAATGGTAGACTAGTCTACATCGTATATTTAAAAAAAAAAAAAAAAAAAAAAAAAAATCCCATGAAAATGAGATAAGGCAGCGCAAAATTTTTGATTTCATGAAATGAAACAAAAAGCGATTAGACTAGGCCTATATACGTTTTTGTAGACAGCTACAATTTTTTAATGTGCAATGTCTAGAATTAGACTATTAGACTTAAAATTAATTAGACTAAAGTCTAGTCCTAGCCCTGGCCTACTGCAGCTAGGCCAGGAGCCTATGGCAATAATAGAGTATAGTCTATAGAGTATACCAACAGTTATTAGTAACAGTTAGAGCCGAGACTAAACTATATGTAGACTCCAGTAGCTTTGACATTTAATTAACAGCGCGTACGGATAACCTATTATTAATAGTTAACAAAAACACGAATTCAACGTGAGCGATAATATAAGAATTTTTTGAAGTAGACCATGTGACTGGACCGATGTCGGCGATGATCAATCGAAGTCAATCTAAAAAACCACTGACACATGGTTGAACATATTCAAAAACAATGCGAAACTATATCTAACATATAAAAGAACTATTGAAACGTATTTGAAATACAAGATTTTCTTGATAGACATAGAATATGCTATATAAATTTATATTTCTTTCAGATAAATTTTAAGCTTGGACCACCCTCAAGATTTCATTGCTAAAAGAGACTGTTACAAACAAATCGAGATCCGAACAAACCACGAATTACATAGCTTGGGATTCGCCTAAGAATAATAATCTATTTTGTGTCCGATAAAAAGAGTTTTCATTTTACGAAAACTCTGTATTTTTTTCTTTCTGTGCATTCAGGACTACACATTTAGCTGGTAGGGAAAGTGGTGTCAGTTGGCTTTTACCTAAATATAAACAAAGGCAATCGAGTGAGGCTGGCTAATCGGGTAAAATAATTGGTCATCTGATATATGTAGCACATTTTTAAGACTGCACTTCAGCTGACACCCATTTTTATAACCAGGATAAGTTTGATTTTAAGGCACTCAAATAACGAGTGTGAGAGTTAGCTCAAGACGAGTGGAGTACATCAGTGAAGTCAATCACAAACAACAATCAAACCGAGGAAGATAAATCCATATATATTATATCCTCTAATGAGCTCACTAGGTCATTGTATTGTTTTTGTGAGGATGGCGTGGAAATGAAATGATTCGGGATTTAGGCCACCTTTGTGCACATATATATAGGCTGGGCCAGGAGAGCCTCCCGAGGATGGTGAGATGAATGTGATGACACTGTCCTCCAGACACAGGATGAGGATGGCGTGGAGCATAAGACAAAACACTTTGTCTAAAGGCTAGATATAGAGACAGCATTCCTGATTTCTAATTATTGACAACCATGTCAAGAATAAGAAATACGGGAATTTCGTCTCTATATCTAACCTAACTGGTAAGTGCGCAGCACAAAAATTGAAAAACTTTTGCAGTTCTAGTCTATGGACATGTTTACATCATGTGGTCATATTAATAAGCCAAAATAAAATAACCGATTTTTTTTATGATTTTAGCCTGGGCCTGTCCCTTTAAACTGACATATAAGCCCATACCCAGCAAACACGGCACATTGAAACAATGCTGGCTTGATGTTGGCCTACCGTCTGTGACGCTGGCCCACCATCAAACAAACATTGTTTTAATATGTAGTGTTTGCTGGATATGGGCTAGGTGCGATAAATTCAATAGATATAGGCTACTGTGCTTGAAAATATGACATGCATGTCAGTGTAATGCATAAATGATTGATTGTTAATGATAGGGGTGGTAACAATGCACTGCTGATGTTTCAGGGGACATTTTCTCACTGGACTGACGGAAAACCTGTCACTCTGACGAGCTGGTACGACCATCTGAATAACAGGACATATGCCATAGAGACGGAAATATTAATTTCCGTTAATGACAAGAAAAATACGGAGGTCATAAAAAATAATTTACGTTATTATGAACAAGCTGAAACTCAGCCCTCGATTTATCCGAGGAAAAACTGCACGATTGGCGTTGTTAGTCACAAACATATCCGATGGCTCGTTATTCCATGTGACCAATCGTTCATAGCTTCAATTGTTTGTCAGAAAGAAGTGGCTATTGAGTTTATGCCGCATTCGTTTTCATTTAACCTTTTGAACAGGACTTGCAATGACGGCTGGCTTTTGATAGAAAGCACACAAAAATGTTTCAAATTTCTAGCAGCTGAAAACAGGTTATCCTTTAAACAAGCAAATGATATTTGCTGGCAACAGAATAGTTCAATATTATCTGCCGGTGTTGAGTACAACGCACATTCACCTATAGATGTTAAAAATATTATGAATAAGATCAACTTTGAATACATAAGCGCTAAAAAGAATACATATAAGTACATATACCCGCCCGACTTACTGATGGTGAACAATGTATATTTTGGTGGCTTATTAAACAAATACTTACCTGAGAATATATTGCTTCGTATATTACCATTGGCTCTAGCTACATCCCATTCTATTCAGATATTTACACGTATCGGTGTCCATTGTGGTATTGTGCAATACTCGCTGTTTTTTGAAGTAGGATTGCATCAACCACATATTGCTGACAAATATATGAAAGGTTTTGGTGGGAAATATCGTGATTGTGACACATTAATTGATGTTGATGCCTTGGTTTGTGAGAAACATAGTAAGACTGTATCCCTCCAAACATGCAAAACAACTTTCTTCGAATGTGAAGATAAAACTTGTATATTGTCCATTTATAGATGTGACTATGTGGATGACTGTTTTGACAGGAGTGATGAGAAGGAGTGTAATATTGAGCCACTATTTTCAGATTATATTGGATTAAATATAGCTATAAATATTCCCTGTCAACTGAACAAGAATTGCTTTGCAGATACATCTGTACTATATGTACATAATATTTGTGATGGCGTTCATTCACTTGATGTATTGATAAATGAGACTGATTACTGCCGCACTATTATACCAACACACATTGATTTGTCATCCATGACAACCACTACTGCAAACTTTATTGATAAACTGATTGACGTGCCTGAATTTTCAACATGGCAATATTATGACCGTGAACGTTTCTTGTTTGTAAAGGATTCGATGCTCTCATTTAGCACACCTAGGGATGTGAATAAGCATAAGTATGAGCCTCTGACTGTCCTCTGCTCAAGTAGTGGTGAAGGTGTACACATGCATCAGAGGTGTATGGTGGGTGTACACAGCAAACCATGTAATTATGGATTCACCAAAGACATATGTGAACACATATTATGTCCGGGAATGTACAAATGTAGGGATTATTACTGTATTCCAGTGGCGGCGGTGTGTGATGGACAAAACGATTGCCTTTACGGAGATGACGAAACTTTCTGTGACCGCTATCACTGTCCTGGTTTTTTGAAATGTCGAGGTGAGAACCGATGTGTGAGTTTTGATGATGTTTGTGACGAGAGTCTTGATTGTCGTTATTCTCCTGATGACGAAGTCAATTGTCCACCATGTCCTGAAGGCTGTGTATGTGAAGGATATATGATGACGTGTGAGGAGATGAACACGTGGAGAGAAGGATCCCGCGTGTCTTATGCTAAAGGTTTGGTGATCACAGGAGTTCATACATCATTCATTATACACAACCACCAGCTTCAACATCTGGTATATATTTCTATGTATGCATGTTCACTTCGGAATATAACACTAAACTCCAACCTTTATAATGAGAAACTTTTATTTGCTAATTTCAGCAAAAATAAATTAACTTATTTTGACAAGTTTGCTCATCCGTTCTTCAGCACTATCTTGACACTGGACCTCAATGTAAACCTAATTACATATATCACAGATGCAGATCATGAAATGGAGTACCTTGTTGTATTATATATAAGCAATAATCCTATCAAGTCTATCAAAATGCATAATACAATGCCAAAAGTGAAATTTATCGAAATGAAAAATGTATATTATGACGGTTATATTTCATTATATTTATCTCCTCGGTGCAATATAATAGTATCAGATTTTACTATTTGTTGTATTTTATCTTCAAATATCAAGTGTACAAGTGTAAATGGCATAGGCAACTGTTGGGGTTTATTTCAAAATGTATATATGAAATATTGTTTCTATGTAATTATTATGATAACTTTGTTGATAAGTATGACAACAGTTTTTAAAATAATATATGATAAACCTTGGAAAAAATCAAAAAAAAAACATTACATGATCACCAAATTTAATTACTTAACAGCTGATATATTTTCTGTTGTTTATTATTTGGTGTTATTTGCCACTGATGTTATGGCTTTGAATTATGTATCGTGGAGGAAAAGTGTCTTATGTCTGTTGCTAAAAACAGTTGTATCAATCAGTTTACAAATCAGCCTGATCTTCAAAACGCTGTCTTTCAGTATTGTGGCACTGAAAATTAGGTACCCATTCAGACACCAACTTACATGGTTCAATTATTTGGTGGTGATATTTCCAATCATCTGGCTATTAATAGCGTTCATGGAAATTTATCATTTCTCAACTGACAAATTTGTCAATGGCAGAACTTACATAGATACGTTTTGTACCTGTTTTGATTGTCTGAAGTATTTTCAAACATTTACATTTATTCCGGCGTTTATAAATATTGTATGTTTATTTGCATTCATCACTGTAGAATTGACAACATATCTTCATTTAACGAAGAAAAGGGATATTCAAAAGAATATTACATCAACTAATATAATACCAGTGAAAAAAGTTGTACTGAAAATGGGGCGATCATTCACGACTGAATTTATCCTGAGATTACTCATTCTATTTGTTTATACTTGTAAATACTTTAATTTACATTTCTCAGAGAAACTATGTGTGATGGTAGTTTTATATGTAGTACCTTTGAACATTATAATATCCGACATTCTTACCTTGATAGATAGATAGATAGATAGATAGATAGATAAACAGACAGACAGACAGGCAGACGGACGGACGGACGGACGGACGGACGGACGGACGGACGGACGGACGGACGGACGGACGGACGGACGGACGGACGGACGGAATGTTGCGGTAATATATAATTACGTTGTATACATTGGTGATTGTCAGACATAAAGTGATTATTTAAATACTAACATATTGGATAAGTTCATGCTGAACTAATTGTAAAATAACGCATTCAATGTATACCATTATATTTAAACATAATCAATCACATCATAATACAACACACAATTGTGATCACTGTGATATCAAATAAGTGATATCCCTAGTGTGAGCATTGTATGGGGTCACTATGAATCTATCATGATCTCACGTGTTGACTGGCAACACAATTACATTGTAGTTGGTCAATAAATTGTATGTGTCACCTAGATAGTGGCTTTTTATTCAGTGGCAGATCCAGAGGGGGGGGGGGGATGTCCAAGTAAATTACCTCAACTTCGATCAAAATTGCCATATTATATATTTTACACTCCATGTATAGTCTGTCGACGGTGGGGGATGGTCCAAAATGAAAGTTGGCTTTTTGTTATCCAGACAGTCAATTCTCAAGCGATTGTCACGAAATGTTGCAACCATTATTATCTGATCATTTGGAAAAAAACATAATAATTTCCTGAAAATGTATACATGTTGTAGAAAAGAGTCATAAATGGACATTTACTACATGTCGAATAGTCTAACTTTTGAACTATCCAAAATTTTTTACGAAATTTTCAGGATTGATGCCAAGTGAATATAAAGTAAGATTTACAATATTTCATAAAAATCGCTTGAGAATTGACTGACTGCGCGCATGGATACCAAAAAGCTAACTTTCATTTTGGACGATCATCCATCGTTCTGACGTATAAAGACGGTCCCCTCACTGGAAGAATTAAAATATTTCTTATAGCAATAGACCCACGATTTTCTCGATTTCTTATTTCTGACATGCATGTCCAAAATAAAAAATACGCGAATATCGTCTTTATATCTCGCTTAACCGGTAAATGTGCAGCACAAAAAATAAAAAAAACACGCATTTCTAGTCCATGGACATGTTTACATCATAGGCCATTTTGTATCTCAGAAGAATGAGCTAATTTTCTAAAACCTGGGTTAAAGGAACGAAATATTTCATGGAACTGTTTTATTAATAACAATATGTTTTTTTCATTTGCCACCCACTTCAAGTCATCTTCATCCACTACAAGTCGAGATTTGCGACAGCAATTCGCGGCTTGTAGTGCATAAAGATGACAATGGTAAATTTAGGCTTGAAAGGGTTTTAAGAAGCCAATATAAAAACTACTGATTTTTTTGTGATTGTAGCCTGAGTGTGTCGCTTTAAGATCTCTAACAGCACCTGACTGATCAATTTTAGTTAATAATTATTTTGCAATGAGTGTCGCCGCATTGAGCGGGTGAATACATACACACAATCTCGGACACCAATTGGGATCTTCAATTTATAGCTAATGAGCATAAAGGAGCTCCCAAATATCTGGCTGCCAAATTGACCAAAAAAATATGGCTTCTACCTTGAAGAAATATGTTTTAACATCGAACAGTATCGCGTATCTCAAATAAAAAAACAGCTTAAAAAATAATTGGGTTTAAGCGAGCGTTTGAAGAAAAATAAGCAAAAAATATCTTCCAGGCCATGGTCATTTAGTGATCGCTCCCTAGTTGAGTTTTTTTCCGTCTCAATTAACCTTTGCAGCGCTGAAATAATTTGTATATAAACCATGGAGACCAAAGGGTTCATTTTAATTAGAAATCATTGTAAATGATACCTTTTTCCTCTTTATTTGAATACCTATGTTAAGGGCCATTATATATTTTTTTAATTCTTTCAGTGGTGGGACCGTCCTTATACGTCAGAATCTGCCGTCTGAGACGTCAGATTCTGTCGTATAAAGATGGTCCCCGCACTGAAAGGGTTGCAATTCACAAAGGCTCATGGGGTCCATACTAATACTTGACAGCCAATCCGTATTTCACAGTCAAGACTATTACATTGTTTTGTAAAAAAATACATTTTTCATTTCAACATGAATCGAACTGAAGCTCTTTACATTCATAAAAAATGTAGTTGTTAAAATACCAGACAGACAGACAGACAGTCAATACCAATATTGTAAGTGGTGACACCGTCACACAAGCCACCATTAAATACGAGAGAATGCATTATCTAGGTCAACAAAAATGATCAATGCAAGAATACATAATGTAGCCTACTCATATACTTTTTAAAAATTAAAATCCCTAAAATATCATTCTTTTATTGCTACATCGCTTTTAAATCATTAATTATGTGTATTTAAAGTCAAACAGATAGTTAGAATCGATTCATGGTGTCGAAAAAAGATACCTTACATTTGCAAATAAAGCGGAAAGAGCTAATTTCACATGGTAACTTGACAAAAACAAACTCGGCTAAGATACATTTTTCAGTCACTTAAAACAGTCGGCTCATTTTGCTCCAATGAACCATAATATTTACGTTATCGCAGAGGACCCCACTCCCCTGTACTTTGACCATGCTGTGCATGCAGGTGGGCCCACAATGTTTCTTCATGGAATCATCACGACCCACCTTTTGTAACTGAGGTTGTAACGCTGCCGCGAACGACAACGTCAAGTGACTGGAACTTACTGTAACCCTCTAAGGACTAGGCACGACTATTTTCTAGTCTTTATTAAGATGGTTTATAAACAAGTTAACCCTTAAAGCGCTGAATATTTTTTTATATATAAACCATGCTTTTTTTAATTCGAAAGCATCATAAATGTCTTAGTTAGCCCTTTCTTATTCATTTGAATACCTATGTTATGAGTCTACGATCAGTATAAATATTTTTACTCTCACAGTGCGGGGATCGACTTTAGACGTCATAATCTGACGTCTACAATGTTTGTTCTCAACACATTAAATATGAATAATTTTCGCCCACTTTAAGTTGTGGGTCGAGATAGCGGAAACAACCTCAAGTGTGAGAAAACAATGATATAGCTATATAGCTTAGTTCTCTGATGGTTAAGGCATATTTCCCTTCAGTGCTGCATAGCAAGTGTTTATTGAAGGCTAACTATACAATAGACTCATTCATACCAGAAAATAAAGGATAGGCGCTAAAATGACGTGATTGTCTCGATTACTGATAAGTGATTGGTTCATTGTACTCGAGTTAACACCCTAGTGGGGATTTAACCCATGTGGTGTGTGAGGAGCGCGCAGCGCGTGGCCCTGCGCGAAATTAACGTCGATACACTGGTCTCAACCTTAACTGCCGCCAAGTGATCGCCTATACTGGTCACATTAAGAAGGGAGAAACAATGCTGTTTCTATGAAAACCTCACACGGGAACAGCGGGGTTTGAACCCGGGACACATGCGTGACTGGCGAGGCAGTCAATCGCTCTAGCCATTGCGCCACGTCCCCTTCTCCCTGCACTGTGTGACCCGGAGGCTATATAAAGGCCTATAGCTTAACCCTTGTCCTGCTAGGCCCGTATATATACGGTTAAACCCTTGTCCTGCTAGGCTCGTATATATACGGTTTAACTCTTGTCCTGCTAGGCCCGTATATATATATTTACAAACAAAGTAAAATACCATTAACCCTTTACATTTCCGTCCACTTGAAGTTGTGTCTCGCTACCGCGACACACAACTTCAAGTGGGCGGAAATTACTCATATTTGTTTAATTTAGGACCAAACAAACCACACATTGTGTTAGCAAGAGCCGTGTTCAATAACTAGTTTATAGTAAACGTCGGTCACAGAGGCTCCCCACAATACTGAGTTTTACACGTGGATGGGGAAGAAACATTTTTGTTTCTTTCAAACCGCCGAGACCGGGAACCGAACCCCGAACACTGGCGTGAAAGGCAGCGGTGCTAACCACTACCCTAGGGCCCCCGCCCGGTTTATAGCAGATAGTCAGATTATGACAATCAAATAATTCGACTCGGGAGAGGTTTATTTGTAATAAATAGACATAAAGTATGTTACAGAAACTGGCCCTTGCGGCCGATTTCTGTAACATACTTAAGTAAAAAGTTAACTTTTTACTTAGGTATGCTACGTAAACCAGCCAACTTCATTTTTTACTTTACTAAGTTACAGAAACCGGTGATTATCTGCTTGAGTCAGTTTCTGTAACATACTTAAGTACAAAGCTGAATTTTTTTTACTTTGGTACGATACAGAAACCGGCCCTGGCAGATAATCAAATAATTCAATTTGTGAGAGGTTTATTTTAAATAAATAGACATATTTTCATAATTTAAAGATGGAATTTGCGTTAGCAATTCCAGCTTAAAATGAAAGAAAACTAGAAACAAGCAATTCAGCAAAATAAAAATGGAATGAATCAGGCTTTAGGTCACCTATGTGCACATATAGTGCAAGAGCATTAGTGAAAAAAACACAGGAACCTGGAATAAAATTGCAGAAAGCTGATTTTTTCAGGAATGATACCTGGACATCTCCCCAGACGAATTCCGAAGATGCCCCAAAAATCCCCCTTGTGCATTTTTTTTAATTCAAGATGGCCGCCACCATGTAACGCCATTTTAAAAAAAACAGGGGTATACCCTAATTCTTCACCTTTGTAGTTAGGAAAAAAATATTTTGGTGTCTCTACTTATGTTTTAAGGCACAAAGAGTTGATACAGATGATCAGGAATGATATCAGCACTTTTCTCAATACCAAAAATCCAAGATGGCCGCCATATTGTTCTGATTATGTTAAGCGATCTCTTAAAAACACACGAAAATATGAGATATCTATCTCGTTGTTGAACCTAAAATGTATTTTTTTGGCCAAACCCATGGAATATAACACTTATTTAGATCACCATTATTTTATTATATTGAATTTATCAACATAAATCCCACATAGTAGGTAATTAAAAATAACACCAGGTAACGCCATTTAAAAAAAAAGGGTTTTACCCCAATCCCCCACTTTTGAAGTTAAACAATGATTTTCGTGTCTCTACCTATGTTTGAAAGTACAAGGAGGTTATCCAGATGATCAGAAATAATATCAGTACTTTTCTTAGTACCACAAATTCAAGATGGCCGCCATAATATTTTGTTAAGCGATCTCTTAAAAAACCCGAAAATATGCGATAACTATCTCGTTGCTGAAACTAAAATGTATTTTTCAGCCGAGCCCATGGAGTCTGAAACTTATTTAGATGACCATATTTTATTATATTGTGTTTATCGACATGAATCCCACATGGTAGCTATAGTTAATTCCACCTTGGTGGGTGACGCTTTGGAGTGTTTTCGAACTGCTTTCCCACTAGAAATGTAGATTTAGATTTGTCAAGTTAACAAATTAATCTCAGGTAAATAATGAAATTATTGCTTTTCAATCATCCGAGCTGTCACAGTTTCTACATGTTTGGCCAATACAAAAAAACACATCGTTGTACAATATAGTCTAGATTTGTGAGATCCCCCCCCCCTTTGACCAAGCCACTCTGCACCCGCAACTCACTCTTTTTAGAACTCTTTCTGGGGCGACTGCTCTTTCAGTTTGCGTTGGTTACAAACGACCATGATATAAAATCCGTTCCCAGACTGTAGATTCCACACCCTCCTGTACAGCAAAATATGCTCTGTATCATAATGGAGTTTAAACACGAGGCATTCATCCAATGCTGTTTTAATATGGGCTGACCGTCTTCGACGCTGGCACAAAAATGAAACAGAATTGGATTAATGCCCCGTGTTGGCTGGGGCAGTAGGTGACGTTGAAGGGAGGCTTTCTAGCAAAAATCAATTACAAGATAAGGACTTGCGCCTCACACGTTACATGTACATGACATCTTTGATAATCGTCCTGTAACAATGCTCTTTTAAATACTTACTTTTGTCCTTGATCTGCGAATGTCAATATGTTTATTATCATGAATTATATCATTTAAATATCAAGATATTACATTTTGAATATTAGGATATATATATTTCGTAATGAAGTTATGGCATTGTATGGTGTTGTAATGAGATGATTTTACATCAGAATATCGGAATATGACATTAAATTAATTGATGTCACAGTTTATCGTCAGGATATGATCTCTTTATGTCACGATAATATGAGGACAAGAAACATTAACGTCATGATATGGTTTTGTAATGTCTAAATATTACTCTTTAGTATAGTAAAATGACGTTATGATGTCTGGATACAGCTTTATAAATGCAGGATATGGTGGTTAAGCATCGCGATATGGTATTAAAGTGACAGGATCTTTTAGTGTATTGTCACGATATTAAATATCATGATATAGCATATTAACATTATATGATATGACATTTTAGTGTAAGAGGAAATGAAAGTAAAAGAGGGCAAGGCCACATGCTGTTCAAAGAGCATGTGTCTTAACGCTATCTAATTACTTTCCATTTATTGAATCTTCCGAAGTGCTTTTGTTGTTGGCAGTTTTGGAGTACCGGTATTTGAGCAATGTAGAGGCCTTTACTTACTGAATCATATTGCGATATATATGTTGAACTGACATGTGCCAGCCTGATATTGGAATGTTCTATGCCGATTCTGTATTACCATATGGTAACGTGCGTCTGTCAATATAATGTTATTGAAATGTTATACCTTGACATGACAATATAATATCCTGACATTAAAATGCCATATCCAGACTTCAAAGTGACAAAGCCTGACATTCTATGGTCACATTAAAATATTGTAGTGTCATATTCAGTCCTTATAATGTCACATTAGAATGCCGCCAAGCCCGCCATATCTTGATTTGATAATGTCATATCCTATCATAAAAAATTGAATATCTTGACATTCAAATCTTATTGTGTGATATAAAAGGACAAAATTTGGACATTATAATATCATGACGTTAAAGTGTCATATTCTGATAAATTACAATCCAATATCCTGGCAAAAATATGCCAGATCCTGACTTCGAACTGTTTATTATACAATATTCAATATTAAATAGCATGTTTGTCATTATAATGACACACCATCACATTACAATGCTATATTGTGACCTCAATGTGTCATTTCATCAATGTATAAAGTCACATCATAATATTCAAGTACCATATCCTAATATTCAAATGTCATATCCTGACATTAAAATGTCATAGTGATGTTAAAATGATATATCACGAAATTGTAACGCATTTAGTGATAATATGATGTATATCTTTTCATTTTAATACAGCAACGTGATGTTTACCACTATATACTGCCTTTATAAAGCTGTATTAAGCCATCATAACGTGATTTTGCTATATTAAACACCAATGTTTGGACATTATATTACATATCATGATATTAAAGTGTCATATCCTGATATCATATTCATATATCCTGACATAAAACTATCATATCCTGACGTTAAACGTGTTCAATCTGGTGTAATATTGAACTCAGCTCTGTTATTATGTACATACACAATAATAATCACAACTAATACTTAACCAAAATCGAAAAACATTTTATATAGGCCTACTATATAAAATACCTACATCACTGTACATCGGAATTAGTCGCTGTGTTTGAAACTGGAATTTCTTACGCTATCTCAAGCTTCAAATGAATGAAAAATATACTTATATTTAAAGATGAGAGATGTTAGAATTTTTAATCAATGATCTCTGACATATGATATTTTGTAAATTTGATCAATCTATATCTATATTCCCATATGAAAAAGCAGTTGGACATCGCTTAATCGTGGCATCTGCGCTAAAAGAGCTAACCAATATGGCAGCCATGTTGGATTTTGTGTTGATAAGCACATTCTATTTAAAAAATTGGTGATGGAAATATATTCTAGATTCCATGGCCCTGAAAAAAAAGTTTCAACAACATGATGATTATGGCATGTACGTGATTTTCTGAAGGGGGGGGGGACGCTTCACATAATGGTCACCATCTTGGATTTGTGAGGAATTGTGGAATATTCTTTTTTGGGGGGGAAAAATGACGTTATATGGTGTTACATAACATTGAACTACCGGTATGTGGGATTTATGTTGATAAATTCAATATAATAAAATATTGGTGATCTAAATAAGTGCTAGACTCCATGGGTTTAGACAAAAAATACATTTCAGGCTCAACAACGAGATAGTTACCTCATATTTTCGTTTTTTTAATTAAGAGATCGCTCAACATACTCAGTATATCAATATGGCGGCCATCTTGGATTTTTGGTATTGAGAAAAGTACTGATATCATTTCAGATCATCTGGATAAACTCTTTGTGTCCTCAAACATAAGTAGAGACACCTAAATATTTTTTCGAACTGCAAAAGTGAGGATTTATGGTATACACCTGTTTTTTTCGAAAATAGCGTCACATGGTGGCGGCCATCTTGAATTAAAAAAAATGCACAAGGGGAATTTTTGGGCATCTTCGGAATTCGCCTGGGGAGATGTCCATGTATCATTCCTGAAAAAATCAGCTTTCTGCAATTTTATTCCAGGTTCAACCCTAATGCTCTTGCACTAATACAGGCTAATTTGGGGCAAGAGAACCTCCTGAGTATGCTGAGATGAGTGAAATGACACTGCCCTCCAAACACAATTCGAAATTCAAACGCTGGAGGTCTGAGGCTGAGCTTGCTACCATTCGGTCACGCAGGCTCCACACAATACTGAGTTTTACGAGTGGATGGGGTATAAAAAAATTGTGTGTCTTTCAAAACGCCTAGACCGGGAACCCTGAACTCTAGCGTAAAAGGCAGCGGTGCTAACCACTACCCTAGAGCCCCCTCCCAAACTATTCAGAAGCTGACGGGAAACGAACCCCGAGCTCCAGCGTGAAATGCAGCGGTGCTAACCACTACCCTAGGGCCCCCGCATAAACCATACAGCAGCTGACAGGAAACGAGCCCAGAACTCTAGCATGAAAGGCAGCGGTGCTAACCACTACCCTAGGGCCCCCGCCCAAACCATACATCAGCTGACAGGAAACGAACCCAGAACTCTAGCATGAGAGGCAGCGGTGCTAACCACTACCCTAGGGCCCCCGCCCAAACCATACAGAAGCTGCCAGGAAACGAACCCCGAAATCTAGCATGAAAGTTAGCGGTGCTAACCACTACCCTAGGGCCCCCGCCCAAACCATACAGAAGCTGAAGCGTTGATACAAAACGTCAATGGCATGCATTGTATGAACAACAATCAATGTGCTTGTGCGCATTTGCTAACAGCCCATTTACCATGTTTACAATAAAGACACGCCGATTCTCCATACCAGGAATATTTTTTATCCATTTAGGGTCTAATTCATTCTTTTTGCTACGATTTGTCTAAATAACAGGTATATTGTTATCTATTTAATTCATGCTTTTGCTACGATTTGACTCAATAACAGGTATATTGTTATGTATTGAATTATTTTTGCTACGATTTGACTAAATAACAGGCATATCGTTATCTATTTAATTCTTTTTACTACGATTTTACTAAATCTCTATCTTTAGCATCTATTCACATTTGAAGTATACAGATGGTTATTGTCTCAGTCGAAACACGACATAATGTCTTGAGCAGAATCATAAATACTGCACAGCTGACACAGCTGAAGTCATAAACACTAGACAAGGCACGGAAAGTTTACAAAACAACAGACCATTACCCCCTCTTCCTGGAACAGCCCGTCATTTTGGTGCTTCACCTACAATTAAAACAGTGACAGGAGCCGAGGGACTACTATCGGCCTCAAACCCACCCTCTAACATCTCTTCCACCAGCAAAGTGGATTCTTCTCCCAATTCCATTGTCAGCAGCCCTGGAACTGTTACTGTAAGCCCCAAGGCGTCCACTACAAGCACTGTGAGCAATGTTTCTGCAGATATACAAACTGTAAGTGCTCATTGCTAGATATTTCAAATGCCGTATGAACTGACTAAACCATGTAAACAGGTGAATGTAAATATATATATATATACTTTTCTCAAAATTACTCTGTTCAAATAATCACACATAAATATATATTTCTCACTTTTTTGTCATTTAATTTCTGTTTGTGGTAACACGACAAGGGTGTCAGGTCAGTACAGAGGACGTGTAGTGTCGCTTAGGTTTTTCACACCTCTGTAGACGCGTTGTAAATATTTATTGTTGTTTTGGTCGTGTGCCGTGTGGACTCAAAGATCAGGGACATACCTTGACAGGAGGTACAGTTGAACTAGCCCCAGCAGTGGCTGACTTGTGGTTGACCCAGGGCTGGAATCTTAGCTACAGTTGAACCTCTCTCCTTGCCACTGATATTATTCATTTTTAAATCTCGGTAAATGTAAATATTAGTTGTAATTTCCACACAAGTTACTTTGAATCAATTTAACACTTTTATCATTATTATGTAATTACATGTGTGTGGATATATTGGTAAATAATACACTCTTCAACATCACTTAAATCGCATTCTATGGTATATTATGTCATGTCACATTAGTGGTCCATAGTCGATCTACTATTGTCTGATTTAACATCTTTCCAGATCCCATGTTATACCCTTATTTCACAAGGTGCGATTTGCAGCTCACATGCAGGCTTGGCAATTTATGTACAGGAACATTATAAATATAAATTATTGTCTTGCTATCAACACACGAATATATGGGAAGGATTATTTATTGAAATAGAGAGTAAAGAATTTAAAAAGAAAGTTATAATAGGTATAATGTATAGACCGCCTCGAGAACACAACGAAAATTAGCAGTCTTTCCTAAACGAAGTCCAGTTCTAACTCATTTAAAAAAATATAACGATGAAATAATATAAACATGTGACCTCAACATCAATCTCCTAAAAGTAAATCAAAGACCAATTATCAATGACTCCTTTGACATCATGATAACTAACAGTCTTTTTCCACACATAACCCTGCCTACACGATTATCGGAAAAAATAGGTTCCCTTATAGACAATTTTTATTGTAAATTCACATCTAATGTATCTGATGTATTGGCCTGTATTTTAACCAGTGGCCTATCGGATCATTTCCCATATTGCATTTCAATAAACATAACGTCTCCAAAAACTCCGCGTGTAAAGCATGTATATATAAATAATATGACAAATGATAATATTAGGAATTTCAAATTGGAAATTAAAAATGCAAATTTACTAAATCAGATAAACATAGATCAACATACCGATCCTAATATAAATTACGGTGTAATAGAAGACGTTCTAATTGCTGCCAAACATGTATCGCGTAAAAGGGTCAAATTTAATAAATTTAAACATAAAGAAAACAGAATGGATCACTAAAGGAATAATAAGATCTATAAAGCGACGAGATGAATTGTACAGAGAATTTAAGAAAACACCCACTGATTCAAGTAATTACGAAGCTAGGCAAATAAATCTTCGCACATACAATGTTATAATAAAGAGAAGTATTTTCATTGCAAAGAAAACATATTATCATCATATTTTTTAAAATTATTCTTCGGACATAAAAAATACGTGGTCTATAATAAAAAACCTATTGCACAAAAAGAAAAAAAGTAATCTATCACCTAATAAGATAAAAATAGATAATATTTTAAACGAAAATATAGAAGTAATTACAGATTCATTTAATAAATATTTTGTAAATATCGATCCTGATCTAGCATCAAATATAAAAGATCCTACTCCGAACTCATATAAGACGTTTCTCAAAAATCCTGCTTCATCTCTTTTCTACTTTGAACTCGTTAATGAAAATACAGTATCTAAAATTATGGATAATTTATCGACCAGAAAGAGCTGTGGATTTGATGAACTATCAACCCATTTAATAAAATTCATCAAGTCGGAAATTTTAGGTCCTTTGACAATTATAATAAACCAGTCTCTTGTTACAGGAATATTTCCCAATAAGCTAAAAATAGCTAAGGTCACTCCTATCTTCAAAAAAGGTGACCCTACTGTTATTGAAAATTAGCGTCCTATTTCTCTTTTACCAGCATTATCAAAAGCGTGTCATCTATAATCAAATCAATAATTACTTTGTTTCTAATAATTTGTATTATGAGTGTCAATATGGCTTCCGCAAAAACCACTCCACAGAACTAGCAGCGTTGAATGTTGTTCATTCCATCATAAATCGCATGGAACTAGGACATACTCCCATAACAGTGTACTTAGATTTATCTAAAGTATTTGACACGCCAGACCACTCCATTTTAATAAATAAACCTAAATATTACGGTATTCAAGGATGTGCCTT
This sequence comes from Flabesymbios commensalis, assembly GCA_964017125.1. NCBI lineage: Eukaryota > Metazoa > Annelida > Polychaeta > Terebellida > Flabelligeridae > Flabesymbios > Flabesymbios commensalis. The sequence goes on along the minus strand of OZ024905.1, from coordinate 716,776 downwards.
AGACCTAATAAAAAAATACTTATCAAATAGACAGCAATGTGTAGAAATAAATAATATTAAATCTTCTTTTATTAATTTATCAACAGGAGTCTCACAAGGCTCAATATTAGGTCCTCTTTTGTTTATCATTTACATAAATGACTTCCCAAAAGCTAGCAACATATTTAAATCTGTAATTTATGCCGACGATGCGACCTTGATTGCAAACTTATCTGATTTTAAACACCACAACTACCATACATTCAACAATAAGATGATACATATTGAGCTACAGAAATTCAGTCACTGGTTAATGTCAAACAAACTTATCTTAAATTTACAAAAATCAAAATGTATGCTTTTTTACAAACCACAAAAGCGCGTCGAAATACCACAATTGACAATCAATAACACAAATATAGAATGTGTCGACGAATTTAATTACTTAGGACTTATGCTAAACAAGCATCTAAATTGGAAACAACATATAACTAAAATAGCAAATACAATCTCTAAAACCATAGGCATAATAAACAAATTAAAATATGAACTCCCTGAAAACACACTACTTACCATATATAATTCTCTCATCCTTCCCCATTTAAATTATTGTATACTTGCTTGGGGATATGACTCAAAACGAATATATAAACTACAAAAGAAAGCTATTCGCATATTTTCAAAAAGTAAGTTCTGTTCACACTCAGATCCAATTTAAAAAAAAACTGGAAATGTTGAAAATAGATGACATTCATTATCCTCAACAAATAAAATTTTACTATAAATATTTAAATAATCTTCTTCCAAGTTATTTTACTCTTTTTAATTCTGCAACGAATGCTACAGTCCACAACTATTCCACACGAGGATGTCACCAAATACGAAATAGCCCAGTCAAACATGATTTTTCACGTAAATGTATCAGATATAGGCTACCGATTTTAATGAACACGACACCAATCATTATTCTAGACAAAATTACCTCACATAGTATCAAAGGTTTTACAACATATATTAAGCGTTCTTGTATTGAGAAATATACTGTCTTGTGCCACTTAGCAAATTGCTATACATGTGAACGAGCCCGAACATGAGTCATTTTTCGAGTAATTACATATTTGTTTTTTGACACACTATTCAATTTCCACCATATTTTGTTTTGCTGTTTTTTTTCGGTCTATAATGCCATTATAATCCGCCAAATACTATTTCAAGACAAGCAACATAATTATGAGGGACATACTGTTTTTCTTGTATATATTTTTGTTGTCCTTACAGAAATACAACAAGGTTTTGTGTCTTTTTTTGTTTATTTCGTATTATACAAAATATTATATCAGCTGTAAATCATTTATTTATTATTGTTTAATACATCATTTACTGAGGTGGCATCCATGACAGCGACTTTCCAAGTCTTTATGGATGTCTCCTTACCCTGTAGTGTTCATTTTGAAAATGAATCATTATTGTGTATTTTTGTGGTGAAATAAACAAGTTTTCTTCTTCTTCTGGCACAAAACGTTGAAGCAATGTTGATTTATCGCTAAACCGACATTAATTCGGCGTCTTGTGTCAGCTGAGTGGTTGATTTAGCTACCAAACAAGGTTAATAATTGTAATTACAACAAATTGTATAATGTTACATGTCCGATTGGCTTTTCTATGTAAAGACAAACAGCAGTATCTGTTAACTATTAGCCCTTGTCTTGCTTAATTGCTTCCATTGTATTTTTCGCCATTTGAAGCTGGAATTGCTAACGCAATATCAAGCGTCAAATGACGGAAAATATATATTTTTTTTTAAATAAACATTTTCTAAATCGAAACATTTGACTAGCTGAGTATCTACCACAAATTATATTATTCATTTCAGTGATGTATTATTCGGTTTCAAATCTGCTTAAAACCGTATATATACGGGTCTAGCAGGACAAATGTTACCCAGCTACTGCTTTGTCTTTACACGGAGATCTAGCTAGATAATATAAACGGTATATTTATGAACGTGAAAACCTCCCATATATTAGTATGGAGCCTCCGCTACTGTACATACTGAAATCCAGATTAGACGTATACCTGATAAACAAAGTAAAACTGTAAAAATGTTGACTTGATGTTAGTCCACCAACTCAACATCAGGTCAACGCCTCGTGCTCGCCGGGTCACTGTGAAATTCACACATCGTATTTTTTGTATGTAGGCCTATGTGTGTTTTATAGGGTAGCTGACCCCTGGAGTCACATACCGGAGAATAGATGCTGTAGTATTAGCTAGGTAAGCATATTTTTGTTTCATCATTTTTTTATTAATTGCATATATTGTAAATAGGCCTATTACTGGCTTGGATTTATTGTACATAAATTAAATCTGACGTTTGTGGACGTCAAATTCTGATATAAAACATAGGTATTGAAATGAAGCGGAAAGAGCTAATTAAGATGTTTATGCTGTTTGACCCTGATTTCAAATTATGAAAAACCGTTGTCTTCCATGGTTTATACAATAATCACCGCTTCAATGGGTAAGTGTACACTGCCACCCGTAGACACTGCTATCCCTCGTGCTATATCGTGTAGGTGGGCTGACGTCACATTTCCCCCACTCTCCTTTTCAGCCTATCGTAGTACGCTTGTGATTAACCAGCTTACAAAATGCTGTCCTGCTAAACATTCTCTGATTGTCTGGCGCATATGTGTCAACCAGCGGCTGAAAATTAGGTCGATCAATGGTGGGGTGTTTGTCGTGCACAATTTGAAATGCCTCGTCTCAATGTGTGGTCAATGTGTGGTCAAAGAATATTGAGATTGAGTGTAGGTTAACCGCAATTCTCGACTTGTAGCGGATGAAGATGACTTGAAGTGGGTGACAAAGAAACAAAAATTGCCATGATTTGGTAAAGCAGTTATATGGCGAGTTGAAGGTCGGATTAACCAATATGTAGTGGTAAACCTACACCGGGAGTTCCGTTATGGGGTCACAACGGCCGACGAAGGACTCCGCCCAATCTCGCCATCAAAACTCAAATATCCTCCTCATCCGTCTGGTAGACGGTATTAAACAAACCAGGAAACTGTCTTCTCTCTTGTCATGTTTATTTGATTAACATGCGATAACAGCAAAGCACAACCATCCGCGCACGGCACGTCTCTATGGACCTAGCGAGAGCGAGCTGCGGCACGTCCGCAGTCGCTGAGTATTACGCTTGAAGTGAGGGGAAAATACCAAGGCCGCACCACACTGCTCTGTGTGCGCACGTCACCACAGTATGAAAACGAGGCGGTCATCCCCGTCAGCCCGCATCCAGGAATCTGGGGATAAGCGCCACATTGACTAAGCGATGTCAGGATCCTACATTACCCCCCGGCTGTGCGCACGTCACCACAGTATGAAAACGAGGCGGTCATCCCCGTCAGCCCGCATCCAGGAATCTGGGGATAAGCGCCACATTGACTAAGCGATGTCAGGATCCTACATTACCCCCCGGCTGAGTGACAACGTAGGACCAAACTGACGTGTAGGAGACTGCTTCGTGCAAGTAGCGGGGTTGTTAAATATGTAACCTCTTATACTAAGCATAGTGTTCTTAAAAAAAAAATATAGCGAGTGTGGTTACATTGTGGGCGGTTGAAATCGCAGCATTATACGTGAATTGTCCGATCCTCTTAACACCAACTGTCCTTTATATATTATTCATGTGCTGCAAGCTGCGATCAACCCATTCATTTAATTAACAGAATTGCTATTAATGCTTTAGCAATGAACTTGCTAAAATAAAATGTCTTTACATTTATATATCTGTACACAATTCTGCCAGGCCTGGCATATTCATTTACAATTTAACAACATTGTGATTACGAGGTATGCGGTTGGGCCCGCCATAGCATCATTGGGCGCGACTATGGCGTGAACCATCTGCACAAATCGAGCAGGAGTCTGGATTGTGCGTCCGACTCTAGTTTTTCGTACTGGTTGATCGGTCGAAATTTTTTCGCGATTAGCTATATTCGCATGTTTGCTTTTTGTCGAGTCGATTACGGCGTCAGCAGCACCCGGGGTTTTCCCCGTAGATGTAAAGGTATGCAGGAATACGTTCGTAAACCACCGCCGTTCCCGTTAGCGCGGGACGCGGCAGGGGCTCGCGAATGCGGCGCTACGTAAGTATTGTCTCTGTTGGACAAGTTGACTTTAACATCTATTTGCTTTGGGACTGTGGCCGATTTTTGATTGCTTCTGACTGCCGTCGACTTTTTTGTGTTGACTTTCGTCCCGTTGGACGTCGGAGTGTCCGCACTACCTGGTCTAGGTGGACTCCTACTAGATGTCCTGTCCTGTGGATTCCTACTAGATGTCCTGGTAGCCGTCGACTTCCATGATTTGCTTGGCGGTTTACGCTGTGTTGTCGTACCTGTTGTAGGCTTGCACTCCATGTGAGCGGGTTTAACGCGATCTAAGGAGACCGTCTAAACCTTGCCTTTAACTAGGATTTTCATTATTCTGCCACTCCTCGCGACGACCTTGTATGGTCCGTCGTAAGGGGCGGTCAGAGGCGGTGCAATTGCGATTCGGCGCAAGAATACATGAGTACATGTAGCGATTTCCTTGAATTGGAAAATGTTGTGTTGTTGTGTGTCACGTGGCGGACATAGACGGAGACGCGACATGGCTACGCTTAGCTTGTCTGAATAATTCTCCAAATCAGTGTTAGCGTCGACGTTGTACTGTTTAGTAAACTCTCCTGGGAGTCTAAGGGTTGTCCCGTAAATCATCTCAGCAGCTGACCTGCCCAGTCTCTCTTTCACGGCTGAACGAACTCCTAACAGTACGGCAGGTAACGTGATAGTCCACGGATTCGGTGACTCGTGCGCCATAATGGCGGCTTTCAATTGACAGTGGAAACGCTCGACCATGCCATTCGACTGAGGGTGATAACTCGTGGTACGATTCCGAATGATCCCGAATTGGTTACATAAACTATCCCACAATTTGGACTCGAATTGAGTGCCCCTATCAGTGGTGATAGTGGCTGGGGTAACATAACGTGCTATCCACCCGCTGAAGAAGGCATCGGCGACCGTTTCGGCTCTAATATCTACCATAGGTATAGCTTCGGGCAAACGTGTAAAACGGTCGACGCAAGTCAGTAGATATCTAAAACCATCGGCATAAGGTAAAGGTCCGACTATGTCCACGTGGACATGATCGAATCGCTCGGTAGGTTCAGTGAACTTTCCGAAAACAGGAGTGTTATGACGTGAAACTTTAGCGGTCTGGCAACCCTTACAGGTACGACACCATCTAGCAATATCTATATTCATGCCGTGCCATACAAATCGGGTATTAATCAAAGGTCTGGTGGCTCTATGCGATGGATGGCCTAAACCGTGTAAGTTTGAAAAAACTTTTCGGCGAAATTTTGCGGTAAGGTACGGCCGGTTGTGTCCCGTGGACACATCACACCAGATCAATTGATTATCAAACGATTTCAATAGTTTGAAATTCATAGTTGATGTAGTCGAATGTCTCAAACGAGTGAATTCCGCGTCATTAGCTTGATCGAGACTTAACGCTTTATAGTCTATCACTGGGCCATCGTGTATCGCTGACACTGATGGTCGTGACAGCGCATCAGCGACGAAATTTGTCTCTCTTTTTACATATCTAATATCGGTGGTGAATTCAGCGATAAACGCTAAATGACGTGTTTGTCGTAGGGATGCGCGCTCAGTCACGGATGACATTACGAATGTTAACGGTTTGTGATCAGTATTAACGAAAAAATTTCCTTCTTCTAAATTGTGTCTGAAATGTTTAATTTTAGCGTATACTGCCAAAAGTTCACGATCGAACGCGCTATAGCGTGTCTCCGCTGGGTTCAGCTTCTTGCTGAAAAACGAAAGCGGCTGCCACATACCATTTAAAAATTGCTGCAAAACGCCACCGACGGCGACATCACTAGCGTCACATGTGATGTTAAGCTGAGCCGTAGAATCTGGGTGCACCAGAAGCGTAGCGTTTGCCAGTATCTGTTTGGACTCGGAAAATGCTGACTCTGCTTCTTTATTCCACTTCAAATCGAAATTTGATTTCGGTGACAATTCGGTATGGCCTTTGTTGGCAGAAGTCAGTAGATTATTGAGTGGCGTCAGCTTCGCGGCGCAATGCGGTATGAAACGGTGGTAATAATTTACCATTCCCAGATACCTACGCAATGCTCGTTGCTTTTCAGGTTTAATGAAATTAACGATCGCGTCAACGGCGCTAGGTAACGGCGAAATGCCTTCGGCGCAAACGTGATGACCTAAGAAACTTAATTCAGATTTTCCGAACTGACACTTTTCAGGACCAATGATGATTCCGTACTCCGATAGTCGAGCAAAAAGAATTCGTAGATGTTTCTTATGCGTTTTATGATCTGGGCTGGTTACCAGTAGGTCATCCAAATAAACAAAAACGAAATCAAGTCCGCGTGTCACGTGGTCTATAAATCGCTGAAACGTTTGACCGGAATTTCTCAGACCAAATGGGGTTCTAGTGAAATTAAACAAGCCAAAAGGTGTGGTAACAGCAGTCTTGTGTACGTCGGACGGTTCCACCGGAATTTGGTAATAAGTCCTGACTAAGTCTATCTTTGAAAATTTTTTCGATCCGGGTAATCGCTGCGTAAAATCTTGAATATGCGGAATCGGATAACGGTCCGGTCTGTGCATTCAAACTACGGTAGTCCCCGCATGGTCTCCAATCGCCGTTTTTCTTTGGCACCATGTGAAGCGCTAAGGACCACTCGCTGTCGCTGGGTTCAATGACCCCTAATTTAATCATATCGTCAAATTCGCGTTTGGCGGTAACCAGCTTATCGGGAGCCAAACGTCGTGGTCGAGCAAAAACTGGGTGACCTTTAGTCACAATCTTGTGAGTTATGCCGTGTTTGACGGGCTCACCCTTTGTCGTAGGGCGTGTCAGTTCCGGGAACGAGGAGTTTAGTATATTCATTTTGAACTGTATCAACTCTGTTCAATGACAGAGGTTTAATCAAAGATAATGAAGCGGCAATGGCTAAGCCTGTACGCATGTCTCGAAGACATCTGCTTCTCAAGTCTACGAGCAAATTGTAGTGGATTAAAATATCAGCCTCGATTATGGGTTGCTGTACATCTGCCACTATGAACGTCCACGGATATTCGCGCTTTAAACCGACATCAACGACGCGTTTCCAATTGCCGTAAGTCTTTATAGTGCTGTTATTAGCTGCCACCAGGGGGAGACTGTCAGCGCCCGAAATCCCGTTAGCGCAAGATTTCGGCAGAACACTGACAGCTGCGCCCGTGTCGATCAAATATCTGCATTTGTGTCCTTTATCTGCGACATATAATAACTTAGAGTGAGATAACTGTGGAGGACTAGCGTCCGCGGAGTCATGTCGCGTCTCAGTTATACCGCCAGATGCAAGAGTCGCAATCTTGCTCTGGCTTAGCAGTTTAAAGAAAATGCGCAAGGGCTTCTGCACGTGCGTGCCTTGTCACCGAAAGTCTGGTGAAAATAGCAGACAGGTGCATCAGCAGGATTCAAAATCTTAGCGGCGTCATTTCTCTGTGTGTTCGGCGGCAGAACGAAAGGTCGAGCGGTTGTTTGCAAATTCGTCGGCGGAGCGAAAGGTCGAGCATTATCTTTAACGTCTCTATATTGACTATGTTGGTTACTAATGAAACCTGAGGCCTGTACATTAGGGGCAAATGCAGGCGCATGAGCGTAGTTATTTGCTCGTCCACGTCCTTTATTTCGTTTCCTCTCAGATGTTGTTACTGTCTCTAATTTCTTGATGCGTTTGGATAGATCTTCTAACAAACCAACTAATTTGCTGGTCTCGTCGACTTTGATCTCTGCGACCCCCGGCTTACTCTCTTCAACGTCTTGTTCTGCAGCCAGTGCCCTGTCAGCCAAAACGGCCAAACTTTCGAGGGAGGCACTGTCGGGTTGAGTCGCCAAATGGGCTCTGATGGAAGCGGGCATCTGTCGTATGAACGCTTGCCGAATTACAGCCTTCCCAACAACAGCTTTGGTGCCAAAACCTGCAGTCTTCTACAGACGCCTCAGGAACCGCGAGGGAATATCGCTTCCAATCTTCTCGCCAGAGATAACTTTATTAACCCTTTCAGGTGTTGTCAATCCTCGCCTCTCAATTAGTATTGCTTTCAGGCTGTCATATTTGTTTGACCTGAAAGGCTGCAGCAGCACGTCTCTCACGTCTGATGCAATCTCGCCAGAAAGTGCAGCGCATGTTAGGCTATACCTTTTGTCGTCATCATCGATCTGGTGGAGGGCGAATTGCGTCTCGATTTGATTAGACCAGAGCTCCACATCAGAGGCGTAGAAAGTTGCGATTCTAAACTTGGGCAAGTTCGTAGCTCGTTTCTGCGGCTGTCTACTAAGCGGTGAAGAACTCCTTGATGAGTCACTCCTCGAGTGGGAATTCAAACGTCTATCCCGAGCAATCCGAGCAAAATCGGCTTTGAGGCGTTGATATTCCTCGTCAGCTGCTCGGAATCGAACCTCATTGTCTTCACTGTCGGGATGATAGCTATCTTTTGGTCTAGCACCCGCACCTTCTAGAGGCGTTGACATGAATCCTTCGCTGTCGTACTGCTTTGACATGATGAAGTAGTGTTTGTAAAATTATTTAATTAATGAAGCATCTAGGATAGCTGGCATATTGGCTCTGTGCCTATCCCAAATGTGTTTAAAATGGCATGTCGTATTAACACATGCCAACTATTTTTGACGCGCCGTGCGCGGACAGGTTGTGCAATGCCGTAAAAATCAGATGAAAAATGTCTGTAATATGTTGAAGCTAGAAGTGTAGACTGTAGCAAATGTTCATGCTATGTCGCATGGTGCGAGAAACGGGGGTTGCAGATTAGTTGCAGAAATATGCGTCATTGAAGTTTCACCTAAGTGCTGTTCACAAATTCACAAATGGTATGTATTGATTAAAGTGAAAACTGGAGGTCTATATGAGACATAAAACGTCTTCACTGAGTCACACACATGCAAAATGGTACCGTGAAAACCGTAGGTCGCAGTGGTACATTAAAAACAATATGCCAGATATAACTTTGATAAGCTATGCTAAACTATGATAATAGTATTTTGTAAATCGACCTGGGTGAAAAAAAAAAAAGTTCACACAAGTCGAAAAACACATTCAAATATTTGCAATGTTTCGCAATAGCGCAACTGTCAAATCGAATATTTCTGTATTTATAAAAAATTTAAACTTCAGAAATAACTATCGTTAGAAAATTTCGTTCTCAAACTGATAGACTAAATGTGACTGTGAAGAAAAACAGTGACATTTAGTGAATTAAGAATAATATCTAAAACGTGACTGACAGTAGTCTATGCTGATAAATGATAAAGTATATCATTTCGCTGAAAAATGATATCTGTGATGAACATTCCACGTTTTTTTTTTTTATAATGGTACGTTCATCACCGAATCACTTCATAAACGTCTGAATCAATCGCTCGCATCGATTCATTGGTTGACGTATAAACCGACTGTGTTCGGTGGCGGTTGGTTTATGTCGCCTGTGGTGGGTGTGTGTGTGGTGTATTGTCGGCGCTCACAGCCTGTGCAGCAGGCAGCATGTGGCTTATAGTCTGTGACGGTAAGCTTTGAGCGGTGCGTACATAGTATACAGTCAGCATCCCTGTCTCGCCTCACATTAGCATATTCATCAGCTACTGCGTGCCCAAATAAGGCGCTGAATAGCCTAGCACGATTACAAATACCAAAAAGCGTTTCAAAGTGAACAAAAAAATCTCGCACAATTAGTGACAGAATTTCGTTCTCGAAACGACTTATTTACACATTTTCTCCCTCAATCGTGTTGAAAAAGAAAATTTACAAACAATTTAAAAAATATAATTACAATCTGTCTGTGTAAAATTTGGAACACGTGACTAATAATCTCCACCAAATCAAAATGGCGGCTTACTTTATGCTAATGTGATGCGGCGACACAGGTTCACTGTCCCGATGCATGCCGGTGTCAAGCGAAATTAGGCATGGGGTAGATATTAGGCATGGCCTCAATTCCTACTCATTGCGCATGACTGTGTGTAACGCCAACGGATGATCATGCAGCGATTTTTTTATATTAATGTAATTGTATATTTCCATTAAATATGTTGTCAAAGATGCGGTAAGCTCAAATATCTATTAATGTTGTATATTATAGATATGCTGATCAAGGGGTTTTAGTATGTGTAATTAAACTGTGCAGTCTTATAATAATAATAGTGATGACAAATTAGTAATAATTATGCAATCCATGGAGATCGACATTTTATAATTAATGATTATATCAGTATATCACAAAATAGACATTAATGTGTTTCAAATAATATTATTTGGGGGGAGTCTATCTCACTAAAGATGTCATATTATAAACCAGTAATAATAAAAAATCCTGTATGATTTAATAAAATACAGAACTCGTATAAATAAAAAAAACTTTTTAATAATTACAGACTTTTATGTATATGTAAAATTAAATGATATCAGGATTATTAACAATTTTAAGTAGGCTTCATAAAGGATATTACGCCTAGCATTACATGTACTAATGTGGTCAACTGTGTGGCTTGACAACGCCTGGTCAGAGGCCTGCGAAATTAGGCATCACCTTGCTGACAGCCTACTGTCCACGCATTGACCGTGACGTGTCAGCAAGCTGATGCTTAATTTTGTGGATGTCGGCGGTAATGACACACAGTGGAACAGTATCACTTATATCAGTATTTTATCACATCACATCTATCGATTTATAGAAAGAACTGCCAATTGAAAAAGTAACACAACACAGCCTTATTCAAATAAAACATTTGTTTATTTTCATCAGATATAGCATGATTATCAACTGTCAAGTTCACAATTATGACATTATACTTATAACATGTGTAAAACACAAAACGATACAATCATAGTGAAAAGTATGTGATAAAACTTAATTGAACATTATGTTAACACCTTCATAAAACTGTAAGACCTTTAATAGATTGAACTAAAACCTGAACCGTCTTCAGAAAACAACATGAAGCCATATTATAATAATGAACAGACTCGACTAGTTCTGTGGGTCAAAAAAAAAAAATATATAAAAAACCCCATTGTAATGCAGGCAAATTTCTGACAATGAACATTCAGCACTCCTCTTAAGCATTTAGCAAAAGAAAAAAATAAACCAATACATAATCTAAGGTTATTTGGCCCAATAGAAGGTCTTTGTAATCTCACGCTGAACCTTCTTTCCGTCAGTGTGACGTGGAAATCAGCTAAATTCTTGTCAAGCTGAAAAAACCTCGTATTATTCCCGCGTGAGTATTATCATGGTATGAAGTATTTTATTCAATTATATATATTATATGAAACCATTAACAGCAGATATATTTTGATGGCAGCTATAAATCTTTTTTTTAAATAAATATATGGAAAATAAATATATGGATGATTTAAAAAAATAACGTACATTATAAACATGTCAGTTAAGTTGGCTGCAAAGGGTGGGGAGTGAGACTAAGCGATAGTCACACCTCTTCAGGTTTTACGGTTATCAACACTTTGCGCAAATGCAAGGTGTTTGTATTTTCTTGTGGCGACTGGGATCGGTCGGAACTAAGAGTACATCTCGTGAAACAAAAAAATAAAAATTAGAAAACTTATTCATCAGAAAAAAAAAAAATAATAATATTGATTATATTTTATTGTAACAAATGGATTATTAGCATCACTACATACGGGACGTTAACATTTTGAATAAACGCCTCTTGGAACTAGATGGTCATTCAGGGGCGACAGTAGACAATGCGATCACACCTTATTTAGTGTGACTTAATAGCTACACCACCCCCCCTTTCAGGTCAATAGATTGTACCGCTACTTGTCGCGGCCAATCACTAAAACAACATCATGTATCGCCCGTCTAAAGATAAAAGGGAAAAGTTTTTTACGCTGCTCCTTGCCACGGATGCTTTATTGAGGTTATTTATATACACAATTGTCTGAATCATTGGCTAACGAGAAATGTCCCCATAATTATTATATTTCATATAAAATCAGTGACTTGTTAGTGTAATAGGTACGCTATCAAGTCAAATGAAGAATTTATGACAACAACAATTATTTATTATATGTCAACCATTTTATTGTCATTATTTAAAACACACAACTTTGTCATGTATTCAAATTAAATCATGTTTTTATTCACTTTCGAAATGAAAATAATGATTCAATCTTACCATTGTAACTAACTGATTATATATATTATAGCCAATTTACCTGCTTACCGATATAAATTGATCCCGTCCCCGTGGCATTTATACATGTTAAAATATCGTCAATTTCTCTAGAATTTATATATTTTAATTGAAACCGAAGAGATAATCTCTCTCTTGTTAAAGCTGAATTGCTGTTTTGTCACAAAATTAGATCATTAGTTTTTGCAAAAACATAGTAGAAGCTTTTCGGAAAACTGAGAGCATAATAGAGATTATGCTTTGATTGAAATCAGAAACAATTTTTTTTTTGACCTCACGATTTTGTCGCCTAAGTGTGACGAGTTCATCAATGTCGCTAAGTGCGGGTACATATTACAAAGGCCGATAATGTTAATCGGTTAGAAGTGTTAACAGGAGCATATCACTTAGGAAGTATAAGCGATATTATATTATAGTAATCATGGTAAGACTTATGAGAACAATATATGACTAGAAAACAATATGACATATATGAATATCGAATTACTTTTGTTCACTGATCATTATATAACAATATAACAATATTACATGTATGCCATGGAAAACAAGAGATAAAATAACAAATATTAGGATAAATTAAACATAAACTGACAGTGGTAAAATTAAGAACGCATGTGATTGATAAATTAAGCATGACTTGACAGTGTCAAAAGAGACTGTTTCTCTGGTGTCAAAATTAGGAATGCGCCTAGTTGATAAATTAAACATGACCTGACAGTAATCAAATAGGAATGCACTTGATTGACGCATGACTTGACAGTGTCAAAATTAGGAATGCACCTCATTGATACACTAAGCATGACCTGATAGTGGTAAAATTAGGAATGCGCATGGTTGATAAATTAAGCATGACTTGATAGTGTCAAAATTAGGAATGCGCCAGGTTGATAAATTGAACATGATCTGACAGTGATCAAATTAGGAATGCACTTGATTGAAGCATGACTTGTCAGTGTCAAATTTAGGAGTGCACATGGTTGATAAATTAAACATGACCTGACAGTGGTAAAATTGGGAATGCGCCTCATTGATACACTAAGCATGACTTGACAGTGACAAAATTAGGAATGCGCATGGTTGATAAATTAAGCATGACCTGACAGAGTCAAAATTAGGAATGCGTCTGATTGATATATTAAGCATGACTTGACACTGGTAAAGTTAGGAATGCACCTGATTGATATATTAAGCCTGACCTGATAGTGGTGAAATTAGCAGTGCGCCTGGTTATTAAATTAGCCTTAATTAAGAAATTAGGCATTACATGACAGTGGTGAAATTCGAAATGTACTTGTTGGGTTAAATAATCATGACTCGTCAATAGCAAAATTAGGAGTGCGCCTGGTTGATAAATTATTAATTAGGCCCACCAGAATGTCATAAAAAAGGAACTGCTATAGCTATGGCATTTTAAAACATGAGCAAAAACACTTCAGTTATAATTAACATTATTAAAGTATTGCATTATCTTACCTCCAGTGTCGTATCTGTAGTGTTGGTAATATTTTCTCAGTGATGTTCTCTTTCCAAATTGTCTAAGACAGCTTTCAGAATACTCAGCGTATTTTTAAATGTGCCTAACTTACTTGAATGGTATTATTGGTCTGATTATTTTGTTTTACGTTATGTAATTTGTTGTTTTACTGGTTTCAGTTTAAATATCCAGGTTGACAAAAAATCTAGATGATAATCATTCACCACTGCTACACTAACAGTACTTCCCGTTGCCACACACCCCCTCCCCAACCACTGCGCACCACACCCTGCGCATATACCTGACCCTGACTTGACACCCCATGCCTGATATAACCCCATTCCTAATTAGGCTCTTCACCGGTTAGGGGGGAACACGTGGGTGCCCACGGCGAGCTTTGAGCTAAGTTAGGGAAACCAGCGACCAAGATGGCGCACACCTACCAAATACAAATACAATATTCAGCATTCTCTGAAATAACATAATTATGATAATAGTACAAAATATTGACCTACGGTCCTGGGAATATTTTTAAACAGACCAAATAAGACCGTTTATTGACATTCATTTAGGGAAACAATTTATTTTGGCCCTAAACCTATTAAAGGTTACCTGAGTCGAAGCGGTAGTAAAAATTTCTGTCGATTTGTAGAAAAATCGTGAAAAAATGACGAGATTTCGTCTGTGGACTTTAAGATCAAGTTACCCAATTATGGTAATCAACGATAAAAATGAGTTACAGAAAATACTCACTTCCTACTCGCCTACAGTGGCATTAGTAGGATGAAGGCATTAAACAAACTCTTACGATAAAAAATGATAGACTATGTCTATAAGAATAATTTCTGGATTCTTCTAGAGAACCGGCAAGGCCGCCATCTTGAAAAGGCGCCAAACACGTGGGATTTCGACCAAAAGTTTAGAAATTTACGCCGTTTTCGACGCAAAGAAACGTGTTTCTCGTCTGGTAACTCTTTCTGACTAATTTAAACTGGCATATATATATTTTGACCTACAGCTTTCACGTACCTTGTGAAAAAAATGCTATTGATTTTTTTCAAAAAATCCCCTAAAATTAATGAAACTATCCTTGAAAACAGCGGTTTTCAACTGGCGTCTAGGTGAAAACACTGTTGCGTGAACGATCAGTCGTCAGGGGTCACCAATATGGCGAGTTGAAGGTCGGATTAACCAATATGTCGTGGTAAACCTACACCGGGAGTTCCGTTATGGGGTCACAACGGTCTACGAAGGACTCCGCCCAATCTCGCCATCAAAACTCAAATATCCTCCTCATCCGTCTGGTAGTGGTATTAAACAAACCAGGAAACTGTCTTCTCTCTTGTCATGTTTATTTGATTAGCATGCGATAACAGCAAAGCACAACCATTCGCGCACGGCACGTCTCTATGGACCTAGCGAGAGCGAACTGTGTATTACGCTTGAAGTGAGGGAAAAATACCAAGGCCGCACCACACTGCTCTGTGTGCGCACGTCACAACAGTATGAAAACGAGGCGGTCATCCCCGTCAGCCCGCGTCCAGGAATCTGGGGATAAGCGCCACATTGACTAAGCGATGTCAGGATCCTACAGTTTCATCAAAATTTCCCTTCTAAACCCCTTAGTTGTGGGGAAATCAAGTCTCTTTTCAGAAATGTAATATTATAATTTAATGCATCGTGAGGACTTAAAGGGATAAGTGGTCCTTACCTGAGAGGAGTCCAGTGGCCGACAAATCCTACAGGAGAACCTCCTGAGGATGGCGAGACCTCCAGACACAGGATTTAAATTTCAAACCCTGGAGGTCTGAGACCGAGCACGCTACCTCTCGGTCGCGGAGGCTCCCCACATTACTGAGTTTTACGAGTGGATGGGGAAGAAACATTTTTGTTACTTTCAACCCGCCATGACCGGAAGGGAGCCCCAAGCTCCACCTTGAAAGGCAGCAGTGCTAACCACTACCCTAGGGCCCCCGCCCGCTTGACACTTTAAATTTACTAGGGGGGTGCTTCAAGGTTTTTGCAATTTTGATGGATGTTGAGGCAATTTAGCTTTTGAAAGGAGGGGGAGGGGAGGGATTCACTTTAACAATAAACAGTTGTCTGAATGTTTAGTCAATGCTCAACCAATTTTCATGACATTGTAGAAGCATTATTTTCTCCAATCTTTCAGCAACTAGCCTGAAAGCTTCGCAAAATGCTGGGCCTACTCAGTACGTTATCTAATGTAATCATAGAAATAGAGTTTGTCCAACTGTGGAAGATTGTCCAAAGCGAAAGTTAGCTTTTTGTTGATTACTCGGTCACTTTTTCGCATTTAGACGTGCCAATGGAAAGGTTCCTGTCCCACGGGCAATAGGCCGCGCGGCCATTTAATGGCGTCAACAGAAGAGTGACGTTGTGTAAATGTTATACAAATCTTGTGTCTTGCGTACAGTATTAAATTAAATTAAGCTATTTTGGACCAGCCCCAGAGATGTAGATCAAACATTAGGTCGAAGGCCATAAGCCCCAAAAGGCACATCGACGCCACCTAAGTGATGTGTGTGTAATATGCAATAATTCCCCCCATTGGTTTCCAAGATATGCTCCGGAAACGTAAATGCGGACAGAGTGAGACGTGTGGTCCCTCGTGGTAACGGCAAAGCCCACAACCCAAACGTCGTAGGGCGGAGGATAAAAAGGCAACTCTAAATGTCAAGTTCACTTTATTCTCAAGAAAACAAAAATGCATACAATGAGTCCACAAATGTGACGAACAAATGAGACCAGTAAAATTGTCCAACAATCAAATCCATGTTCAACAAACAATTGACACACAATGAAAACCTGATAACGTCTTATTCCACAGAGATGTCTACATCCTGACAATATAAAACAACAATTCTTGAGCTGAAAATCGTAATTTGACAACATACAACGTAGCCACTTAGTATTACCACTTCTTTTTAAGTGATTATATGTTTTTCATAGGATTGCATGTTTTTCATATGATTGCATGTACCTCATTATACTAATTGCATTGTTGTATTATAACCCTTTCAGCACGGGGACCGTCTTTATACGTCAGAAGCAGACGTCTGTAGAAGACGGTCCCCCTGGAGACGCCTCTGGTTACACCTTACAGCTGTTAGCCTTGATATGGCAGTATATATATACATTATATGTGATTAAAACCCGCCCTAGCTGCCATGTGTTTACCTCGATAACAATCCCCAGATATAACGCTGGGATAAATTACCCTGTCCAGGAATGAGATATATATATCAATTTATTGTCATATTAGAGGTATTTGAGAGAACGTCCTAGTAAACACGAGACGTTTATTCAATGTTGGCACATCGTCGTAGCGATGGGCCAGCATTCAGCCAGCATTGTATCAACGTCTTGTGGTTGCTGGGTGTCTGGGTTTGTAAGGAATGTGTGAAATGGAACATAAAACTGAGATTCTGTATTTTATATTCTGGTTGAACCACAACAACCACAGATATCGTGTCTATGTTAGTGCAATGCTGGACCACGTTTGCAACGATGATACAACATTGACCCAGCATAGGACCAATATTTGGTGTTTAACCCTTTCAGCGTAAGAACCGTCTTTAGAAGTCAAAATCTAAGGTCTGTAGACGTCAGATTTTGACGTCTACAGACGGTCCCCGCACTGGAAGAATTAAAATACGTATAGGCCTAATGGCCGTATACCCATATCACAGGTTTCAAATGAAGTGGAAAGAGCTAACTAAGACATTTGTGATGATTTCAAATAGAAAAACCCCTATAGTCTCCATGGTTGTTTATACAAACATATTTTAGGGCTATAACGGTTGATAAGAATACTCTCCAGTGTGTGGCTTACACCAGGGGCTGATCCAGTATTTTTTCAATGATGTCCTAGTCTTCTTAGTTACTATATGGGGGCTTGATACTCCAAATTTACTAGGGTAGTGCCTCAGGTTGAGGCACCACTCTAGTAAATTTAGATGTCAAATAACGATATTTTAGTAAGCTTGATCGATGTTAACCTTTACAAGCCTGAATTTACCATTGTCATCTTCATCCAATACAAGCCGCAAATTCCTGTCGCAATTCTCCACTTGTAGTGGATGAAGATGTCTTGAAGTGAGTGGTGACAAATGAAAAATATATCGTTATTATTCAAACAGTTTCATAAAATTTTCGTTCTAAGACCTCTCGGTGATTCGTCAGTGATACAAAATTATGCTTTGATGCATCGTGAGGGCTTAAAGGGTTATGACAATTTAGTTTGGGAAGATGGTCAAGACCCCTCTGACCCCCAGCCCTCTGGATCCGCCACTGGCTTACACAGGTCTCAAATGTAATCATGAAAGTAGACACAGTCTCTTAGTAAATGTACATCACATTTCATTGGTGTATCGATTTAATAAATATCATCATTATTATTATTATCGTATAAATTGTCAGAAAAACTGAATATAAAATTATTGTTTAGCGTCATAAATAATGTAAGTCATAAATGTTTGAAAAAAATTGTCAACATTATTATTTTTAAGTAGGCCTAGTTGAGATTATTATTCAAAATATGATAGGATTCAGTTGAACATTAACCATTTTTCTTAATGCTCAACCAATTCTCATGACATTGTACTGTAATGTAAGCATTATTTTCTCCAGTCATTCGGCGACTAGCCTGGAAGCTTCGCAAAATGTTAGGCCTACTCAGTACGTTATCTAATGTAATCACTATAAATATAGTCTGTCCAACGGTGGTCCAAAATAAAAATTTGCTTTTTGTTGATTACTCAAGTCAATTCTCAACCGATTTTCATGAAATTTTGCAAACACTATTTTCTAGCCATCTGTCACATATCCTGTGGATTTCGCAAAAAAATATTGAATATTTCAAAAGTTTCAAAAAGACTATTTGACATGTAGTAAATTTACAGTTATGACGCCCCTCTGTAAACTCATTAATTTAATAGCGGTTTATTCAATTGTGTTGCATGTCAAATGATCTGAAATACTCAGTGGAATTTTATCTTGGACCAGACTCCACCGTCGAACAGACTGTAGTGCTAGTGAAATTATATTAAAATAGTTTTTTTTAAGAATTGAGTAAGAAATCAGCGATGTGAATCCGACTGTTGCTAATCATGGAAAATACATATGCCATGTGACATGAAATCTTGTTGTACAAGTTTTTACCACGTGGAGAAGAATGTGTCATGTGGAGAAGAATGTCATGTGATCTGTCATGTGACAAACGTCTGGACTGTAAGTAGGTGGGTCGTTATGATTCGCTGAGTAAACAATGAGGGCGCCCAATACCACGGCACGCGTGCGCAGCATGATCAACATCGGCAACGTCCACATGAGTGTTGGGTCTGACGTAAAGTAAAGATTTTGACTCCGCGACGCATACCAACTCACCTACTATAACATTTCCTATAACTAAGTGACATCCTATAAAACACGAGACATTATTCCAATGTTGGGTCAATGTTGGCCCACCGTCTACGCCGCTGGCCCAACATTGACCCAACATTGGGAGAATGACTCGTGTTTGCTGGGATGGTTATCATATCAAAACCCAGAACATAACTGTCAGAACATAACTGTCAGAACATAACTGTCAGACATAACTGTCAGACATAACTGTCAGAACATAACTGTCAGACATAACTGTCAGAACATAACTGTCAGAACATAACTGTCAGAACATAACTGTCAGAACATAACTGTCAGACATAACTGTCAGACATAACTGTCAGACATAACTGTCAGAACATAACTGTCAGACATAACTGTCAGAACATAACTGTCAGACATAACTGTCAGACATAACTGTCGGAACATAACTGTCAGAACATAACTGTCAGACATAACTGTCAGAACATAACTGTCAGAACATAACTGTCAGACATAACTGTCAGACATAACTGTCAGAACATAACTGTCAGAACATAACTGTCAGAACATAACTGTCAGACATAACTGTCAGAACATAACTGTCAGAACATAACTGTCAGAACATAACTGTCAGAACATAACTGTCAGAACATAACTGTCAGACATAACTGTCAGAACATAACTGTCAGAACATAACTGTCAGACATAACTGTCAGACATAACTGTCAGAACATAACTGTCAGACATAACTGTCAGAACATAACTGTCAGAACATAACTGTCAGACATAACTGTCAGAACATAACTGTCAGACATAACTGTCAGACATAACTGTCAGACATAACTGTCAGAACATAACTGTCAGACATAACTGTCAGACATAACTGTCAGAACATAACTGTATGGTATACATCATGTGTATGGGATACATCATGAAAGACTGTAGGCTGGTTAACAACAGGTTAAGTCGACACCACCTCGTACTTAGAGCTGAAAAGCTTCAACAACTTATCTCAACTATATCCTCAGTTTCACAAAACATAGATTATGACCACTGTACATGACATTCAAGTGAGGCAGTATTGGTATGTACAAATGTTCATTCATATACAGTACTGTAGATCTGGAAATATTCGTAGGGTTTTAATTTTCGCGAATATCATGAGGACAAATTATATAATTCAAGAATGTCGAGAGAATTATTATTATGACAGCACTACTTAGTAAAAGAAAATTCGCGAATTCTAAGCTTCGAGAAAAGTCCCGAAATCAGATAACTCGAAAATTTAAACACGCGAAAATTCCCTGATCTACAGTATTACATTGTGAAACATAGCCTCTATAATATGAACACGGCGTCAAACATAGCCTCTATAATATGAACACGGCGTCAAACATAGCCTCTATAATATGAACACGCCGCACCTAAAACCGACTAAAACTGATGGCCAATAACTAAACTTGGGTGTTTTATAACACCAGCTCATTCCCCCGGAGGTGTGAATCGCATTTACAAGCCAAGGTGGAAGAAAATACGAATAATGAGTGTTACATTATATAATTTAAATTATTTTTTAAATTTTAATTACCTACTTCGTAATTAAAATGCGCAAAACAGTAAAAACAAACAAAGAAAAGTTAGGCACCCAGTTAACACGAGAAATAACCCCTTACAGTGCGAGGATCGATTTTAGACGTCCAAAGTCGATCCCCGCACTGTAAGAGTAAGAAACATATTTATAATAGTCGTAGACCTATAACATGGGTATTCAAATAAAGCGGAAAGAGCCGACTAAAAAATTTATGATGATTTCACATTGAAAAGACCCTTTGATTTCCATGGTTTAAACACACATATTTATATGGAAAATCATTGCAGTACAAGAAGGAAAAAAAAGTAGTACAATCTTATTTGAGATATTACATCTTGACAATCGCAGTAGACTGTTTATAAATGTTGTCTCCAGGACACAATGGCATACTCAGCTGATAGGAAACGTGGATCAAATGTGGCATAAATGTTGGCCCACCGTCTGGAGTTCGCTGGTACAATTTTCGAGATCATTATTCCATACACATTCCATTATATTATTCCATAATCATTCCATTTTCCTATACTCATTCAATTATTCCATACTCATTCTATTATTCCATTCATTCCATACTTATTCCATTCTCCCATACTGATTCCATTAATAATAGTTTATTCCACACTCATTCCATTATTCCATACTCATTTTATTATTCCACACTCATTCCATAATCATTCCATCTTCCACATAATACTACAGGGTACTAAACAACGATCCCAAGAGTAAACTGAACATGATAGGATAAAATGAGATTTACTGATAGATAGCCATTTATATTTTGGGATTACACTCACAGGCTCAATAGCCACTGTTGAGTGTTCTATCCATAGACATATAGACATGTTTATATGTCTATGATTCCCTCCATTGCGTCACCATGATCCCAACAAACACGATACGTTGAGCCAATGCGAGTTTAATATTGGACAACCCTCCACGACAGGTGGCATATTTAAAAAAACATGTTTTACAATGCATGATCCGCTTGATGTGGTTAAATATTGATACAATTTTTGTGCCATTTATTACCCTGAGAAATGACCACATTCACCTTGTATATCAGTGTTCTCGGAAAAACTCAACAAACTCTGGCGCAGGGTTTTTCTGCCGTCTACAGACGTCACATTCTGTCGTATAAGGCCGGCCCCCGCGCTGAAAGCGTTAATGTTGGCCCGCATTTGCAACGTCAATCCAAAATATTTTTTTTTTCAAAACTTCAAGTGGGTGAAAATGACTCATATTTGTTTCATTTGAGATCAAACCATTGCAAATCTTGATGTTTAAACACACATTTCGTTCCTAATAATATAATTTATTAAGCTAATAAACAGATAAGAAACTATATTTCTTTCACAATAACTTACTAAGCCTTTTCACTGACTCGGACCGTCTTTATACGTCAGATTCTGACGTCTGTAGACGTCAGATTCTGACGTATAAGGACGGTTCCCGTACTGAAAGAATTATAATGGCTGTAGGCCCATGACATAGGTATGCAAATGAAGCAGAAAAAAGATATTTATGATGATTTCAAATTGAAAAGACCCTTTGGTATCCACAGGGTTACCCACATTGGACCAACAACTGGGTTTGTATCTGAAATAAACTATACTAGAGACTATACTCTAAGACACAATTACTTTGCTAAATCTGTAGCACATGTTTTTCGTCGATTTCTGAACCAATTTCCTTGAAATTTGACACGAGCCATTTCCGAGTCATGTCCGACCATCGGTAAAAAAAATCGTTAGATCATTTTGACATTTATTAAAATTACAGAATTAGTGGGCTTTATAAAGAGATGTCATAATGTCAATTTACTAGATGTCAAATGGTCTAACTTTTGAAATACTCCATATAATTTTACAAACTTTCCACCGATGCTAAGACATGACTTGGAATTGGCCTTTACAAAATTTCATGAAATTGGTTGATAATTTACGGGGAAATCAATGAAAAACATGCGCAACAGATTTACTAAAATAATGGTGTCCTAGGCTATAAGTATTTTAAAAGCTTAAAGAACACGCTGCCGGGGATCGGCGCCTTGAATGACAAGAAGGCGCCGATCCCCGGATCTGGGGATGAATGATTCATCCCCAGAACACTGTTATGATCCTGTCCACAGTACTGTGATATTTACATGATACCCTTGTGTTCCTCTGAATGTAGCAATGACTTGAATCAATGAGTTGAATCTACACCCATATAGAGTGGAGATACATCTACATTGATTTACCTTGTCCAACACGACCACAGGTCGCCACACGAGAGTCTTAAGCACCTAGGAATTGCTGTTGATACAGCGCTAATTACTGAGCAGATACTGCAGACCAATATTACATCTTTTAGCAATCAGTCAACCCTTAAAGGTGACTCTTAAACTAAAAGATTAGTCATATTTGTTTAATTTCAAACCAAACTTTTGCAAAACTTGATGTTTAATAAAATAAAATAAGTGATTTATTCAGATAAAAAATCAGACAAAAACGACAATTGATACCGCCGTAAAGGCAAACAGGAGTAACTGTTTTCTTTAAAAGCAATAGTGAGATAAATTCAACCAGGGTGAATAAATTTCGGGGATTCCCCAGTCAATTTATGGACTAATTTTAGTGACATTTTGCACAGCGAATGGTCTAGCCGTGGCGACTAGTTTGATAATTTCGCGAAGTTTTACAAGGTATTTCAGACCATTGGACATGTAATGGAATTCTAAGACAAAGGTTACTTGGTTTATAGATTTTTTTCATATGATAAATGTTAAATAGATTAACTTTTGAAGTAAGCCTATTATTATACAATATTTTTAGTCGCCCCATGACCTGAAAAAAATGCTTGTGAAATTTCATGATAATTGGTTGAGAACTGACTGAGAAATCAGTGAAAATCATTCACCATGGTTAATGTGAAACCTACTATAGCAGTCACTGTTGATTATCTTGGCACATGATGGTCGGCTTCACCTTGAAATTCACAAACGAGTGATGATTGTGAATCGATCATACAGTGCCTGTTCTCAGTGCACTGCGTACTTTGATATGATGGGTGTCATACATTAGACATGACTTGCACAATGTGTCCCGTTGGATATGAAAGGGTGTATCTGCCACTTCACAAAGTGGCAGATACACCCTTTCATATCCAATGAATTAGAATCGGATCATGTCATGCAATAACCAGTAAAACGACATTAGGTAACGACATTACCTAATGAGATAGTACAGTAACACATTATATACACACACTGACTGTTCAGACAAATACAATATTTTTTTTTCCAAGCGAAGTCTATGTATTACAGTCTGTATTGCTTCAATTGGTCAATAAAATATCTTTTAAACTATAAATACAATATGCACAGTGTCTCTCTGTCTGGAGAGCGTAGAGCGCTACATAGATTTTCTGGTGGACAGCTGTAGGGTTAGGGGCCCATTTAAATAAAACTATCAAAATTCAGATTCTCATTTTTTTTATTTATTATGTCTATTAAAAAAGTTAGGATTCTCTAAGATAATCTCAACTAGTCTAATGGGAATGAGAGAAAGTTAAGATCACTTTATCTTAAAGGTGACATATCACCCCTCATATAGTATGAATAAATTTGTGCCAAATAAATCAAAGTTGCCACAAGATGGGGCACAAGTGTTTCCTTATATGGGGTGATTGGCTATCATGTGACCCCTCAGAGGGTCACATAACAGCCAATCACCCCATATAAGGACATAACTATTCATACCATATAAGGGGTGATAGATCACCTTAAAGGGACATACCCAGGTTAAAATCATCAAAAAATCAGGGATTTTATTTTGGCTTCTTAATATGACCATATGATGTAAACATGTCCATAGACTAGAACTGCAAATTTTTTAATTTTTGAGCTGCGCATTTACCAGTTAGGCTAGATATAACAGACAAAATTCTTGATTTTTTATTTTGGACAACCATGTCAAAAATAAGAAATACGGGAATTTCGTCTCTATATCTAGCCTAACTGGTAAATGTGCAACACAAAAATTTAAAAAAATTGCAGTTCTAGTATATGGACATGTTTACATCATATGGTCATATTAAGAAGCCAAAATAAAATCACTGATTTTTTAATGATTTTAGCGTCGGCATGTCCCTTTAACTTTTCTGAAATAAAAGAAAGTTATATTAATGTTAATTTTCCGAGAATCCTATCTTTTAGTGTGATGGACCCTGATAGAGAGTGTGGAGAAACTATCTAACAAAGATAAATATGTACATCCCTGAGACTTAATTAAATACGATAAAAGGCACTTTTAAATTTGAAAAAAAGATATAATATGACACCTCTTGGTACAGCGAAGGCTCAAAGATACTAATGAAGAAGTCAGGAATTGAGCAAAATATAGGTATGAGTTTGATTTGTTTTTAATTACATAAAACCACAAAGGTATATCTCCTTGGCTCAGGGTTAAATTTAATTTGTCACATTCACAGAATAACACATTTATTCCAATGAATCAGGTCAGAGTTTACATCACACCAAGTTATGGCAGCTACAGGTATGATGAATATAAAGTAAAACATACTATGAATTTGTTTTCTTAAGGTGGTGGTGGGGGTTGCGTTGGGGACATTTCTCACCTAGATAAAATTCTGTTGAGCTTTATAACTAACAGCTATTTATATGTGTTTGGTAGTGGCAATGGCAAACCCAGCAAAACTGAGCAAACTGAACAAAGTATATGCTCAGAAAGGCAGACTTATACTGAGCATAACGAATTATAACCTTGGCCAAGTGGCATTTACACCCTTCGACTCCCAAGAAGACGCAATAGGTGTGTTTGTTTACGTTCACCTCATCACCAGTGCTTGTGTCAGCTCAGTCTATGTCACCTTCCTGCATCACACCCAGTATCAACTTCTGCACAAAATGGTTCATGCGAGCTGAAAACACAGAAACATGTCGTTAACATTACAATCATAATATCTCATCAATCACAAAATTCAAGGACTTTTTAAAGACAAAAAGCTAACTTTCGAAGACCAAGTATTTCTGTTTGTTTCAAACACTTTCTTCAACTTTTCCAGAAATTTGAAAAAAAAAATTTAATTTACACCCACTTAAAGTTGTGTCTCTCTATCGCAACCAACAACTTTGAGTGAAAATTAATCATATTTACTTAGTTATAGAGACCAAACATTTGCAAATATTGATGTTTAAAACACAAATTTTAATCCCAATAACTTATTTAATCTGCTAATATAACAGATTCAAAACGATTGTACATTGATATATTTGGTGTATGTTTTGGCCTTTAATTGGTGAATTACTGGTATATTTGGTGTACGTTTTGGCCTTTATTAGGTGACTTACTGATATATTTGGTGTATGACTTGGCTTTTATTATGTGACTTACTGGTATATTAGGTGTATGTCTTGGAATCTATTAGGTGAATGACTGATATATTTGGTGTGTGTCTTGGCCTTTATTAGGCGATTTACTGATATATTTGGTGTGTGTCTTGACCTTTATTAGGTGACTTACTGATATATTTGGTGTGTGTCTTGGCCTTTATAAGGTGACTTACTGGTATATTTGGTGTGTCTTGGGTTTATTGACTTACTGATATATTTGGTGTATGTCCTGTCCTTTATTGGATGACTCACTGATATATTTGGTGTATGTCATGGCCTTTATACCTTTATTTGGTGACTTACTGATATATTTGGTGTATGTCATGCCTTTATTAGATGACTTACTAATATATTTGGTGTATGTCATGCCTTTATCAGGTGACTTACTGATATATTTGGTGTATGTCTTGGGTTTATTAGATGACTTACTGATATATTTGGTGTATGTCATGCCTTTATTAGGTGACTTACTGATATATTTGGTGTATGTCATGCCTTTATTAGGTGACTTACTGATATATTTGGTGTATGTTATGCCTTTATCAGATGACTTACTGATATATTTGGTGTATGTCATGCCTTTATCAGATGACTTACTGATATATTTGATGTATATCATGCCTTTATTAGGTGACTTACTGATATATTTGGTGTATTCCATGCCTTTATTAGATGACTTACTGATATATTTGGTGTATGCCATGCCTTTATTAGGTGACTTACTGATATATTTGGTGTATTCCATGCCTTTATTAGATGACTTACTGATATATTTGGTGTATGTCATGCCTTTATTAGGTGACTTACTGATATATTTGGTGTATGTCATGCCTTTATTAGATGACTTACTGATATATTTGGTGTATGTCTTGGGTTTGCCCTTCCACACCACACAGACACAGTACACGGGGATTCCCGAGAGCAAGATAAAGAGTCCGACCAGGGTCTCCAGAGGGCTTTGGTACAGTGGGAACACCAACAGGAACAAGCAGACAAACGTAAAGATGATAGGCAGAGCTAAATTCACCTGGCAAATAAATACAACACATATACATCAATGATAAGATGCAATTTCAAATCAAAATGTTTCAAACAAAATTTTTCCTGAGGTGTTATGTAAAACTTAACCATCAAAGCAGTGAAATATTTTTATATAAACCAGAAAAACAAGGGTTATTTTCAAATTGAAATAGTCATAAATGTCTTAGTCAGCTCTTTCTGCTTCATTTGAATACCTAGGTTATGGGTGGCCATTATAAATATTTACTCTATCAGTGTGGGGAAGTGACGTCTATTGACATTAGATTATGACATCTGAAGTCGGTCCTGGCGCTGAAAGGGTTGACCCTCTTCTTGCTAAGTTATCTCCGAGACCTACAACTTAACCCTTACAGTGCTACGGGCGACTACAGTCACCCAAAATAAACTAAGCGCAGCCTGCTGTGGGCGACAACAGTCACCCAAAATAAACTAAGCGCAGCCTGCTGTGGGCGACTATAGTCTCTCCCAATTATTGATAAAAGAATTTTTTTGAAATTGTTTTTTGCTTTTTTGTTTTACTTTAGTTTTGTGGCGTCTTCTTATTTGAGCTTTATAGATGGCTAACGGACTGATTTTGTAATATAACGGTCTTTAGTATCAATCGTTCATCAGGTGTTTTTTTGAAGAAAAAACACCTGATGAATAATTGATACCAGATATTACTTATTGGGAAACCAGACATGCTGAAAATTTTATGCAGCAGTGTAAGGGTTGGGTGGGTGAAAATTACGAGTATATTTGTTTAATTTGTGATTAAACATTGTCAAATCAGGATGATAAAACACCCATTTCATTCCCAATAGCAAAGATTTATTTGGCTCATAAAACAGAACGAATGTTTAGCAGAGAAAGGGTAAAGATACTAAGATGTACGAGATCACATAATATGTGACTGAATACTCTCTACTGGACATCATGTTAACCCCGGGGATCGACTTTAGACATCTGAATCTGACGTCTGTAAGAGTGAACATATTTATAATGGTCGTAGACTCATAAAATAGGTATTCAAATAAAACAAATTTGTTTTCCATGGTTTATACAAACATATTTCAGCGCTGTAAGGATCAAGATCTACAAAAGATTATTACACTATTGACATTACCTTGATGGGACGCGTCCACTCAGGGTGCTTGTATCGTAACCAAAGTAGAGCAATGGCACAGACGAAGAATGATAAAGATTCAATGAACGTGACATAGTTGATGAGCAGATAAACATCACTGGTGACGAGCATAGCTACAGAGATCACAGCCTGAAAAAACAAGTAGATAAATCTTCACCACATTTATCCCTGTCGTAACTTGTTTTTTGAAGGGTCGTGACCCTTTAATAATAAGTGTCGATGTCTTTATTTCAAGTAGCTATCAAATATATGACTTTCAAAATATCCTTATGTATATATTTAACATATCTCTATATTTATAACTATATGGCATTGAGCCAGCATTGTATGCTATGAAAACTACATTTGGCATGAAAGATTTTAAAATAAAAATGCCAGTTTATCCTTGTGAATAAGATCGATGTTCTTGATTTGGTAATTAGATGTCTACACTAAAAGTAATAATAATAAAATATGTCCCGAATTTGTGTTACTGGTACATCACATTTGGCAATGTATTTCCAGAGAAGAACATGCACATATAGGTGGGGATTATTTAAACATTTAGTGTCATTACTCTTTCATCATACTGATACGTGAAACCGTTTTATTGCTATTACACATATACGATTTATTTTACATAAATGAATATATATTTTTTGATAGAAACTGTATAGTTTTATCATGTGTAGGGCTGGTCAGGTTAGGTGGCAATATTTGACCCATGTAGGCCTATGTAATAAATTAAATTTTATAACATGGTTTAGTTAATGGTTAATTTCAACCTCGCTGATGGGACCACTTTTGGAAAGTCCCATAGGTGGTGCGCTTAGCAAGGTTCTACTGTATATACATGATTATATATATATATATATATATATATATATATACCACAGCAATGTGCTAAATTAAATATCATGTATATGTGATTTTATCAAAATAGAAATAAGTGTTTACATAGTAAACAACCACAAAGCCCTATCCCTCACACTTCTCAAATAAAAAACCGGTTAAAATTTAAATACAATAACTTAGCGAGGAAAGGAATAAATTATTCTTCAATCTTCTACTCTGTAGGAGATTGCTTGTAGAGAGTCATAATCGTTGAACTCACTTGTAAAAATACAGAAGGAAAAGGTGTGAATCGCTCCATGTGAATGAGTGCTATCACATCAGGAAGATGTCCTTGTCTGGCTCCCACAAAAAACACCCTGTAAAAAAAAGTACAACAGACAATAACAGATATGTATACATTTTTTCTCAAGCAAGTTTAGAGCCAAAAAGAAGCCACTCAAATTGCTAAAATATTTGTTGTTAACATATTTACTAATAGGCATTACAGTCAACACTGTTTGTGAGATATCAGGCATATTAAAGGTACTTATGGCCGATGGTCAATTTGATCGAAATGAAATTTTTCAGGGTATATCCCCACCTGAAACAGCACATTTGTTTAATGGTAATGGTCTAGATATCAGACCCCTTAAAGTTAATTATGAAAAAGAGTCAGCCATTTTTTATTAGACCAAGTTGAAATTTTTTACGGCATATCCCTTCCTAAAAACTGCACATTTTGCCTCATAGTAATGGTCTAACTAGCTGGCACAATTCGCTAGATATCAGCAATATCAGAAAAAGTTGAACTATTTTGGTTGAGAGATGTAAGTAAAATAAAAAAATAGGGGAGAGGTCAAAACCCAAAAAGGAACATCTACACATCTTAAGGAATGTGTGTGACTGCGTGAATTAGGAAGAAAATCCCCCATGTTTCTGAGATCTGCTCTGGAAGCGAAAATACGGACATACGGGTGGAAAGGCCGGACATCGGAGGTGACGCAATAAACCTCCACCCCGGTGGATACAAAAAGCATAAATCAACTTGACCCTTTCAGTGTGAGGACCGTCTTTAGACGTCAGATAAAGACAGTACCTGCACTAAAAGAATTTTAAAAATTATAATGGGCGAAAGCCCAAATAACGTAGTTATTCAAATGAAGTGAAAATAAATAACCATTTATGATGATTTTAAAATAAAACAAAATAAGAGAACTGAAGTCCTATATCATCCCCCGCCATAAATTAGGTTAGAGTTTTATGCGGTCACAAATATTTAAAAGTCAACTTGTGGTGGCCATTTTAAATTTTGGTAAAATCACTTGCACACTATACCCGACTTCACAATTTTTTAGTTTTTGCACCCACAAAAAAATTATGAGCTTCATGCATGGCGGCCATTTTAAATTTTCGCAAAACCTAGAAAAATCATATGCACTTTTCCATATCGTGGGGAATGTCATTGTAAAATTTGAATAATTTACGACTAAGTTTTTGCCACCTCAAAAAAATTTAATTGATTCGTGGCGGCTATTTTAAATATCAGCAAAACCTTAAAACAACCACCTGCACATCTCCATATTGTGGGGAATGTGATTGCAAAATTTGAATAAAAGTTTTAAAGTTTTTGCGCTCATACAAATTTTAGGAGTTCTGCCGGCCATTTTGAATTTGGTGGCATTTTTAAAAAATCACTTGCACATCCACATGTTGCTAGGAAGGTGATGTTGACATTTTCAAAAAAAATAGACAAAACTAATTTTTAGAGTTTTTGCGCCCACCAAAAAATTTAAGTTGGTCCGTGGCGGTCATTTTGAATTTCAGTAAAACCTTGAAAATGTCACCTGCACATCTCCATATGGTGGGGAATGTGATAGTAAAATTTCAATAATTTCTTGCTTTAAGTTTTACAGTTAACCAGTATGTCTCGCATTTTTGCGCCCACAAGTAAACGTGCCGCCGAAACGCCAGCCGCCGGACAGTCCTGGCGCGACTAAAAACCCCCTTCCCCTACGGGCGGGGGATAAAAACTATGGTCTTAATCACAGCATTGCAAGGGTCAATAGGACATAAAAATAAACTATTTAACACAGAAAACAGGTGATAAAACAAGTAGCAATTAGAACTTACCTAGCTGTGCAGAGTATGCATCCATTAAGACTGCCAAACGTGGAGAAGGCAACGAAGAGAGGCATACACCAGGCCACCTTACCAAACATGCGTGCCGCAAACGTCTTCAGAAAAAAACACAACAAATACATAATTTAATATAATAAAAGTAGGAAGTAACTCGTGAGATATTGGTGTACTTACTTTCACATAAGGCAAAATTGTTTGAACAAGCTACGCAAGTTTATTGAAATAAAATCACAAAATGTACAAAACATACATCGCAGAACTTTCTGGTCCATGAGGCCTTAGAATATGAGTCGATTTACTTGAAAAAATACAAAAGTGCAATGGGATGTAACATCAAATGCAAGGTTAAAATCTCCTATAATCCTATGAGCTAAAAAATATCCTAGAAAGGAAATTTTTTCCCTGAAATTGTCTTGTTTGAAGGAGATATGAAAAGGGTGAAAACTGTTATAGACCCTATCGGAATGGTTAACTATTACAGTGCTAAATTCAAATAAAACCTTGGAAACCAAAGGGCTCTTTGATATTTGAAATCAACATAAATGTCTTAATTAGCTCTTTCGGATTCATTTGAATACCTATGTTATGGGTCTACGGCCATTATAAAAAATTTTAATCTTAAATTGAGCGATTTAAACGTTAGAATATGACATCTAGACGATTCCCGCGCTGTGAGGGGATAAGACATAATAATGACTGACCACAGCGACAGCATCTGATTCTATGATTTGTGCTGGTGTCAGGACAGCAAAGTAAGCCACGTTAGCCAGAAAGTAGATAATGGTGACAGCGGGAATAGATATCCAGATAGCTCTCGGCAGATTCCTGTAATACAACCAAAACATTAATAATAATAATAATAATAGCAAGTTCTTATATAGCGCACATACAAAGCTCTGTGCGCTTCACACATGAAAAGCCTACCCCTGGTCACTAGACCTGTTCATTCATGTACTTTTTTGGAGCATACAGCACTTGAAGCCATTTCCACGATGGGAACTAATTGCACACATAGCCATTTCTGTCCTACCAGATACTCATTTACACCTGAGTCAAGTGAAGCATGTGAAGGTACAACATTAAAAGGACACAACATTGAAATAATGTCCCAATATTGAGAGGGAGAAAAATTTCTCTGAAAATCCTACACCGAGTGGGATTCGAAACATCAAGGCCGTCAGGGACATTGGCAAAGACGCAGGCTCTAACCGTTGCACCACGTCCTCCCTAGGTGACATTGAAACAGATATGCCAATCTACAGACCTATTAAAATAATTTTTGGCAAAAAAATGTAATTTGATTAAATACAACCTAGTCGTTTGGTACATGTATACCTATCACCATTTCTTTTCAAGTGATTACATTATTTTCAGCCTTAGAGCACCGATGTCGACTACAGTTGACACTCTGTGTTTTTATTAGCACCAGTATAATTAGTTATTGAAAGTAAAATAGGTCTTAAATCTTGAAACATGCTGGAACTTACCCCTTAAAATGCTGATTTTTTTTATAAAAACCTTGGGGATCAAAGGGTTTAATTAAATCTTGAAACATGAGACATAACCCTTAAAGAGCTGAATATTTTTTTAAAACCATGGGAGACAAAAGGTTTTTTTTCAATTTGAAATCATCATAAGTGTCTTTGTCAGCTCTTTTCGATTTATTTAAATACCTATGTTATGTGTTGATGGCCATTAGAAATTTTTATACCCTTACAGCGAGGGGATAGACTTAAGTCGTCAGAATCCGACGTCTACAGACGACAACTAAAGTCTATCCCTGCACTGTAAGGATTAAATTTCAGAAATTACATAAATTTTCCGTCCCTTGAAGTGTATCACGGTAGCGAGACACAACTTCAATTGCCTGACAAATTAAATTGAATAGCTCATAACACGGAAAAGGCATTGCAACATTATACAACCATGGGTGATGTGTGTGTAAATTTGAAAGGAACTCCAAAGGGTTTCAGAGACCTGATCTGGAAATAGATCGTTAATCACTAAGCTATTTCGGCTCAAAGATGTCAGTTAAAAAGTAGGTAAAATGTCATAATCCTCAAGGCCACAAAGGGTGCATCGCTCAATTCAAGTAGCCCCTAGCAAAGTATGCTAAATCTTTTGTTGACAGCTGGGCGAGCAATACAGATGGATTTTTGGCAATTTTTATAGAATTATTCCCAAAATCGATAAGATCATATGATTTAACTGTGATATAAAAAATTTGAATGCATGTAATTTGCTTAATTTGTTTCACAGATGATTCAATCTTAAAGAAAAATGCTAATTTCAAACTCTGGCTGTTAGTGCTAATGTAGGGCGGGGGCCCTGGTGCAGTGGTTAAACCTGCCTGCTTGGAAAGTCGGAGTTC
The DNA here is from genome assembly GCA_964017125.1 of Flabesymbios commensalis. Taxonomy (NCBI): domain Eukaryota; kingdom Metazoa; phylum Annelida; class Polychaeta; order Terebellida; family Flabelligeridae; genus Flabesymbios; species Flabesymbios commensalis. Next base: position 683,147 of record OZ024905.1, on the reverse strand, counting down.
ACGGGTTCGAACCCCGCTTTGGCATTCGAGTTTCAAAGAAACAAAATGTTTCTCTCCCGCTCACTCGTAAAGATTGAATATTGTGAGGTAGCGTTCTCCGCCCTAGACCGACAGTGCTCAAATTTTGAATTCCATTCTGGAGAGAAATGTCATCTTATTCATATCACCATCCTCAGGAGGTTCTCCTTGCCCAGTTTAGCCTACATGTGCACAAAGGGGGCCTAAAACCACATTAATTTCTTTTTTTTTATGATAATGTTTAAGTACTCACTGGTAAGGATTTTTCAGTTCTTCTGTTAAAAAATTTAACGTATACCTGCAAAAATCAAGTGAAAATTTTATTGTTAAATTTAAAAAAAAATATTTAATTAAGTAATTTAGTAAATGATTGAGAGGACGACCAATGCCACTCCAGTTAAAGGTTGGCAGCCCATAAGGCCTAAATAAAATAATTGTTTGTTTCCAGTGATCTGCCTGACCCCATCTTGAACATGTTAAAGCGTCGATCCTAACAATTTTATTATATAAAAAATAATAATAAAATAAATAAAGAAATTGATTAAATAAATAGATGAATAAATAATAATGATAAATATTCACAATAACAGTGATTTAATCTGCTAATATATGGATTAAAAATGATACATAGTGGCGTTTAGGGCTTAAGTGGGTTGCCGGTAAGTGACTATTTTGTAATCTTACCATCCTGAATAAGAGAAGAGCCCTGAGTAAAATGCGAGTGAGATCTTCCCTAAGTCACGTGTTGAGTCATCAAATGGATTGCTAAAGTTGATGGTGTGACCTGCGACATAGGAAATCAAGTTGATGAAAACATAATAAACTATTTGCCAAATTCAAGCTGATTATTAGCAATACCCGAACAGCAAGATCTATGAAAAATTGTCAAGATATCATGCCTAATTATATTGTTAACACATGTATTATTATGTGGGTAGTTATAATTTCTGTGTACTTTGATTTGATTTTGTTTAATGTGCAAGCGCATACACAATGAATACGTTTTAATACAAAGGTTAAAGCGACACAATCAGGCTAAAATCAAAGGTTAAAGCGATACAATCAGGCTAAAATCAAAGGTTAAAGCAATACAATCAGGCTAAAATCAAAGATTAAAGCGACACAATCAGGCTAAAATCAAAGGTTAAAGCGACATAATCAGGTGAAAATCATGAAAAATCTGTCATTTTATCTTGGGTTCTTAATGACTATAAACATGTCAATGACTATATGATGTAAACATGTCAATGACTATATGATGTAAACATGTCAATGACTATATGCTGTAAACATGTCAATGACTATATGATGTAAACATGTCCATAGACTAGAACTGCGTTTTTTATTTTTTGTGTTGCGCATTTACCAGTTAGGCGAGATATAGAGACAAAATTCCCAATTTCTTATTTCAGACATGCATGTCCGTCAAGGAGAAAAAACAAAATTTGATAGATCCGTAGATCCGAATGTTGATTATATTTGAATATATGAATCTATTGTAATTAAGTTCTTTCTCCTACTTGAAATACACGAAATAGGTACATGCCAAGATTTGCTACAGACAAAATTTAGAAAAAAAATTATAGTTAGCATGGTAAACCTGTATAATGAGTCTGACCTGGTTGGTATTATAATAACAGTAGATTCGTAGATCTGAATCAACTGTTTTAACAATAGACTGACGTCAACAGTGTATTTTAAAAATAAGAAATACCGGAATTTTGTCTCACCGATTTTTTTATGATTTTAGCCTGATTGTGTCGCTTTAAGTTTAACAGTACAAATCTGCCTCTTGCCGTTGCCATCATTATTATTATTGTTATTTGTTTATGTTAATTTTTTGAAATTTTATGGCAATAAACTCGATTATTACTAGTTACTGCTATTACTATGCCATCAAGGTGAAATTACCAACATAATATTCGATCACCCCTGCCATTTTTGATTTTTAAACCATTATCGAGCTGGAAAGCAACTTAACTTTACCCAATGCGGGATCAATGTTGCCCTAATGTCTATTATGCTGTACCAACCAGGGCTTTCCACCCCAAAAAAATAGAGCGGGGGAATTTTAAAAAAGTGCACTGTCAGTGCTGTGAACCAGTGACGCCCTAACGGCGCTGCCCTAAGCTGGTCTGGGGCATGCAGCCCCGAAAATTTTAAGTAAATAAAGACTTAAAATAGTGCATTGGGCCAAAATCTAGAGCAAATTTCCGAGGTTTATATTTACATCATAAATTAATATTTTATTTTTTTATTTATTATTATTTTTTTTAGAGCATTTTGTCAGCACGGTGCTGGGATAAAACAGCACAGCTGTGCTTTGGGCAGAGCCCTGCTAACAATTGGTTGAACTTGTTCGTGAGCTGGAGTAGCACTAACCTTGAGCCAAGACGACTACACCCGTTATGATGATAATGACGAGAGCTAGGGTTTTCAGGATCGTGAACACATTCTGAACACACGTCGCCCATCTTACACTCATACAATTAATAAACGACAGCAAACCTGGCAACAAAGATAATACAATAACGCAGCTAAAAGAGATATGCGTAACCCTATCATCGCGGGGACCGTCTTTATATGTCAGAATCTGACGTCTGTAGACGTCAGATTCTGACATCTAAAGACAGCTCCCGCACTGCATAAATTAAAATATTGCTAATGGCCATAGACCAACAACATAAGTATTCAAATGAAGCGGAAAGATGATTTCATATTAAAAAACTCCTTTAGTTTCCATGGTTCATACAAAACAACTCAGGGCCTCAAGGGTCAAAATGGTTAATATACACATACTTATATTTAATCTTTATTCTATATATTATGCCCAGCGCAAATTTCACCATTAAAGCGCTGAATTAATTTGTGAAAAAAACATCGCAACCAAAGGGTTATTTTCAATTTGAAATCATCATGAATGTCTTAGTTAGCTCTTTCTAATTCATTTGATTACCTATGTTATGGGTTTCTAGCCATTAGAAATATTTTTATTCTTACAGTGCGGGGATAGACTTTAGTTATCAGAATCTGACCTCTCCTCTTACAGTGCGGAGATAGACTTTAGTCGTCAGAATCTGACGTCTACAGACGTCAGATTCTGACGACTAAAGTTGATCTCCGCACTGTAAGGGTAAACAGCTAACTAAATACTTTCGGCAGATCTGTTATGACACTGGTGGTGTAGTATTACTTCATATTACTGTAACCTACCCAGTCAACAAGGTACACTAACTCAATGTTGGTTCAATGTTGGACCAATGTCTGCGACGCTGGCCCAACATTGAGGCAACATAGATTCAGTGTATCATGTTTGCAGGGTAGATGAGAAAGTGCTAGTTTTATCTGATCAATAAATTAGGCACTACACAAAAAGCACTTGTCAAATAAACAATGAACAAAGAAAGTGGAAAAAAACACAGAAACTGGTCTTCACCAACATAGATATCACAGGTACAGCACCCTAGCTGAAACCCTTTAAACCCTCACGATGCACCATTTTGTATCTCTGACAACAGTTTGTATCCTACAACCTAGGGGTTTTAGAAGGAAAATTTCATGGAACTAATAAAAGCAATATCTGTTTTTCATTTGCTCAAGTCATCCTCATCCACCACAAGTTGACAATTGCCACAGAAACTTGCGGCTTGTAGTGGATTAAGATAAAAATTAAAGGTGATTTTAGGCTTGAAAGGGTTGAAGTAATCATGTTGAAAAATGGTCCTTGCAAAATTTCATGAAAATCTGTTGAGAATTGATTGAGAAATCAGCGAAAATCATTGTATCCTCCTGGTTGATCAGTTTTAATGTAAATTTGGGGGGGGGGGGGGGTTCCCACAAAGCTGATCTAACATTTTGTCAGCTGTACCAATGTGCCACCAATATAAATATTTGGTTAAATATAGCCCTGCAATTTATCTTGGAAGGTGCCATAATTTAACATTTTCCTGGTGCCAAGGGGTTAAACACCCGCCCTGCCCTCACGCTTTCCTGGAATAAATCCTGAGTACATTACATCTAATTACGTGTAATCATCATTAGTCATAATAAGTAGGCACCGCACTAGTTATTAACATGTTATTATGACTGATTATTCAAAATGAGATACATAATTATAATACCCCAGCAAACACAAAACATTTGTATAACATCATTAGTCATAATAAGTAGGCACCGCACTAGTTATTAACATCTTATTATGACTGATTATTCAAAATGAGATGTACATAATTATAATAGGCCTACCCCAGCCAACACAAAATATTTAGTTAAGCAACACAAAATATTTGTATAACATTTGTACAACGTCAGCCCAACGTCTTCGATGTTGGTCTAACATTGTACAAATGTTATACATATGCTTTGCGCTTGCAGGGACTCACCCAGAGCGAGTGCGGCCAGTATTCTCACTGCGATGTCAGGGGAGTCACAGTCTGGAAATAAAGGTTGTAGACAATAATAGCCGAATGTTAGAGCTATCACAGCATTAGCGGCCGGGTAGATGATGAGTAGAGACGCCCACATGTAGACAAACGCAGGTAGATCTCCAAACGCCACCAGAATGTAGGCATACATACCCCCCGACCTGGTGATACAGGTGCCTAACTCAGCGAAAGATAGGGCCCCGAGGAGGCATATAATACCACATAGCAGCCATATGATGAGGGACAGGCCTACAGACTCTGCCTCCATCAGCACGCCTTTAGGCGAGACAAATATACCAGACCCCACTATACTACCCACTATCAGGGCCACCCCGTTAAACAGGCCTAGAGTCCTCTTCAGCTTGACAGTGCTACTGTCAGTGTCGGTGGTGTCACTGGTCGGGGTGTTTGGCAGCATTGAGGAGCTTGGGGCTGTGCCGTTCACGGGTTTCTCTGTCATGGCCATGATGGCGGAGTTCACCGTCGTATATCTCCAGAGCCGCACTGTCACACAGGAACACCACACCTGAAAACACAAAATAATCACATTTTACTTTGATGGAAAAACATACCTAAAATACACAAAATAAATACATTTATTTCGACGGGAAACTGAAAATATACATAATAAACACATTCACTTCAATGGAAAACATGCTTGAAATATACAAAACAAGACTACATAAGTCCAGGAGCTCCCGTTCCGAATTAGAATTTGATTTAAGCAATTTTGTATAGGGTTATTAATGTAGTCCTAGTCTAGGTCAAAAATCAAGACGCAAGACAACTAGGTCTAAGAAGCCCAGTCTAAGAGTAAGATAAGAACTAGACAGTCTGTCAGAGATTGCAAACCTCCATTGAAATTAATGATCCTAATCAGTATCCCAGTAATGGTCTACCTATCTGGCATGGTTTACCCGATATCAGGCCAATCGAGTTAACTAATAGCTGATTTACGGTCATTTTGAATTCGATATAAATTAGTTAAAAATTTAGGGTGCATCCTCCCCCGAAACCTCAAATTTTGTTTTATAGTAATGGACTAACATCTAACACAGTTTGCAAAATATTGGGCATGTGAAAGTAAATAATGGCCGATAGGGGGCCATTTTGAATTTGATCGAGTCAGAATTTTTCAAGATGCATCCTCAGCTGAAATCTCACATTTCATTCTATAGTAATCGTCTAGCTATCTAGCATGGTTTACCAAATATCGGCCATGTGAAAGTGAATAATGGCCTAAAGGCGGCCATTTTGAATTTGATGAAGTCAAAATTTTCCAAGATGCATCCTCAGCTGAAATCTCACATTTCATTCTATAGTAATGGTCTAGCCATCTAGCACGGCTTACCAAATATCGCCCATGTGAAAGTGAATAATGGCCGATAGGAGGCCATTTTGAATTTGATCAAGTCAAATTTTTTCAAGATGCATCCTCTCCTGAAATCTCACATTTTGTTTTATAGTAATGGTCTAGCCATCTAGTACGGTTACTAAAAACCGGCTATGTGAAAGTGAATAATGGCCGATAGGCGGCCATTTTGAATTTGATCGAGGCAATTTTTTTCAAGATGCATCCTCTCTTGTAATCTCACATTTTGTTTTATAGTAATGGTCCAGCTATCTAACACGGTTTACCAAATATCAGCAATGTGCAAGTAAATAGTGGCCGATAGGCGGCCATTTTGAATTCGATTGAGTCGAAAGTTTTTAAAAGGCATCCTCTCTCGAAACGTCACATTTTGTTTTATAGTAATGGTCTAGCTATCTAGCACGGTTTACCTGATATCAGGCCTATCGAGGTAAATAATGCTGATTGTCGGCCATTTTGAATTCGTAAGTTAAAAATTTTCAGGGTGCATCCTCCCCCGAAAACTCACACTTTGTTTTATAGTAATCAGGTAATGGTCTAGCCATCTAGCACGGTTTACCAAATATCAGCCATGTGAAAATGAATAATGGCCGAAAAGGCGGCCATTTAAAATTTGATCAAGTCAATTTTTTTCAAGATGCATCCTCATCTGAAATCTCACATTTCGTTTTACAGTAATGGTCTAGCCATCTAGCACGGTTGACCAAATAACGGCCATGTGAAAGTGAATAATGGCCGATAAGCGGCCATTTTGAATTTTATCGAGTCAAATTTTTTCAAGATGCATCCTCTCCTGAAATCACACATTTTGTTTTATAGTAATGGTCTAGCCATCTAGCACGGTTTACCAAATAACGGCCATGTGAAAGTGAATAATGGCTGATTGGCGGCCATTTTGAACTTTGACAAAATGAATTTTTTCAAAATACATCCTCTCCTGAAGCCTTACAATTTGTTTCATAGTAATGGTGTAGATATCTTCAGCGGTTTTCATGATATTCCACAATATCAGGCCTGTCGAGGTGAATAATGGCTGATAGGCGGCCATTTTGAATTTTATCAACTTCAAATTTTTCAGGATGCATCCTCTCCTGAAACCTTACAATTTATTTGATATTAATGGTGTAGCTATCTTGAGCAGTTTTCAAGATATTCCGCAATATCAGGCCTGTCGAGGTGAATAATGGCCGATAGGCGGCCATTTTTAATTTTATCGACTTGAAATTTTTCAAGATGCATCCTCTCCTGAAACCTCACAATTTGTTTTATAGTAATGGTGTAGCTATCTTGAGCGGTTTTCATGATATTCCACAAAATCTTTCAGTCGGATTTGCCGATGTTATAAATTAGGTCAAAGTGCTGGGTCAACTTCAAGGTCAAGGTCCAAAAACCTAAAAAGGCACAACTAGGGACCTTAGAGAACATGTATGTGCAATATGACTGTCATCGGCCCAGTACTTTTCGAGATCTGCTCCGGAAACGAAGTGCACGTCAAAACGTCTAAATAGGTCATAGTTCTGAACCAGAAGTAGGTCAAAGTTCAAATACCCCAAAAGGCACAACTAGACCCCCTAGGGGTGTTGTGTGTAAAATTTGAAGACAATCGGACAAGTACTTTCAGAGATATGCTCCGGAAACGAATTGTTCACGGACGGCCCAACGCCGTCACATCATCATTTTCTCCTCTGCAACCTTGCGTATTGAATTCAGATTAAAAATATTTTAACCCGTCCATTAGCCACCTGGAAGTAACCCACATACCAAAAATTGTTATCCTAGTTTATTTTCTCACAAAGTTATAGGCAAAAGAAGAGGCAAAAAAAAAACGGAGGTAGAATCCATAGCTCCCTTCGCTCACCTACGGTGACGGCGGGAGCTAATAAATACACTTACTTCGACGAAAACACCTCAAAATACACAAAATAAATACATTGATGCCTATTTTGACTTCGTCGGGATGCTCTTCAATGAAAATCAGCAACCGACGATGACCCACTTTTGTTTTAATGTTGTGTCAGCGTCTAAGATGTTGGTTAAACCAACAATGCAGGGATCAACACTAACTGATCTCGGGTAGTTGCCCAAAGGACCAGTAACTTCAGATAATTACTGGCCCTTAGCCTTGTCGTTTTAGTCCTTATAAATAATTGTACACTGTATCAAGAGCATTTTCCGCTGACTCATAGGGCCAGTACCTCAGGTGATTTACTTGCTCTTGGTGATTTCATTCTTAATTTTAGTTATCATCTTCAAGAGTTCATGACTGGGTGCATTTAGATCAATGGCGTTTGTGTTCACCATGATACATATCAATGTTTGATGGTTCAGGGGTGTGAATTAAACATTTTTTCAATAAGTAAAGCACTGTTAAATGAGTGTTATAATGGTAAAATTGCAGTGTATGACACATAAACAGCAGAACACACATTTACAGAGCATTTTCAGTTATTAACCCTTTAAGCCCTCACTCTTTTCCCTACAACCAAAGGTTTTAGAATGAATATTTCAATGAAACTGGTTTACCAATACATGGCAATTTTCTTTAATTTTTAAACCACATCAAATCATCTTCATCCACTACAAGTCGTGAATTGCGACAGCAATTCGCGGCTTGTAGTGGATCAAAATGACAATGGTAAATTCGGGCTTGAAAGGGTTTTGATACGAAGATTTTCTATAAAACTACATTAACATTCCTCACCTCATAGGAAGGAGGCTCACACGTGAAACTTCTTCACATATTTGTGGTACTATCAAAAGTACTATCCATAGTAACATAGGGAGCATTACACACCCCAAGCCTTTGAACAGTTGGAGCTTTATATGTGCACAACTACGATGAAAACATACCGGTCGAGATTTGAGCCCGGTTCTCCGGGGCTACGAGCTGAAGTCGAACAGCACGCATCGAGTAGATATTGCACAATAAATGAAACGAAAAGGAATTCATGTTTCCCAGTGAATTCCCTTTGACTTTTTTTCACAGGCATTTTCACCAGTTTTCACGGTATAGCCAAGTGCTGGAGAAATCAGGGGAATTAGATTTCCACAAGAGGGAAATGTATTTCACACCAGGAAAAACAAGTGAAAATGAATGAAAAGCTTTTCATCTGATTTCCCCAGAATTCCTCTGAATTCGCCAGAATTCCCCAGATTTATAATTCTTTGTATTACATAATGTGAAATCCTCATTATCAAAGATACATGTAATATGCATATAATAGGCCTAATGGTCAGAGACAATGTACACTTGTAAAGTTGTATTGAAAACTGCACAGGAAACTGAGGAATCAGGAATCAGTGGGAAATCGGGGAACTTGAGGGAAATTCGGGGGGGGGGGGATTGAGGGGGAATTTGGGAATTGTATTTCCCCAATGGGGAAACAGAATCCCGTGACGGGGAAATCAATTTCCCCCACATCGAAGAACAAGAGCACTGATGCTAACGATATACCCGCCATTAATTAATGTCATTATTGGCCTCAAAGTCAAAGGTTAAAAAATAGGTCAAAGGTCACAACTCCCCCAAAAGGCACATATACACCCCCCTAAGGGATGTGTATGCAATATGAAAACAATCCAGCAAACGCTTTCTCAGATATCATCCGGAAACTGAACTTATCATCCGCCATCAATTAAAGTCACAAATGAGCTTAAAATCGAAAGTAAAAAATTAGATCAAAGGTCATAACCCCCAAAAGGCACATCTACACCCCCTAAAGGATGTGTGTGTGCAGTATAAAAACAATTCAGCAAACGCTGTGTGAAACAGGTGCGATAAAGCAAAAAGGGAAATGAAAGAGAATTTCGTTTTCACCACAAGTTTCAATTGCACAGTAGCCTACTGTAGTTTCAGGGTGGTGAATAACGTACTGTATAGCGAATTCCCAGCACAAATAAGATATTGATCTATCCCTGAATCTACATTAACTCAACCATGGGTCGATGCCGTCTCGTCTGTCATGCTGGTATTGGGGTTAAGTCAATTTACAAAGACATAATAAAAACCCTTTACTACTAAGCACGACTCCAGTCGTTTTTAACCCTTTAACCGCCGCATATATTCGGGTTTTCCTTTTTTATTAGCACATTAAGTAGCACCATTTAAACATGTCAAAGATAAAATGTGACATCAATCGACAATATTTGAAAACAGCTCACCTCCATTTTGTCAAATCTGAATAATTTTCACTCACTTGAAGTTGTGAATCGCGTCAGCGAGACACAACTTCAAGTGAGTGAAAATTCAGATTGAATAATTTTGCGATTAGAGGAATAATTCTTTTACTAGCTGATTAAAAATCAATGTTATTGAAAAAGAAATACATGTATATTTGAACATCAAGATTTTGAAGATGTGGGTCGCGGTAGCGAGACACAACTTCAAGTAGGTGAAAATTTTAAAAATATACCTTAGCGTGCAAAGAGTTAATCGTGCTGTTGCATGTACTCTTGGCATGTAAGATTACATAATATGGGCGATTAACCCTTTCAAGCCTGAATTTACAATTGTCATCTTCAGCCGCGAATCTCGACTTGTAGTGGATGAAGATGACTTGAAGTGGGTGAAAAATTATATCCTGCTAAGATGCTGAGTGAAAATTACTCATATTTAGTTACAAATCTTGATATATAAACAGTCATTTTATTCCCAATAACAGTAATTTATTCGGTTTATAAAACAGATTAGAGAAAATTGTCATGTACTGGTAGAAGAGTTTCATGGGAAGTTCTAAAATTTAAAGTCATAAGAAAATTAAGTCATTTTTCAGGGATGTAAAATAATGCTTTTATGCATCGTGCGGCCTTAACTCTTACAGTGCGGGGAGCGACTTCAGTCGTCAGAATCTGACGTCTGTAAACGTCAGATTCTGACGACTAAAGTCAATCCACACGCTGTAAGAGTAAAAATATTTCTAATGGCCGTAGACCCATAACATAGGTATTCAAATGAATCGGAAAGAGCTAGCGAAGACATTTATGATGATTTCAAATTGAATAAAAACCTTTTGGTTGCGATGTTTTTTACAATTTATTTAGCGCTTTAAAGGTTAAAGGGTTGGTAGAGATGAGTAAGGTAGACACTCATCAGCCCTCATGGCTCTAAGCATGAAGAGGTGAACAAGGTAGACCCTGTTGGCTGTAAATACAATACATGTACATATATGACGACCCTCATGACTGTACAACAAGGTGAATTACGTACAATAAACAACATAATCACCGAACTGGCGAACAGTGCCAACACGGACGAGTCACTTTTGTTGGCCAGCGTCTCAGAAAAATGAAACAAGTAGAGTCTAGTTTTTTGTAAACAAAAAAACTGGAGATGTCTCCCCTCCAGCAGCATGATCATAAAGGTTGATAGCTAATGATGTAGTGTCAATTGCTTTTGTAATTAATGTTATTAAATGGCTCCTGTGGATAGTAGAGACTGTGTAATTTGATGTGATAGAACCCGTTTTTTATAACTACAGTAACTAAATCGTCTTTAGGCTCAATCAGTTGGGCAACAGTATACTTATCTTCACACCCAAACACAAAGTGGCCTGTCCACACTCCCAGCAAACAGGAGATGTCGACCCAATGCCGGTCCAATTCTGGCCCACCGCGGGGTCTGCGACGCTGGCACAGCTTCAAGCCAGCGCCTCGTGTTTGCTGGGCTGCGGGTCTAGTGCAGCAGATAAAGTGCATATATGAGACTAATCTTGCAAATAGTGATACAAGCACTACAATTTGCATATATGTTTTTTATTGGTTACTCTTTCGAAAAAAATTGTTAGTCACGCAAATTTTCAAAATGGCCGCCATTTTTCAAGATGGCCGCCATTGACGATGTAAAAATACTAGGCTTACTATTTGCCATAAAATTTCAATCAGTGGACCGATTTGGATGATTTTTTTTGCTGAACATATATTTTCAGGCACGGACATTCACAATTTTGTCCTTTAAAGCCTCCAAAATGTGGATTTTCACCTTTTCTGGCATATGTACAGCAAAAAATATGCTAAATAATAGCTAACATACCAGATAATATGCATTATTAGTATATTTTATAGTTTGGGGTGTAGGGTGTAGTAGTAGAGGTAGTACTCTTGTTTCAGAGTCAGCCACATCCTCTGTATTTACTCCTGGCACTAGTCCTCACTGCTCACCTAACTCTTATCTATGGCTACAAGTAGTTGCTTGTGCACAGTAACGGTCACGCCATGGTACACAGCATTGGCTCGCGGGCTAAACTATATGAGGGTGGCATGTGGAGAGGCTTTGCATGTGAGGGAGAAAGTCTGACTTCAGAACGGCGCACGAAGTCCACAAGAACTACAGAATGAACATTCATCACCAGGAACAGGGATGGTACTTGCAACTACAGTAGATATCCGTCAACCAATGAACACAAATAGAGAGTGAGTGTCACGGTACAACCAGGGCACACTGTTGGCATCACTTCTGTCAAACTTATCGAGGGGTTTAGTGTCAGCTAAGTCTGAGACAATTAGACAGACGCACCTGAATTGACAGGATGTGGCAGTGTGGGAGAGCCTAGCCAAGGAGAATGGGGCTCATGTACCCGAATGTTGTATAGATTGTACTGGACTGAAATGACTCTAGATGAACTAGGTGTAGGTTGTTTTTCCGAGCCTAGTTGTCTCCCATATATAAATGTGATATTATTGTCAATAGTGGTGAAAAGATAATCCCTCCTCAAGTTAAATGTGTAACCTACTGAAAATGACAAGTGGTATTTAATTACCAAAAAAAAAGGGAAACTAATTGTGAAAAGTGTTGCTTTTGTCAATGATAAAAGATAGATGAAGCTATCAAGCTACAGCTCAGAGCAACATGGATATTCAATGATTCCAGCAAATATTCCACACTTTCAAGCCATCGATCTGAAGCTAGACCCAGCATGATTAGATGATGATTGTGGCATAGATGATACATTAATAAAACACAATGCTAAATATCATAAAAAAAACTACTGCCTCAAGTAGCCAAGATGGAAGAGATAACACAATGAGAAGAACAATACTTGGAGTCCAGCTTGAATGCTTCTTGTGTGAAGAGGAGGCTCCCCCATCTGCACTGAGACATGCCATGACAATGCAACTCAACCAAATACTCCACCAGTGTGCGCAAACCCTGAAGGCCAGGAGGCTTCTTGCAAAGCTTAGCTCGGGTGATGTCATTGCATGAGTACCATGCAGCTTGCTTGAGAGAGTTATAAAACCGAGAAAGAGCACATCTGACTGCCATAGAAAAAGAGAAGAATACTAGAGAATCACTAATAAAAGATGCCTAGATCCATTGGCTTTTTTCGAGCTCGTCACATACATAGCTGAGATAAAAGTTTACAGTTAAGGAGTGACTCTTCCGATATTCAAGCTATCAAATCTGGTAAAATTGTAAAAGCAGCGACTTTAACAGATGGACAAAGAAACACAAAATGTCCACCCAGCAAGACTGAACGAAAATCTGTTGTTTGAGATGCCTGAGCTGGAAGCTCATCAGAAAGGATGGGATATTCTACTCGCTTTCAAGAAGGATGTGGGGTTTGTCACAGGCGTCTCAATATTCTGCCGCTATTATTCTCACTAAAGCAGCCAAAATCCTACGAAGACAAATGGTAGATTACAGATCAACACTTAACGCAGGGTCTCATGAGTGGCATCTCGAAGATTCAATTCCACCTGCATTCACGACAGACTTAGCTATGGCACAACTGCTGCAACAACTGTTGCGAAAAGCATAAAGATGTACACCAGATATTCCAAACCCTGTATATAATATGGGAATGTCACTCTTTGCCAAGACTCGGAAGGTGTTTAGTGGAAATCAATATTTTTTTACGACTGAGTGCTGCAGATTTCAGCACAACTGGGTGATGCATCGCTACATCAGTTTGAAGAAGATGGGGTGGTGTGTCCATTTGTTTTGATAAAAGAATTGTTCACATCAGCAATGGACAATATTGATCATAATCCGACAGCAAATACCTCCTTCTACGGTACTAGTATTTCTGTTTTCCAACATCCAATTTCGGATCTGGAAGGTGAAGTACGTGAAAATTAAAATTTGATATAACAAGGCCAAAAAAAAACCAGAGCTACCAGAGTATTTCACCAATGTACTGCCTGCATACTTTTCAAAGAACCCATTTCCTCGGGTCAACATTCAGAATCCTTTCATACCAGACACTATCTCGCTTATACCACTCCATATTAATGACTACCAATGGCTGGAAAAAGTCAGTCTCACCGAAGAAAGAGGTGGAGCAGATAACGTGACCTGGTCAGCACACCATGCTGCTTTTAAAAGAGGCCGTGATTTCAAAGTGAGCATAACCTCACTGCTACCCCTCCTTCGTGATCAAATTCACTCCATGGCTACCATACGCCATTTATGAATCTTGGACAAGTCCTTGTTATTGCTGCTGACGCTGCTGACCAGCTGACTTATGCTTTGACCAAGCCAATTCGGTAGCACTGTCCTGAAAAATATGGCGAGGACAAGTTCGGGGTTCGGGGACATTGAGATCCATTGGAACTCTCCTACGTACCAGTGGATGGACAGCGTCTCTTGTTAAAGCAGATGTAGCCTTATCTGGAAGTGTTGGATCTTTTCTGTCTGCCTCAGATGTCACTAGAACTACATGTAGGCAATTCCATCAAGTTATGGCTTGTAGTCTCTACAGCTGATGATGACGCCATACATCAACTGGGCCTACTGTGATGGCCAACAAGGCGGTGAAGAAGAAATTCTAAGCTTCGATGACTGGCGTGAGAAACAAAAGGAGGATAACGATGGATCTCCATTCACATCAGAGATATGACGCACCTCATCCAAAAACACAGATCGCTTAGGAATTTTACAAGGGACATTTGTTGTACACAATACTGAGAGAGTATTCTCTGCTTTGGCCGTTGCCCAGGCACATGAACAGAACAATACCCTGATCAAGGCTGATGGTGGTGGACTGATGATCATTCTGAACTAAGAAGATGGATTAGAGCTTGGGCGGGTATTATTACAGCATGTGAGAAAGCATCTGGCATGAAGGATGACAAACTGCACCATGACCAACACTGCTCAATTATCTTGAGCAGTGTTGGCAGTGTGAGAAAATTGTCTTCTGCTATTAGTGAGATGGGAAATCCTTTCACGGAAGACCAAACTTATTTGTTTGTGCTTGATACCAAGGATATTGCTGACTCAGCATGGCTGACCCCGTGAGGACACATCTCCAGAGAGCCACAACCCACATGAATAGAACGACACGCCGGTTTGTGTACACGCTTAGCGGCTAGACATGCAACAATAGAGGCTATAAAGTACTGATAATTGAGGCCACAGATGTAGTTGTCAAGAACTTTTAAGAACTTGGATTTGGACAAGGGATGACGCTACAGTGGATCCTGTTCATGAGATAGTCTCCCAGATTGGACCACATAAGTGCCAAGGAGTTCATATTTTCCAAGCCTTCACTGGATGTGACAATCGACATAGCTGCTTTCCAAGGCAGAGGGGAAAGTCAGCGTGGCACATTTGGAACGTCTGCTCAGAACGTCTCACCAGACTATGACTAACTGCTGAAGTTAACCAGGATGACATGCGCGGTTCGTGGTGGTCCTGTATTGGGAGATCGAGTGAAGCAGCTAATTAGTCTAAACGGGATGACTCCATTTCAGTACCCATGTCACCAGGCTCCTCGCATGTTCATATTGCATTTGGTACTTGCGCGATTATACCACATAGTTACCACATAGTTGCATCGCGAAGTATATTTGATGTAACTTACGTTGAAGTAGCATATATATTATATTTTAAATCGGTTTAATTTTTTTTTGCTCTAAGGTGGTAGATGTAGTTTATCTAGGGTCAAAAACATGCATTTTGATTCTAACATTATTACAATCGGTTTATTGAGTCATTTTTTATGACAAAAAGTAGTATTTCTGCATCGCTAATGGTGGCCATCTTGGAAAATGGCGGCCATCTTGAAATTCAGGTGGCTAGCAATTTTTTTCGAAGAAATAGACTTTGATGAGTATATATACCAATTTTGGTGCTTGTATCACCATTTGAACGATTGTTGCACTTATCTGCTCCACTAGTCTGGCAATGCATACTGCTGGCGGCGAGTACACGCCGATACCGACCCGATGTCTGGTAAAAGTTGGGCCAGCGTCACCTGTGCTGGCCAGTATCCATTCAACCCTAGACAGTACTTCATGCTGGCGGCACAATGCTTTGAGCGGGGAAGAAACATTTTGTTTCCCTGAAACCTAAAGGCCAGATTTCGAGCCCGCAATCTCCAACTTTCAAAGCACCCACTGCACCAGAGACGGCGCCAGCGTCTCAGACGGTGGAGCAACGTTGAACAAACATTTGATTGATATCTTGTTTGCTGGGAAAAGAGACTAGATGTTGTTTTAATGCTGGTCCGACGGCGCAGACGGTGGCACAACATTAAGACAACATGGACACCAGACGTAAACCCAAGAGAATCATATACTGTACCCAACAGACACGAGCCGTTGATTCAATGTTGGTTTTACGCCAGGCCAGCGTTGCAGACCGTGAAACAAAAAGGTACACAATATAAACATGAAAAAACTACTGTAATAATAAGCGCCCACCTCCACTATACATTCAGTGGGTACTCTAATTAACGCCCGGTGCCTTTATTTGAATAAATACGGTATATAATTGTATAGCGTTGAAATGCTAAGAAACATAACTTAGAGTTAACTACAAGGCTACATATAATAGTATCCATCTGATCAACTACAAGGCTACAAATAATAGTGTCCATCTGATCAGCCAAGAAAAATTATCAACAGAATGCACAGTGTCAATCAATGGCCAACAAGCCACTTATAGACTTGCTCGGCTGAGATAATTATGTCATTCCCTCTGAAGAGGTGGGGACATGTTGGTTTACATCTGTCCGCTCAGTTTTTCCGCTCAGTTTGTGTCTGTGCTTTCTCTACGTCTGTATGTCACATTCATTTCTGTGCTTCTGCCCAGCGCTTTCTATCGTGCAGGCGGCATTTAAAATTTAACAGACATGGGTTGGTGACGGCTTGTTATCGCCGCCAGCAGTAAGCAATACCAGACCAGCTGCTATTGAACGCAGCCCAGCAAACACGCAGCATTGAACCAGTGCTGGTTTGATGCAGGGGCAGCGTCGCAGACAGTGGGCCAGCATTGAACCAGCATTGGGTCAGCGTCGTGTTTCCTGGAGTGTTGATACGCCACATTATGTTTCGCACCAAAACGGAATAATAAATTACACTTAATAAATAGTATCTACTGACCACAGGAGCCATTTAATAACATTAATAACAAAAGCCATTGACACTACCATCTATAAGCTATCAACCTTCATGGTTATGCTGCTGGAGGGGAGACATCCAGATTTTTGTTCACAAAAAACTAGACCCTTCTAGTCTGTGTATGGTTCAGTGGATGTTTGATGAACGGTTAGGTTATCCTGTTATTTGAACTTCACCGTCTATGTAGCTTTGCTTAATGCACACAAATAATATATGGTGTCTACAAGAGACATGGCTTAGCAAACACAACACATTGGCCCGGTGCGGATTTAATGTTGTGCCACCGTCTGCGACGCTTGCCCAGCATTAAATCAGCACCGGGCCAATGTTTTGTGATTGCTGGGGGGGGGGGCGTTAGTCCTATGCTGTTTGAGTGCTGGCCACCGTCTGAGATGCTGGACCAGCAATAAATCGACATCGGAACTATATATCGAGTTTGCTAAATGTTTCCAAAGTCTGCTTGAGTATCTGTGTTTAAAACTAAGCCTCCTGGGCACGCCACTACAACTGGAGACCATAAACTACACCAGTTTTGCTCAATAGGCCTACAACAGGTCTTTGAACACGTTCGCCAAACTACAGGCGTCTGTCAATGTGATGCAGCCAGCAATTTTTGTCGTACTATTTATTAGAGTATCGTACTCAGATCGACAGTCGTATAATATAATATATCCGAATTAGCCATCGGGGCTGGCCTCTATCAAGAATGAGTAACCCAGAAAACACAAAACATTACCCCATTGTTGGAACAATGTCTGTCCATTGTCTGCGACGCTGGCCCAACATTGAACAAATATGGGGGGTGAGCAATGTTTTGTGTTTTCTGATCTGGTCGGCATATATATATCCGCCATCATGTCCTAGAGACTGACTATGCCCTGATGCACTTATAGATAAGGTACGTCTTAACCCTTGTGCTGAATTGTTTGAATTGTATTTTTTGTCATTTGAAGCTGGAATTGCTAACGCAATTTCCAGCTTCAAATGACGAAAAATATTTTTATTTTTTAAAAATATACATCTTCTTAATTGAGTTATTAGACTAACTGAACATCTACCACCAACTATATTATCCTTTTCAGTGACATATTATTTGGCTTAAAATCTGCTTAAAACCGTATATATATCCAGGTCTAACAGAACAAGGGTTAACATATATCCTGTTATGGAATATAATACTGTGTGTAAAAAAAGAACTTGGATTTTTGCCCAGGTAGCTAACCATTTAAGCCCTGTGTTCTGTAATAATAACCATTTAACCCCTAGAGCACTGATGTCAACATAAATAATTTATCACTGTTTTCTTCAGCACCTGTGAGCAGAATTGTTAAAGTGAAATATCTCTCAAATCTGTGCACAGCTATTTTCGTAATTTAAGTAATGTTTAGTCACGTGGGTAAAATCAATTGTATTTCTCTGAGATCTAGGGGGTATGTCCTCTTGTCACATAAATGCACCGTATCATATTTTCAATAAAATTATTTCAAGAGCCAATTAGGCTAATTGTCCAAGTTCTGTCAGAACAAGGATACTACCCGGCAAACACGAGACATTGAACCAATATTGGGTCAATGTTGGCCCGCTGTCTACGACATCGGCCCAATATTGATTCAATGTCTCGTGTTTGCTGGGTAGAACCCCCGGTGTTGTAGTCTCCTTGGTCAAAATAGGGACGCTTACGGATGATATTTATAACGTTATAGTGATGTATCGGGCTTAGCTTGTAGGGTTATATATAAAACGACGGAGCGTTATCCCCTGGGGAATAAATCAAATACTGATATTGACAACATTTTTAGTGGCTCTGTTAATCAAATAATTCAATTTGGGAGATTTTTATTATTTTTCATTTATTTCAAGCAGGAACATGCGTGCCATCCCAGCTTTAATATATTTCATTGAAATCTCGTCAAACAAGGTTGACGAGATAACAAAGTCAATCTTCCATCACTTCATGATATATATTGAGTAATAACTTTTCATTTTCTGGGGGGTTTTTAACCGTAGAAGTCGTCACAAATATGGCCAATATTTGTGCAAATCTTCCACATACTATAATCGATTTTTTTTCGACACTAGACATAAAGTACAATTACTTACATGATAAATATTTTACTCTTTCAGTGGGGGGATTGACTTTAGACGTCAGATTCTATGGACGTCAGATTTTGTCCCCGCGCTGCAAGGGTTAACCTACCACTAGCAAAATATAGACATTGATACAGCGCTGTTGTAACCCTTTCAGCACGAGGATCATCTTTAGACGTCAGAATCTGACGTCTATAGACGTCAGATTCTGACGTATAAAGACGATATCCGCGCTGACAGAATTAAAATATGTAAACTAGCCGTAGACCATAACATAGGTATTCAAATGGAGGGGAAAGAGCTAACTAAGACATTGATGATGTTTTCAAATTGAAAAAAACCTTCGACGAAATCCCTGATTTCTTATTTAGGACAACCATGTCAAAAAGAAATACGGGAATTTCGTCTCTATATCTAGCCTAACTGATAAATGCGCAGCACAAAATTTAAAAAAATTGCAGTTCAAGTCTATGGACATGTTTACATCATAATTATGGTCATATTGAGAAGCCAAAATAAAATCACCGATTTTTTTATGATTTCAGCCTGGGACTGTCCCTTTAATTATTGTGCTGTGCATTTACCAGTTAGGCTAAATTTAGAGACTAAATTTCCGTATTTCTTATTTTGGACATGCATGTCCAAAATAAGCGTCAGATTGAGTCCCTTTAAGGGCTAATGACGGTGACCCAGCATTGAAACAACATTGGGTGAATGTGTGGTGTGAGCTGTGAGTAGTATAATCATCCTATTGTACCTGTACCTAACATGTATATTATGTCAGAGTTAGATCGCCTGTGAGATAAGTGGTAGACCAACACAACACTTTGTACAGAGATCGTCTGCCAGATAGCTTATAAAACAGATCTGAGATAACTGGCCCACAAACAATAGAGATGTTATATTCGGCTCACGAACAAAACAGCTTCTTCATCACAAAACATATTCACAGAACCTGGCCATCTTCCCACGCAAGGCGCGGCCTGCGACCTCGGGAGCGACGAGCCCTACGTGGGAAGATGAATAGGTCGAACTTCTTCAACATAGGTACATAGGTAGATATAGCATTTCCGATATGTATATTTGAAGATATACAGGTACATAAGCTAAACACTGGTTCAATCCCTTGAGTTTGCTGGGAAGGTATTTTAACCAAATCATGGTAATTTTGCTCATTTAAAAAATAATTTTTTTATTATAAAAAATAACCATTTTGCAATGCGAGAACGTGTTAATGTTTATAAAGGAGTCATTTTCGAGCTAAGATTTCAACGACATGATAAATATCGCGCACAGCAAACTGTTCATTTATGGCTCGCCACTAGAGGCGTGACAATAGATCTGATCAGCTATACCAAAATAGAAGAATCTGTATTAACACAGACTCTGTAGACCTACACGATACAGATATAACCAAGTCTGTAAGCCAACACGATACAGAGTCTGTAATTACAGACTATGTATGCCTACACGATACAGAGTGTAATAACAGACTATGTATGCCTACACGAGACTCTGTATGCCTACACGATACAGAGTCTATAATAACCGAGTCTGTAGTAGTAGTAGTAAATCATTGCTTTACGTCACTTTTCGGCACAAAAGGTCTTTTAAGTGACATTATAATACGATAAAAACGTTGTAGTCAATTGATGAGATGAATGATGTACAGATAATGATGTGAGGGTGGGGGTGATAGGGCATGGTGGGTTATTGAGAGCGTTTTCCTTCGCTCGCCCGATAAGGGGTTCTGGGCATGTCTAGGGGATATACCTCCAGACATGCCCAGACGGCCGGAGACTTGAGTTTCGCTGTACAATTTAATGATGAAACTCGTGGCATTTCGCGCAGCTCCGCTATCCTCGGGTCGGATAGTCCCCAGAGTAACAATAGGAAGGATCACCCCCTCTGGGTAACTCCATTCATCCCACGTGAGAGACCTAATGTCAAACACGCTATTGCCGGTTATTTAAGGCTACCACGGCCTACATCAGCACCAGCACTGATGCGGGTGCTGCATTGGCTCCGCTGTTGAGCGGAGGAACCAGGGTACGCCACTGGCAATCCGCCCGAAGATTATAGCCAGATACGAGGAGGCTGCAGCTGCCCTTGGATGATTGCTGTAGACTAGTGCTTCCGTACAATGCCGTAACAGCATCCAACAGACGAAACAGATCCCTAATGACCCTCCCCGGATGGGGGCAAAAAGTACTACTACTAGCAATCATCCCAGTACCCCATAACCGAGTCTGTAGGCCTACACGATACAGAGTCTATATTAACAGACTCTGTAGACCTACGTGATACAGAGTACAGACTATGTATGCCTACGCCATATATAGGCCTCCTCTGTAATCGTTGCCATTCAGAAGATACTAATTGCGGAATGAATTAAAGATTGAATATATTAGTTGAGAATGACAAATATATCTCCTTTGTGAATTTAACCCTTAAAGCCCAGAACATTTTTACATAGAAACCATGGAGACCAAAGGGTTTTTTTCAATTTGAAATCATCATAAATGTCTTAGTTATCTCCATAGACCTCTAGCCATGGACTACTAACTTGAAATCTCACGACACTGATTCATGTGTGAGAGCTTATGTCCGCGAGAATTGGCGAGAGAAAGGATAGTTTACTTCCGCTGTAAACAGTCAACCATGTGCTTTTTGATCATCATCCTTGGGTATCATCATCCTTGGGTATTAACATTTTAACATTGTGTTGATCACAATTTTAGTCACAGTCAAATTAATGATAACATCAATATATTTTAAATCGTAACAAAAATATTCGATAAATAAATAAATTATAATAGTTCCATGTACTTCATTATCAGAAGTATTTAAATATTACAACAAGACTACATAAGTCCAGGAGCTCCCGCGACGAATTAGAATTTGATTTAAGCAATTTTGTATAGGGTTATTAATGTAGTCCTAGTCTAGGTCAAAAATCAAGACGCAAGACAACTAGGTCTAAGAAGCCCAGTCTAAGAGTAAGATCATTGAAATTAATGATCCTAATCAGTATCCCAGTAATGGTCTACCTATCTGGCATGGTTTACCCGATATCAGGCCAATCGAGTTAACTAATAGCTGATTTACGGTCATTTTGAATTCGATACAAATTAGTTAAGAACTTAGGGTGCATCCTCCCCCGAAACCTCAAATTTTGTTTTATAGTAATGGACTAACATCTAACACAGTTTGCAAAATATTGGGCATGTGAAAGTAAATAATGGCCGATAGGGGGCCATTTTGAATTTGAACGAGTCAGAATTTTTCAAGATGCATCCTCAGCTGAAATCTCACATTTCATTCTATAGTAATCGTCTAGCTATCTAGCACGGTTTACCAAATATCGGCCATGTGAAAGTGAATAATGGCCTAAAGGCGGCCATTTTGAATTTGAACAAGTCAAAATTTTTCAAGATGCATCCTCTCCTGAAATCTCACATTTTGTTTTATAGTAATGGTCTAGCCATCTAGTACGGTTACTAAAAACCGGCTATGTGAAAGCGAATAATGGCCGATAGGCGGCCATTTTGAATTTGATCGAGTCAATTTTTTTCAAGATGCATCCTCTCTTGTAATCTCACATTTTGTTTTATAGTAATGGTACAGCTATCTAACACGGTTTACCAAATATCAGCAATGTGCAAGTAAATAGTGGCGATAGGCGGCCATTTTGAATTCGATTGAGTCGAAAGTTTTTAAAAGGCATCCTCTCTCGAAACGTCACATTTTGTTTTATAGTAATGGTCTAGCTATCTAGCACGGTTTACCTGATATCAAGCCTATCGAGGTAAATAATGCTGATTGTCGGCCATTTTGAATTCGCAAGTTAAAAATTTTCAGGGTGCATCCTCCCCCGAAAACTCACACTTTGTTTTATAGTAATCAGGTAATGGTCTAGCCATCTAGCACGGTTTACCAAATATCAGCCATGTGAAAATGAATAATGGCCGAAAAGGCGGCCATTTTAAATTTGATCAAGTCAATTTTTTCCAAGATGCATCCTCATCTGAAATCTCACATTTCGTTTTACAGTAATGGTCTAGCCATCTAGCACGGTTGACCAAATAACGGCCATGTGAAAGTGAATAATGGCCGATAAGCGGCCATTTTGAATTTTATCAAGTCAAATTTTTCCAAGATGCATCCTCTCCTGAAATCACACATTTTGTTTTATAGTAATGGTCTAGCCATCTAGCACGGTTTACCAAATAACGGCCATGTGAAAGTGAAGAATGGCTGATTGGCGGCCATTTTGAACTTTGACAAAATGATTTTTTTCAAAATACATCCTCTCCTGAAGCCTTACAATTTGTTTTATATTAATGGTGTAAATATCTTGAGCGGTTTTCATGATATTCCACAATATCAGGCCTGTCGAGGTGAATAATGGCTGATAGGCGGCCATTTTGAATTTGATCAACTTCAATTTTTTCAGGATGCATCCTCTCCTGAAACCTTACAATTTATTTGATATTAATGGTGTAGCTATCTTGAGCGGTTTTCATGATATTCCGCAATATCAGGCCTGTCGAGGTGAATAATGGCCGATAGGCGGCCATTTTTAATTTTATCGACTTGAAATTTTTCAAGATGCATCCTCTCCTGAAACCTCACAATTTGTTTTATAGTAATGGTGTAGCTATCTTGAGCGGTTTTCATGATATTCCACAAAATCTTTCAGTCGGATTTACCGATGTTATAAACTAGGTCAAAGTGCTGGGTCAACTTCAAGGTCAAGGTCCAAAAACCTGAAAAGGCACAACTAGGGACCTTAGAGAACATGTATGTGCAATATGACTGTCATCGGCCTAGTACTTTTCGAGATCTGCTCCGGAAACGAAGTGCGCGTCAAAACGTCTAAATAGGTCATAGTTCTGAACCAGAAGTAGGTCAAAGTTCAAATACCCCAAAAGGCACAACAAGACCCCCTAGGGGTGTTGTGTGTAAAATTTGAAGACAATCGGACAAGTACTTTCAGAGATATGCTCCGGAAACGAATTGTTTACGGACGGCCCAACGGCCCAACGGCCCAACGGCCCAACGGCCCAACGCCGTCACATCATCATTTTCTCCTCTGCAACCTTGCGTATTGAATTCAGATTTAAAATATTTTAACCCGTCCATTAGCCACCTGGAAGTAACCCACATACCAAAAATTGTTATCCTAGCTTATTTTCTCACAAAGTTATAGGCAAAAGAAGAGGCCAAAAAAAAACGGAGGTAGAATCCATAGCTCCCTTCGCTCACCTACGGTGACGGCGGGAGCTAACAAGACTAAAACATCCAAGCATATAAAATATCCTTCTCCCGTGAAAATGTGCTATCGTTCAGAGCACATGTGGGGTCTATACATGTATTCAATTCAATATGACAATTGTCCGAATTAAGGTGTGCTGACATGCTGGCTTAGCAATACACTACAGTCAAGTTTGAAACAGCTTCACTTTGGCGTCTAATTTAAATTGTAAACCTCAATTATCATTGTTTTTAATGTATATATTTAGCATAAGCATAACAAATACATTATTTTGAACAATTAGTTGGTTCAGTAATTTAAATTATAGTGACAAAATAGCCCAAGTTACTCGCCTATTGAGCCGATAAAAAATAAATTGACAGCAGGAAAGGTGGACCGGAAATCAGTTATCCCTTTTCCTAGCCGCGCATGTGCGCCGTAAGTTCACGACGATCTCGCGCCAGTTGATAGTCCATATCTGGAGGTCTATGGTTGTCTCTTTCTTATTCATTTGAATACCTATTTTATGTGTCTGTCAGGCCGTTATAAAAACTGTAATACTTACATTGCGGTGATCGATTTCACAGACGTTAGATTCTGACGTCTAAAGTCTATCCCCGCACTGTAGAGGTTAAACTCCTTGACGCGGGTATAAGTTAACTACAGGTCTTTATAGGTGACCTTATCATTTGAACAGGGTTTACACATACATTTACATCGTTGATGTCAGCGTACAATCATCACCAGCATACATTACAAACACAGTTTTTGGTAATATATAACGTTAAAATAAAAGGGTGACGTCAGTCTATTGTTAAAACAGTATGTTCGGATCTACGAATCTATTCTACTGTTATTTTTAGTAGTGGTCTGGTCGGGCACTGAAACTCAATGACCTTGACCTCCTTTGTTTTCACCGAGCTAGCTAATACAGTGAAGTATGGGGGAGGGGGTCTTATATAACCTTGTTTTCACCGAGTGCCGTCATTGCGTTTCACAGAATGAAGTATGGGGGAGGGGGTGCTATATAACCTTGTTTTCACCGAGTGACGTCACTGCGTCTCACAGAATACGGGCTTAACCATGAAACTGTTGCATGGTTCAACCATGGTTTATGTTGCTGACCATAGAATCGAGGTTTTCTATATAAAATCTTGTAATGTACGTGTGTCTATTTTGTGAATTTTAAGTCGGAGAAAGAACGAAATTACGATAGTTTCGTAGATCCAAATATACGAGGCGCGCGCTTCGCGCCTCGTATATTCGGATCTACGAATCTATCGAATTTCGTTCTTTCTCCTTGACCTAAACATTGGACTATATTAGATCAGACGGGCAGAATGGTAATGTAATTAGCTACATATTAAAACAATACTGTGTAGTTAACAGCAGCGTCGGGCAGTTCATAAGATAATGAGAAAAAGTTCATATTCTACGCATTGGCATTTGACTCAGGATCTAGACTAAAAATAAGTGAATATGTGATGACAAATCTCGAACATTAAAATTATGGCGAGATAAATTGAGAAAAATTGATCATGTTGATGACATTGTGTTTAAAATCAATGTCTTAATTTCCATAATTGTCCATGATGAGGGTGCTAATTGTTTTCCAAGCATGGCGAGGGTAATTCTAAATACCATTACTTTGCATTATTTAAGAGCGACGACATCTTGCCACATCAGGAAAAACTGGTCTGTCGGTAGCAGCAGAAATACATAATACAGATTATGTATTTCTGGTAGCAGACAACTGGATAGATGAAGATGTCCCGCGGGCAGTGTAATGAAGATGGTGCGAGGACGGACATTTCGTATCATATTCTGACGTCAGAAATCGCCTTCCGCACTAAAAGGGTTAACCCTTTAAGCACAGGCAATTCTCAAGTCATATCCTAACGTCGGGAAAAATTTCGCAAAATTATATTGAATATTTCAAAAATAAGACAATTTGATGTTATAAAATTCTAGAATTATTTTTTTAAGGACCACATAATTTTAATTTACTACATGTCAAATGGTCTAGCTTTTGAAATACTGCATATAATTTCATGCAATTGTCAGGGATATTAGGACTCTGTAGAATTATGATTTTTGAAAAATTTCATGAAAATCGGTTGATAATTGATCGAGATATCGACAAAAAACATGCGCTACTGGTGAGCTGTGGCCTGAGGTGGAGTCGTTCTTGTCTGTTTTATTAGCCGGATAAATCACTGTTTTTGGGGATGACATGTGTGCTTAAAGCATAGATGTAGCGATTTGTAGATTTGTCTCAAATTCAAACGATAAGAGTAATTTCACTTCAAATGGGTGAAAAAAATAAATAAGATAACTAAATAAGATAAGGGCGGTAAAGGGTCCAGTAGCCAGCACGTGTTAGCCACACAGGGGCGGGGCCCTAGGGTGGTGGTTAGCACCGCTGCCTTTCACGCCAGAGTTCGGCTCCCGGTCTCGGCGGTTTGAAAGAAACAAAAATGTTTCTTCCCCCCATCCACGTGTGAAAGTCAGTATTGTGGGGAGCCTCCGTGACCGAGAGGTAGTGTGCTCGGCCTCAGACCGCCAGGGCTCGAATTTCGGGTACTGTGTCTGGAGGACAGTGTCATATCAATCATCTCACCATCCTCAGGAGGTTCTCCTGGCCCAGTTTAGCCTATATGTGCACAAAGGTGGCCTATTAAAGCCCCATTTCAATTTATTTAGACACACAGGGGGGCTGTGTTCATGTCTATGTTGTGTCTTTCCACTTACAGTGATAAGATGGGAGTGTTCATGTCTTTGTTTTGTTTGTCTTTCCACTTACAGTGATAAGATGGGAGTGTTCATGTCTTTGTTTTGTTTGTCTTTCCACTTACAGTGATAAGATGGGAGTGTTCATGTCTTTGTTTTGTTTGTCTTTCCACTTACAGTGATAAGATGTGAGTGTTCATGTCTTTGTTTTGTTTGTCTTTCCACTTACAGTGATAAGATGGGAGTGTTCATGTCTTTGTTTTGTTTGTCTTTCCACTTACAGTGATAAGATGTGAGTGTTCATGTCTTTGTTTTGTGTGTCTTTCCACTTACAGTGATAAGATGTGAGTGTTCATGTCTTTGTTTTGTTTGTCTTTCCACTTACAGAGATAAGATGTGAGTGTTCATGTCTTTGTTTTGTTTGTCTTTCCACTTACAGTGATAAGATGTGAGTGTTCATGTCTTTGTTTTGTGTGTCTTTCCACTTACAGAGATAAGATGTGAGTGTTCATGTCTTTGTTTTGTTTGTCTTTCCACTTACAGTGATAAGATGTGAGTGTTCATGTCTTTGTTTTGTTTGTCTTTCCACTTACAGTGATAAGATGTGAGTGTTCATGTCTTTGTTTTGTGTGTCTTTCCACTTACAGAGATAAGATGTGAGTGTTCATGTCTTTGTTTTGTTTGTCTTTCCACTTACAGTGATAAGATGTGAGTGTTCATGTCTTTGTTTTGTGTGTCTTTCCACTTACAGTGATAAGATGTGAGTGTTCATGTCTTTGTTTTGTGTGTCTCTCCACTTACAGTGATAAGATGGGAGTGTTCATGTCTTTGTTTTGTGTGTCTTTCCACTTACAGAGATAAGATGTGAGTGTTCATGTCTTTGTTTTGTTGTGTCTTTCCACTTACAGTGATAAGATGTGAGTGTTCATGTCTTTGTTTTGTTTGTCTTTCCACTTACAGTGATAAGATGTGAGTGTTCATGTCTTTGTTTTGTGTGTCTCTCCACTTACAGTGATAAGATGGGAGTGTTCATGTCTTTGTTTTGTTTGTCTTTCCACTTACAGTGATAAGATGTGAGTGTTCATGTCTTTGTTTTGTTTGTCTTTCCACTTACAGTGATAAGATGTGAGTGTTCATGTCTTTGTTTTGTTTGTCTTTCCACTTACAGTGATAAGATGTGAGTGTTCATGTCTTTGTTTTGTGTGTCTTTCCACTTACAGAGATAAGATGTGAGTGTTCATGTCTTTGTTTTGTTTGTCTTTCCACTTACAGTGATAAGATGTGAGTGTTCATGTCTTTGTTTTGTTTGTCTTTCCACTTACAGTGATAAGATGTGAGTGTTCATGTCTTTGTTTTGTTTGTCTTTCCACTTACAGTGATAAGATGTGAGTGTTCATGTCTTTGTTTTGTGTGTCTTTCCACTTACAGTGATAAGATGTGAGTGTTCATGTCTTTGTTTTGTTTGTCTTTCCACTTGTCTCGTGACACACAATGCAATGTATTGTTTAGGTAATAATGTCAACTTGAATGGCAGACCCACATTCCAATGCTGGATCAATGTTGGGCCAGCGTCGCAGACGGTGGGCCAACATTGATTCAACATCGGGTAAGCGTTTTCCGTTTTCTGGGTTAGTATTCGTGCACCTGGTGACCTTCACACTTCAGCCAGTGTTACCAAGGAATATAGAAGTTCTTCTATATTCCTTGGTGTTACAAAGTGGAAATTGACTTGATATATATGTGAATGCCACTCAAACCTAAAACGAAACAACCTTGGCCTTATATAATATTATATCAACACATGACATGACCACTTGTCCATGATAAGTCACATAGTCACATAACGCCGGTAGCCGTGTCGTCCATTCCAAGGCCGTGGATTGATGTATTTGCTTTACCCGAAAAAATCAAAATAGTGGCGACTGAGAGCGATCTCGACACCAAGGTCCGAAAAATGTCCATAACTTTTTATCGACTGTGCGACCTCTGAGCTGAGCATGCGGAGCATGCTGAAATGTTACCGATTCTAAAAAAAAAAATCGACCTGATTATTCAGCAATATTTTCAGATATGACAGTCCGAAGAAATGTCCCACGATTTTTTTCGGGTCAATCTGTGGCTGAAATGGGGCTAATCACCGCTCATCAATCTGTGGCTGCTCATTTGTTATTTAAAAAGAAATAAAATACCATATAGCGTATAATTCTTAACCCTTTACCCTCCAAGTTATGGAATTTTAATTTTCACCCACTTGAATTTGTATCTCGCTACCGCGACCCACAACTTCATATAGGTGATAATTACTCATATTTGTTTGATTTGATACAAAACATTTGCAAATCTTGATGTTTAAACACTCATTTAATTCCCGGAAAGCTGCGATTGATTTTTCTAATAAAACAGATTCAAAGCGACTATAGTCGTGATTATTGGTGAATAAATTTGGTTGATTATATCAAATGAATCAAATTAAATTAAAATGCTAAAAGGAGAGTAACATACGGGCTACTTTTATCCTTAAGACGCTGAAATATTTTTGTATGTATTCACCATGGAGACCAAAGGGTTTATTTAAATTTGAAAATCATCGTAAATGTCTTAGACAGCTCGTTCTGCTCCATTTGAATATGTTATGGGTTCACGGCAATATAAATCTTAGTCTTCATTCCATGGACCCAGATTCTGACGTCTAAAATTGACACGTCAGTGGACGTCAGATTCTGACGTGTAAAGTCGATCCCCGCACTGAAAGGGTTAAACACGTAACATATTTTTTATCTGTTGAAACAAAGAAGCTTTCTTTGAACGACCAAACGTGGTATTCTTACAATCATCTACCATTACAATCAAAGAGAGATCATTGAGTCAGATAGAGTATTTAATTCTACATATAATTCCAGGAGATTAGTCGAATTTATTGGTGTAGAAACATGTGCTGAATCCAAAAATTTCTTACAAAATTCTACTTGGCATTTTTTTTTAGAAAATCAGTTTAAAGTGATTAAAAAAATTGATTTATTTTTCTCAATTAAGCACACAAATAACTAGAATTGATAGCTAGATCATGGGCGGTTCCAGAAATTTGAAAAAGAGGGTCCAGATTGAAAAGAAGAGGGGATCCAGAGACCATTTACATTTTTTTGCATTAAAAAAGATGGCGTCAAAGATTAAATTGAAATAATTTTCGACAGAATGGGAGTAGATTCATGATTTTAAAATATAAAATGCCAAATGGCAGCCATCTTGGATGTTTTACACAATGCAATGTCCTAAGTATTTTGTGGCCACATCACTATGTCGAGCATACCTGAAAACCCTAGACACATAAATCAAATAGAATAGAATATAATATAATATGTGGCAACCGTATAATTATAAACATGATAAGACGACAATTGTACGTGAAAAATAATTACCGTCTTAATTATTTAACATCTTCTGATGCGGGAATAATATATATTAGTGATTATGATCATCAATATATTATATGATTGTGCTATATCAAATAAGGCCTATACATTTAACTCACCGACCCACATTTACGAAGGTAGATCATTTTTTATGATCGATTATGCTTAACAGCCCTCATGTAAACTACATTATGAAAGTTGTTCTAAAGGCATAAATGGGAAATTCAATGACTACTTTATATATTTCACTGCACAACTCAGCAGATACAAGACGTTGGATCAATGTTGGTTAAACGTTGGTCCAGCGTCGTAGACGCTGGACCAACGTTAAAATAACATTGATTCAACGTATTGTGTCTTCCGGTAAAGATCAGCTGACAGGGGATGCTCACTCGATAGTGGTTTTTACCTCTTCAACGCCGAAATATTTCTGTATAAACAATGGAGAACAAAGAGTTTTTTCAAGTTGTAATCATCATAAATGTCCTGGTTAGATCTTTACATTTCATTTGAATACCTCTGTTATGGGTCTACGGCCCTGGCAGATGTGTATTTGCATAATAACGTTACGATAAAGGGGGGGGGGGCACCATTCAATTACTAGGGGGGATTTGAGTTTTCGAATTAGATAAATTATTTATTTCACTTCCTTTCTGCAGAACATTATTTGTTCACATTCTGCCTCTTGAAGCTAAATATTTATTTCACGCTCCTTCACACAATTATTTATTCCACGAAAACTTAGTCTGAAAATATTTATTTTAAAAATACAGCCCCCTCTAATAACTGAATCCCCCCCCCCCCCCTAAGTAATGATTGATTTGATTGTCGTCAGTTATATTTAGTTCGGCCTGAATATGCAAACCTGCCAAATGGATAGGTGGAGCGGTAAAAATAAAAGTCTGCCACAATTGTAAAAAGTAATCCCTAGAGATTTTCTATCGTCGTCGGCTCGCTCTTCACGAATTTTTTTTGCTGATTTTGTCGATTGCTTTATCATAACATATTTATGTTGGTAAAAGCTACTACTGCTATACAGTATTAAGATGATGTTAGATATATGTGTTAATCACTTTCTCAGATAACACGATGTTGATACAGAAATTGTCCATCGTCGTCGGCTTACGATCATTTTTTTGCTGATTTTGTCGATTGCTTTATTATAACATATTTATGTTGTTAAAAGCTACTACTGCTATACAGTATTAAGATGATGTTAGATATATGTGCTAATCACTTTCTCAGATAACACGATGTTGATACAGAAATTTCTATCGTCGTCGGCTTACGATCATTTTTTGCTGACTTTGTCGATTGCTTTATCATAACATATTTATGTTGTTAAAAGCTAGTACTGCTATACAGTATTAAGATGATGTTAGATATTAAGATGATGTTAGATATTAAGATGATGTTAGATATATATGGCTATCACTTTCTCAGATAACGTGATGTTGACACAGGTGCTATTTGTCA
Organism: Flabesymbios commensalis; assembly: GCA_964017125.1. NCBI lineage: Eukaryota > Metazoa > Annelida > Polychaeta > Terebellida > Flabelligeridae > Flabesymbios > Flabesymbios commensalis. The sequence goes on along the minus strand of OZ024905.1, from coordinate 651,032 downwards.
GGGTCAACAACGTGCTCACTAAATATAACGTATTCATCAATGTTGTTTCGATGCCGGATCAGTGTCTGTACGTGTGCTCAACCCTTAAAGCGCTGAAATACTTATGTATAAACCATGGAGACCAAAGGGTTTTTTAATTAAAATCATCATAAATGTTTTAGTTAGCTCTTTCTGATTTATTTGAATACCTATGTCATTATAAATATTTTCACTCTTTCAGTGCCGGGGATCGACTTTAGTCGTCAGAATCTGACGTCTACAGACGTCAGATTCTGACGACTAAAGTCGGTTCCCGCGCTGTAAGGGTTAGTAACATGCACAGTAGTCTAGAGGAGCGATTTAAAATGGATATGGACAGTGGCTGATATATAGGAGCCACCCCACAAAAAAAACTATTAAGAATAGAAATATCTGATCTTAACTTTATCTTATTTCCATAGGAAAAAAGGTAATATAATCACATGATCACAATCATAATACAATATATATAGCTTCAAACTTATCCTACAGTTAAAAGCAAAGTAGTAGAACATATATAGAAGCGAGTAAATGTACTAGTGTTTGTCTAGACGGGGCACCTGTCTGACATTGCGTGTGGCGGGACCGATTGACAATGTTGACTTGCCCTGCATGGCATCTACCAAGAACTTTATCTATATACAGTTCTTGCATCTACTAACGCGTAAATGACAAATTCCGCTTCCCGCGACTGCATCCTTGTTTCCATAATTGGTATTGATCGATTATAAGTAGTTGTAATAATATCTGCACAGATTTGTCTAAATATACTTACAGGGGTATATTAGTGTCTAGCTAAATGACAGTAAAATTAGTCAGAGGTAATATGGTAGATGCCGAGTGCCTCAAATCATTCAAATTGGGAGATAAATATTTTTTTCAAAATAAGAAATATATTTCATCATTTGAAGTTGAAGATTGCTTTACGAATTACAATTTCAAAACACAAAAGTAACTGCAAATACTCAGATACAGTAGACTGCTGTACTATTTTCAGTCACTTGAACTTGTGTCTCGCTACCGCGATTCACAACTTCAAGTGACTGAAAGTTTGTGTTAATTGCGAAATTTGAGTCCCAACATATATTAGTGTTTCAAGATTGAAAGCATATTTTACTTTAAACAATTAGTTATACAGGTTACAGTAAAAACACAGAATGTCTACTGTAGTCGACATCAGTGTTCTGAAGTTAAAACACAGTGCTCTAAGGGTTAAACACAGAATGTCTACTGTGGTCGACATCAGTGTTCTAAGGGTTAAACACAGAATATATACTGTAGTCGACATCAGTGCTCTAAGGGTTAAACACATAATGTCTACTGTAGTCGACATCAGTGTTCTAAGGGTTAAACACAGAATATATACTGTAGTCGACATCAGTGCTCTAAGGGTTAAACACATAATGTCTACTGTAGTCGACATCAGTGCTCTAAGGGTTAAACACATAATGTCTACTGTAGTCGACATCAGTGCTCTAAGGGTTAAACACATAATGTCTACTGTAGTCGACATCAGTGCTCTAAGGGTTAAACACATAATGTCTACTGTAGTCGACATCAGTGTTCTAAGGGTTAAACACAGAATGTCTACTGTAGTCGACATCAGTGTTCTAATGGTTAAAACACAGAATGTCTACTGTAGTCGACATCAGTGTTCTAAGGGTTAAACACAGAATGTCTACTGTAGTCGACATCTGTGTTCTAAGGGTTAAACACAGAATGTCTACTGTAGTCGACATCTGTGTTCTAAGGGTTAAACACAGAGTGTCTACTGTAGTCGACATCAGTGTTCTAAGGGTTAAACACAGAATGTCTACTGTAGTCGACATCTGTGTTCTAAGGGTTAAACACAGAGTGTCTACTGTAGTCGACATCAGTGTTCTAAGGGTTAAACACAGAATGTCTACTGTAGTCGACATCAGTGTTCTAAGGGTTAATTACAGAATGTCTACTGTAGTCGACATCAGTGTTCTAATGGTTAAAACACAGAATGTCTACTGTAGCCGACACCAGTGTTCTGCGGTTACCATGGGCTGTCAATAGTTATAGCTGTATTCAGCGAGGGAGGAACCACAAAAGCCGTGTATTACTATGTTAAACAATCTGATAAAAAAAAAGACTAGCTGTGAACTACGGTTAGCTGTCAGTCACTAAAACGTTTGCAATTATTATTTTACATTTATTTTGCAATTATTTTAAGATAAAATCACCCAATTCATGAAAACAACTTCAAGAACGTCCAAAGGTTAGAGTTCGGCTCATTGCCATCCACTTTTATTCTTTCAAAAGTGCTTAGATGGAAAGTTATATCTCCTTCCGACTCTCATTCATCGCGATATTGCCAAACAACGCATAAATCGACTGGGAAGGCGAGATGGGCTCATCTCACCACACGTCACCACAGCAAACCCGAGCCTTAATAGACGTCAGATTCTGACGTATAAAGACGGTCCACACGGCGAAAAGCTTAACCCTTTGAATGCTATGCTCGATTATAGGCGTTTTTAATTCCTCTTATTAGTCTATCAAATCACTGCTTCTGGGAATAAAATTAGTGATTAAACATCGAGATCAGCAAATGTTTGGTCTCAAATCAACCCTTTAACCGCCAAATTATTCAATTTGAATTTTCACCCACTTGAAGTTGTGTTTCGCTGACGCGATCCACAACTTCAGGTGAGTGAAATTATTCACATTTGACAAAATGGAGGTCAACTCTTTTCAAATCTTGCTGTTTGATGTCACAATTTATCTTTAACATTAGTTAAAATGGGGTACTTAATGTGCCAATAAAAATGAAAACCCGAATATATGCGGCACCAGCGGTTAAAGGGTTAAACGAATACGAGTATTTCTCACCCACGGGTCGCGGTAGCGAGACATATCTCCAAGTGGGTGAGCAATTAAAAAAGAAAACTTGGCGGGAAAAGGGTTAAATTCTGGTAGACAATGAGTGGAGTTTTAGGCCACCTTTGTCCACCTACAGGCTAAACCGCAGGAGGATGGCGAGATGACACTGCCCTCCAGACACAGGGATTCAAAATTCGAGCCCTGGCAGTCTGAGGCCGATCACGCTACCTCTCGGTCACGGAGGCTGCCATAATATTGAATCTTCATGAGTGAGCGGGGAAGAAACATTTTATTTCTTTAAACTTGGGAGACCAGAGTGAGGTTCGAAGCCGCGATCTCCGACTTTCCAAGCAGGCAGCTTTAGCCCTTTCAAGCCTGAGTTTACCGTTGTCATCTTCATCAAGCCGCGATTTGCTGTCGCGATTCTCGACTTGTAGTGGATGATGATGATTTGAAGTGGCAGGAAAAATTAAAGAAAATCACCATGTATTAGTAAACAAGTTTCATGGAATAAGTGTGTTTTCAGGGATGTAAAATGATGCTTTAGTGCATCGTGAGGGCTCAAAGGGTTAACCAGTGCACCAGGCCCCGCCCTTATGGTAGGGGAATTATATTGAAAATTATACAAAACTCACAAACTAACAAATTATACAAAACTTAACTTAACAGCGGACCCGCATATTTGTATTATTATCACTGATAAAATGAGGCAGGACATGTGTTATCTCGTAGTTTTACTGTTATCAGTGCTGTACAAGTAGCCGGCCAGTGTGTAAAACACCAACAACTGTTAACAGCACCTGTTCAGATAAAAAGCATCACACAGTGAGTCACCTTGCATATGAAAGGGTGTATCTGCCACTTTGTAAAGTGGCAGATACACCCTTTCATATCCAAGGGGCGTAATTTGACAGGCGGAGGGCTCACTAATATAGTTGCCAGCTTCGTGATTTATTGACTGGTAAAATAATAATAGTTTAACCCTTGAAGCAGCATTTAAATTTTCACCCACCTAAATTTGTAACTCGCAACTGCGACCCACAACGATTTCTAGTGGGTGACAATTAACCAAATTTTGTCAATTTGAGACAAGCCGTTTGCTAATCTTAATCTATAATCACGGATCTTTTTCAGAAAAATACTAGTATTCAAATAAAGAAACCGCACTTACACTTTTTTGAATTCACCTAACTTTTCTCTGTTCACGGACAACCGTGTCATGTAATCCAAAGATGAGTCTTTTCAAAATGGAGTGTTCAAAGTAAGATAATAAGTAAGTTCAATAATGGTACAGTTTCTTCATGCACTCGTTGTTATAATGCTAGTTTCTGCATGCACTCGTTGTTATAATGCTAGTTTCTGCATGCACTCGTTGTTATAATGCTAGTTTCTGCATGCACTCGTTGTTATAATGCTAGTTTCTGCATGCACTCGTTGTTATAATTTCTGCATGCACTCGTTGTTATAATGCTAGTTTCTGCATGCACTCGTTGTTATAATGCTAGTTTCTGCATGCACTCGTTGTTATAATGCTAGTTTCTGCATGCACTCGTTGTTATAATTTCTGCATGCACTCGTTATAATGCTAGTTTCTGCATGCACTTGTTGTTATAATGCTAGTTTCTGCATGCACTCGTTGTTATAATGCTAGTTTCTTCATGCACTCGTTGTTATAATGCTAGTTTCTGCATGCACTCGTTGTTATAATTTCTGCATGCACTCGTTGTTATAATGCTAGTTTCTGCATGCACTCGTTGTTATAATGCTAGTTTCTGCATACACTCGTATTTATATGGTAGAGCTTCTGCAACCACTAATATTAACAATGGTTAGGTCGTTTCTGCATACACTCGTCTTTATGTCTCAACTAATATCGCCAATTTCTACCCACATAATTAGATATACATAATAATGCATAATTTACGTATTTGTCAATGATAATATAACGCTTAGCTCCCTTATCCAGCATGTCGCATAGGCTACCCTAGTAATGAATTTGATGCTAAACTCTTAGAGCACTGATGTCGGCTACAGTAGACATTCTGTGTTTTTATTGGCACCTGCATAACCAGTTGTTAAAAGTAAAATGTGTTTTTAATTATGAAACACTGGTATATGTTGGGACCTTAATTTCACAAATAACAAAAATTTTCAGTCACTTGACGTTGTGGATCGCGGTAGCGAGACACAACTTCAAGCGACTGAAAATTTAAATTGAATAGGTCAGTGTTCTAAGGTGAATTAACCCTTACAGCGTGAGGATCGACAGTAGACGTCAGATTCTGAATAGACCTTGAGACGCCAAGCAAGATATTGTTCAGTATCGCATAGCAAAATGCTACGCAATTCTGCCCATTTGCTAATCAAATTTGTAATTGATTAGCACACTTTTTATGCATCAAAGATAAGAATGTCTAGCAAGTTAGAACTTGGAAAAGAAAATTGCTAATCAATAATTTAAAAAAAAAAAAAATCTGTGTCACGTGACAAGAGGTTTAAAACCATTATCCGTTTTTAAAGCGTCGTAGTAGTAGTAAATAATTGCTTTAAGTCACCTTCCGGCACAAAAGCTCTTTTCTCGGGTAGGATAGTCCTCAGAGTAACAATAGGAAGGATAACTCCCTCTGGGTAACCTTCTTCATCCCACGTGAGAGACCTAATGTCAAACAAGACTACATAAGTCCAGGAGCTCCCGCTCCGAATTAGAATTTGATTTAAGCAATTTTGTATAGGGTTATTAATGTAGTCCTAGTCTAGGTCAAAAATCAAGACGCAAGACAACTAGGTCTAAGAAGCCCAGTCTAAGAGTAAGATAAGAACTAGACAGTCTGTCAGAGATTGCAAACCTCCATTGAAATTAATGATCCTAATCAGTATCCCAGTAATGGTCTACCTATCTGGCACGGTTTACCCGATATCAGGCCAATCGAGTTAACTAATAGCTGATTTACGGTCATTTTGAATTTGATATAAATTAGTTAAAAACTTAGGGTGCATCCTCCCCCGAAACCTCAAATTTTGTTTTATAGTAATGGACTAACATCTAACACAGTTTGCAAAATATTGGGCATGTGAAAGTGAATAATGGCCGATAGGAGGCCATTTTGAATTTGATCAAGGCAAAATTTTTCAAGATGCATCCTCTCCTGAAATCTCACATTTTGTTTTATAGTAATGGTCTAGCCATCTAGTACGGTTACCAAAAACCGGCTATGTGAAAGTGAATAATAACCGATAGGCATCTATTTTGAATTTGATCGAGTCAATTTTTTTCAAGATGCATCCTCTCTTGTAATCTCACATTTTGTTTTATAGTAATGGTCCAGCTATCTAACACGGTTTACCAAATATCAGCAATGTGAAAGTAAATAGTGGCCGATAGGCGGCCATTTTTAATTCGATTGAGTCGAAAGTTTTTAAAAGGCATCCCCTCTCGAAACGTCACATTTTGTTTTATAGTAATGGTCTAGCTATCTAGCACGGTTTACCTGATATCAGGCCTATCGAGGTAAAGAATGCTGATTGTCGGCCATTTTGAATTCGTAAGTTAAAAATTTTCAGGGTGCATCCTCCCCCGAAAACTCACCCTTTGTTTTATAGTAATCAGGTAATGGTCTAGCCATCTAGCACGGTTTACCAAATATCAGCCATGTGAAAATGAATAAAGGCCGAAAAGTCGGCCATTTTAAATTTGATCAAGTCAAATTTTTTCAAGATGCATCCTCATCTGAAATCTCACATTTCGTTTTACAGTAATGGTCTAGCCATCTAGCATGGTTGACCAAATAATGGCCATGTGAAAGTGAATAATGGCCGATAAGCGGCCATTTTGAATTTTATCAAGTCCAATTTTTCCAAGATGCATCCTCTCCTGAAATCACACATTTTGTTTTATAGTAATGGTCTAGCCATCTAGCACGGTTTACCAAATAACGGCCATGTGAAAGTGGATAATGGCCGATTGGCGGCCATTTTGAACTTGGACGAGTTGAATTTTTTCAAAATGCATCCTCTCCTGAAGCCTTACAATTTGTTTTATAGTAATGGTGTAGATATCTTGAGCGGTTTTCATGATATTCCACAATATCAGGCCTGTCGAGGTGAATAATGGCTGATAGGCGGCCATTTTGAATTTTATCAACTTGAAATTTTTCAAGATGCATCCTCTCCTGAAACCTTACAATTTATTTGATATCAATGGTGTAGCTATCTTGAGCGGTTTTCATGATATTACGCAATATCAGGCCTGTCGAGGTGAATAATGGCCGATAGGCGGCCATTGTTAATTTTATCGACTTGAAATTTTTCAAGATGCATCCTCTCCTGAAACCTCACAATTTGTTTTATAGTAAAGGTGTAGCTATCTTGAGCGGTTTTCATGATATTCTGCAAAATCTTTCAGTCGGATTTACCGATGTTATAAATTAGGTCAAAGTGCTGGGTCAACTTCAAGGTCAAGGTCCAAAAACCTGAAAAGGCACAACTAGGGACCTTAGAGAACATGTATGTGCAATATGACTGTAATCGGCCCAGTACTTTTCGAGATCTGATCCGGAAACGAAGTGCGCGTCAAAATGTCTAAATAGGTCATAGTTCTGAACCAGAAGTAGGTCAAAGTTCAAATACCCCAAAAGACACAACTAGACCACCTAGGGGTGTTGTGTGTAAAATTTGAAGACAATCGGACAAGTACTTTCAGAGATATGCTCCGGAAACGAATTGTTTACGGACGGCCCAACGCCGTAACATCATCATTTTCTCCTCTGCGACCTTGCGTATTGAATTCAGATTAAAAATATTTTAACCTGTCCATAAGCCACCTGGAAGTAACCCACATACCTAAAATTGTTATCCTAGCTTATTTTCTTACAAAGTTATAGGCAAACGCCGTAACATCATCATTTTCTCCTCTGCGACCTTGCGTATTGAATTCAGATTAAAAATATTTTAACCTGTCCATAAGCCACCTGGAAGTAACCCACATACCTAAAATTGTTATCCTAGCTTATTTTCTTATAAAGTTATAGGCAAAAGAAGAAGCCAAAAAAAACGCGAGGTAGAATCCATAGCTCCCTCCGTCTCACCTACGGTGACGGCGGGAGCTAACAGGCTATTGCCGGTTATTTAAGGCCACCACGTCGCGTTGGGTTGCGTCGCAAGTTGTATGCCGGTAAACTCGACGTACAAAACAGACAAGTAGATTCGCCTCCCGTGGTGGATTTGCACAGACAAATTAATATAACCCTTAAAACCCTTATTTTTATAAACCATGGGGTCTGAAGGGTTTTTTAATTTGAAATCACCATAAATGTCTTAGTTACCTCTTTCTGATTCATTTGAATACCTATGTTATGGCTCTACGGCCATTAGAAATATTTTAATTCTTTCATTACCGGGATCGTCTTTATACGTCACAATCTGACGTATATAGACGTCAGTATCAGTACAGGTAATATCATTAAATGTATATTTAATATTGTTATGAAATTTAGGTCAGATAGTAAAGTAGAAATCACGTGTATTGTACCAGGCAATTATTTTAAAGTAAACTCAAAATTAGACAATCTAGTTGATGGTATGTTATCGCAGTCAGTTATCTATGATGGTGTTATCTATATTTAATTATCTATTTATCATGTTTATTGAAACATATTTATACACAATACAGGGTGGACATTATTAGCCGTCCAGCTATTGTACATATATGTTATCTGTGGTGAACTATTCCACATGATGATTACATGTCAAGTGTGAATAAGCAATTAATATAGAAAGTGCAGTAGCACATCCAAATACTGGTATATACATCAAAGTAATATATAAGTAATATATATGAGACAGAAAGTGTACTTGTAGATATAACATGTATATGCAAGTACATGGTAACCATGGTAACCTTATGATTATGTATGCAATGTAAGTATATATTCTGACGTATAAAGACGGTCCCCGCACTGAAAGAATTAACATTTCTAATGACCTTGAATACCTAAGATCAAAAATTTGTTAAATTCTCGCTAAGACAGATATTATTATTTCAAATTGGAAAAAAACCTTTGGTCTCCATGGTTTATGCAAAAATATTTCAGTGTGGTATTGGTTAACTGACGACGCCTTGTCATCGGTTTCCCGCACCAAAACCAGAAGCATCCTCAGCTGCCCTGCTCAGTGGATGTTTTTATCCTACGTCATTTTCACCGAATTCACCTTGTGTCTCGCTACCGCGAACCATAGGCTGGACCGGGTTCATCCACAGATTGACCCCATACAAAATCGTAGGACATTTCTTTGAAGGGTCATATTTGCGACTTGCCCTCGAATTATCAGGTCGAAAATAGTTTTTTTTAGAATCGGTAACATTTCAGTTACATGCTCACATGCTCACCTAACAGCCCGAACAGTCATTAAAAAGTGATGGATATTTTTCGGACCTTGTGGTCGAGATCGCTCTTAGTCACCGCCATGTTAATTTTATCGGGTAGAGAAAATACATCAATTCACGGCTTTGGAAAGGAAGACACGGCTAACCGCGACCTACAACTTCAAGAGTTTTGAAAAATTAATCATATGTGTTTGATTTGAGACAAAACATTTGCGAATCTTGATATTTATACCACACAGTTCGCTCCCATTAAAATACACGGTTGACGTCAGTCTATTGTTAAAACAGTAGATTAATATGATCTACGAATCTACTGTTATTTTTATTAGTTTACCAGGTCGGGCAGTCACTATACGGGTTTAACCATGAAACTGTTGCTTAGTTTAACCATGGTTTATGTTGCATGACTATAGAATTGGGGTTTTCTATATAAAATCGTGTATGAATATATGTGCCTATTTTGTGAATTTTAAGTCGAAGAAAGAACTCAATTACGATAGATTCGTAGATCTGAATAAACTCAGCGCGACCGCCTCGTACATTCGGATCTGTAGTCAGCCAGCCATCGGAGGCTATCGTGTCAACCAGAGTTGGGGTCAATTCCGGAATTGAATGGGAATTGAGCTCAATTCCTGACTCAATTCAAGGAACTGGACTAGGAATTGGAATTGATAAAAAAGGAATTAGAATTGAATTGGATTTGACAAAAAATGCCTGGAATTGATAAAGGAATTGACTTTTTTTATCCATGTTTATTTTTTAAGCGCTATTAAACGCATGAGTGATCATCACTTTTGTCATTGCAGTAGAATTCTACCTGATCTATGTTGATTGATATGTGTATATGTGATTATTAATAATAATAATAACAATAAACTGTCAACATGGTGCAAATCTTTGTTACAAGCGATCTATTTATTCAAATATGCTCCATAGATACCAGAGATGAGCTCTAGGGCGGATAACATCTTTTACTGTACCGAAAAGTGTTGAAAACTGAAAAAACAAAATGGCCACCAAATTCAGTATGAAATGTGTTATAATTCCATATATCCCAAGCTCCTATCGTCAATAACAGTTGTATATCTATATTTTCAAGGTGGTAATCTATTCAAAAGCAATCCATTGTGTTTATTTATTGCGAATTTATCATTTGCATCTATTTTAATATTAGTTATTACAAAAAAAACAAGCGCTAATAAGAAAAATCTAGCTTTTCGCTCTCTCATCAAATATTCACTATTTTTTATCATTATCATGTTTTAACCATGTTTTCATGGTCAGTAATATATTTAATAATGATTTTAATATGATTTCATGGATATTTCATTTTTGTAGCATATTATCATCAGAGCATATTGTATTTATATATTAAGAGTCACCAGTCACCTATAAAATAGAAAAATGACAAATAATATGCCTAAACAAATTAGAAAACTGTTTGAGCAATATGAGTCATATGTTGCTTTGACAGGGACATCAATCGACATGCGGCGCCAAAAATAGGACTTGGTAGTAGGGTTTTTAAACACAGAAAGAATTGACATAAGCAAACGCATAAACTATAAACCGCCTTCAATATCCCTCTAAAGCACGACGATAGGCAACCCGATCTTAATAGTGTGGCAGCTACAACATGTCAGTGATCGAAAGGTTCCCATTCTTGCGCAGTTGTATTGGTGAAGTAATCATATGGGTACAAATTTGATGAAAATGAATATGTCAGAGATCTCAGAGATCCATAATTATATCGCTGTTGCTGAAGTGGTTGCAAGCTTGTGTGGATACAGATTCGTCATCCCTGGGTTAATTCCCCAAGACACTACACAAAATTGTCTGAGTCTTAGTTCTACGGCAGAAGCGTGGGTCAGCTCCATCACAGACTGAATTGTCCCATAGACCAATGGCGAATTCACAAAAAACTTTGATTGAAGCATCTACAAATTGTCCATGAACTAGAACAGGCTATTACCAGGCGAAAAATTTGTTCTCAAAATAATTGCTCATTATGAGTGAGTGACTATTGCTTTACGTCGCCTTGTGCGCAATATCACAAAATGATATATTATGTCAATATCTCGACAGAAGAAATGATGGATATCATTTTAAGCAATACTGCACACTCCATGTTTTTCAAAAAGTTGATATCGCTGTAATGCACAACCACGATGACAGGCATGGTCGGAAATCAGAAATCAATATCTCAGTTTTCATCCACAGCTGACTTTTTGTCAGGAGAAATGGTGTTTAAAGGTCGATGTAAATGAATAATCATATTCGTTGAATCATGTTTGCATCTCGATTAAACTCTGTAGTTAACCTATGCCTTATCATGGTGTGCATTTGATCCCATCATACTCAGCTGTCAATGAGGAATGTAGTAATGTTGAAAACAACTATGGAAATGGTGCCCTTAATAAATGTAGTGACTGGTACATTACAGCAATCATGAATTGCTTGGTCAAATAAACTAATCTTTGATGAACAACCTGCCTTTGCCAAAGATCGAGTTGCAGACTTGTAGTGGCATCTTCGCAAAAAGTATTACAGTGTTATTGTTGTGATAGGTGACTTCCATGTAGTTTGTAAGAGTTGTCAGATAACACATGGAACCATGGAAGAATTACTGTTAAATCCAGTGTGTTTACCGAGTCAACACAAGCAAGCATACATGACAAGTCTGACTTGAAATGGTATAATAGGCTACATAGGCTATAATAGGAACATGAAGCTATATATGTTCAATAACGCTCAATGAGCAGTCCATTGATTAGGGGCCCGCACAAACTTACTTACATGATGAAAGATACTGGCATGGCTCTGCATATATACCGACCATATAAACTTCTTCACAGTGAGTATCTACATGTGTAGAAATGTGCGAGTATCAAATACAGAATGTGAAAGATGGCATGTCTCACTAGTATGGTATATTCTAAGTGAAAATCAGTCTCAAAGCTGTACGATATATATCAGCAATACATACTTACACATGAACTTGTGTGTGTGCCTTTGTCAAAGCTAAAAAGAGGCGATCATGAACTCACCATTCAAAGCAAAGTTTATTGTCACAGTCAGTGAAGCTATTGACCACGTCCAAAATGTTCCTGACCCTGTGCCAGTGTCTGTATCTTGATCGATGGACATGCACTGGTACGGAGTATGGATAAACCAACTTGTTGTTTATGAAAGCTCTACAAGAGTACATTTAGTTCGACAGGAAGTAGTATTGAGCGTAAGCAAAACTTCAGCCAGACTAGTATGCCACTGTTGAGTTACAAAATAATTGCTTTGTCTTGTGCAGATTTTATGTTACTTCTCATAAACTGAATTGGTGAGAAAGATGTAAATATGTAGACTTAAGAGAAATATGTCCTAAATGTGGATACTGTCAGAATATCAGATTTCATGATATCTCAGACAGACTAGTGCAAGGTAAGAAAAATAATCTTCTAGGTGTTCTAATTGCATGTACATTATGTACTGGCAGATTGTGACAGCACATCCTCTTCCAAAATATTTGGAAAGCTATTAGCCTAAGCTATCTTAAAACAGAGCCCTCTGCTGCTTGATCATGTTGATGGTGTTGGCCGTTAATGTTGAGAATGTTTGTACTCATCACTAATTAAATCTAGTTAGAGTTAATGCAGAAAGACACATTTTTACAAGGAAAGTTGAAGCACTAATATGATTATACTGAACAAAATATGCAAAGATGATGGAACATTATTTAGTCAGATATTGGAATATAATAAATGACGAACTATGCTTTTGATATGTTAGAAACCAGTTTATCCTACTTGGGTCTATCAGAGAAATATCACTGTTTCTCCACTTTCAATGTGACTTGAATATCACGCTAATGGTTGAGACCAGCTGGCTTATCCAAGTTGATTTCACACAGGGCCACGCGCTGTGTGCTCCTTCACATATCAGTGTGTGGTCTGTATGATTCTGGTGTGTACCGTCTACATCCGCACTGTTGAATCAGTGAGTAATCTAACGAGTCAGGCTACCAACATAATGGGACCTTGTGTGCTCATATTAATATACATATACCATATTAACCTGATACTTCACTGTCATCCATTGTAGATAAATCTTCACCTATGGTGTTCGATGTACAGGTCTTCTCGTTTAATGGCTCAATTCATTAGAAAATCTATAAAAAAATATATCTTATGATCTTTTGACAAATTTACAGTGACTTTTTCGTAATTTTCTTTGCATAATCGGAATCAATGACCTCTAAAATGTATAAAATAAAAAAAATATTGTAAAATTCGGTCAAGTATCGGCAAAACTATGCACAATTTAGATGCTCCTATTGTTTCTTTGGCGGCCATTTTGAATGACGTCATAATATGCTTTTAAGCGCAGTGAGAGTTTGTTATCCGCCCAGGCGGGGTCCCCAGAATCCTACCGGACAAACCTGATTGCTTGTAACAATCAGATTGCTTGTAACAAAGAAATGCCATCTAGACATTTCAGCCACTTAAAGAGCCCTTGGCTGGCTGACTACTACGAATCTATCGAATTTCATTCTTTCTCCTTGACATAACAACCAGCTATCCAGCTGATAAAACGGATTAACCTTTTCAGGCCTGAACTATTGTCATCTTCATCCACAACAAGCCGCGAATTGCTGTCGCAATTCTCGACTTGTAGTGGATGAAGATGATTTGATGTGGTTTAAAAATTAAGTAGAATTACCATGTATTGGTAAACCAGTTTAATGGAAATTTTCGTTCTCAAACCTTGATTGTAAGAAAATTAAGTCTGTTTTCATGGATGTAAAATGATGCTTTAATGCATCGTGAGGGCTTAAAGGGTTGAAAAAACGACTATAGACGTGTTTAGCGCTTGAAGTACTAATCGTAAACTATCATATCTTAAAACGTTGTCACATATATATATATAACGTTACATTTTTAATCCGTCATCCACAGTGCGGGTGTAGTCGATTGCACTCTCTTTTGTGCCTTGTTGAAGTACAATCAATAATAAGGAATAAATATGATGTGAGGAAAAACATCCTCGTTGTTTTTCTAGTTACAGTCAATATAGGGCCAGTGCAACCGATTATCTACGGTTCGTAGAACTGATACGAAAATAAGTCCAAACAAGCATTGTTTGTGAAATACAATGTATACCTTTGTACCGTTATCACATCATTCAATAGACTTCAGCAAGTCCTCATACACTGAAGAACCATTCATTTTTTCTGACAAAAACCCTTACAGCGCGGGGATCGATTATAGTGGTCAGAAACTGACGTCTGTAGACGTCTGACGACTGAAGTCTATCCACGCATTGTAAGAGTACATATATTTCTATTGGCCATAGACCCAAAACACATTTGTAATGATTTCAAAATGAAAAACCCCTCTGGTCTCCATGGATTTTACAAAAATAATTTAGCGTTTCAAGGGTTAAAATCACCTTAGAAATTAACCCTTAAGGAGAAATAATTGTATTAAAACCATGGAGACTCAAGGGTTTTTCAAGTTTGAATCATTATACACGTCTCAGTCAGCTCTTTCTAATTCATTTGAATAACTATGTTATGGGTCTACGGCCATTAGAAATATATTAATTCTTTCAGTGCGGGGATCCTCATTATACGTCTTCAGACGGTCTTCAGACGTCCGATTCTGACGTATAAAGACGGTTCCCGCGTTGAAATTGATTAATGGTTCTCTGACATATTTCATCTAAATAAATGCGACTCTCACATTTTTACTAGTTAATTTTATTATCGGTCATGAATATCAACCTTTTTTTCAATAATCACAAAGCCAGCCAGCGTGGCTACAGGTGACACCCGGGTGAGCAGCCTGCATGTCCTGCACGTTTCAAACCAAGGATAGAAAGGCCGCGCGCACTCAAAATATGCAGTCGTGGAGTTTTTTAAACAAAGTAACTTTAATTCCTCGTGAGATAATTCGGGAGTAATTTACTTAGGGTGAATCAAAATCAAAAGAATACATATTGGGTGTAACTTTAGAAAGTGTTATCTGGTTATCTACGAGAACAAACGACGTTGACGTTGACTTTTAATATAGTCTGTCCGACGATGGAGGATGGGTCAGAATGAAAGTTAGCTTTTCGGTATCCAGTCAGTCAATTCTCAAGCGATTGTCATGAAATTTTGTAAACCTTAGATTCTAATTTCGTAAAAAATCTAGTTTAAAAGTTAGACTATTTGACATGTAGTAAAAGTCTCACCACACAAATTCATACGCGCATATCATTAAAAAATTTAATAGTGAGAGAGTTACGATCTTTTTTAAAAATGTTGCTATTTACAGCAGGCTTGGGTTCAAATATCATTTTGTTACCGATTCATTTAGATCGTTCAAAAACATCGAAATCGGGAATGATTGATATAAAATGTAGTCCCTACGCTGGTAGTAACAATGCATATGCTGCATTCGATAGTTACGGTGTATTTGCAACTCTCAGAGAGTAAATGAAGACCTAACATTTTCATGTGAAAATAGAAAAAAGCCAGACGTTTAAGCACCCTTTTTTTATTTTATATAGTGATAAAGTATGTCATGATGATTAAAAAAATATATAAGTTTGTATAGATAATTTCATTTAAAGAATGCTGGGAGGCCGAAGCGTATGGGCCATAATACATGTAAGTGTATGGGAGCGGTATTATGTGTGGTGAGACGTTAAAGCGCCAGTCTCTGGAAACTATTTTTCAAGCCCACAGCGAATTTTTGCCCCTAGATTATTTTCTTTGTTAATTTTGTTGTTAATAGTAAGCCCATTTAGCAATAAAAATCATCTTAGCAGTTTTTGTTACAAAATTAACGAAACTGATATGATGAATGCCCAATTATGGCCTGTACACCCAGAAATCGCCCATATAGAGCCATTATAGTTAAAAGTTCAAATGACACTTTCTTGGCATGTTTTATCTCCCTTTATTATCTATACCCTTCATTTTCGTGTGCATAATGAAGGGACAACACAATTCTATGAAAATACCATCGTTTGTTACATGAGATCAAGTTGATTATCTGAAAAAATAGACAACCGGTAAACATGTCTCCAAGAAAGAGAAAACTATATTTTACCATAGAAAACAGATCATTTGTCGACATCTAATAGAAAACAGGGGAGCTTAAATTTGTGTTTCTGAGTTTGGTAATCATCAGAATTGAAAAAAAAATTCTCTTTTCAATACAGAATTAATTGTATTTTTCAGATCACACGAAACAAAAAAATCCTTTAAAATGTATTTTGTATTAAGGTCTCACCACACAAATTCATACGCGGTATTATGTGTGGTGAGACGTTAATGTCTATTTATGACGCTCCTCTATAACATGTATGAACCCATTAACTTCCATTCCGGTTTATTCTCAGAATTGCTTTACATGTCAAATGGGTTGACATGGTTTAACTTGGGAAATAGTCAATACTCAAGCAATCGACGATAAGTGAAGATACGAAATACCACATAAAGATTGAACCTTTCAAGATCATTGTAATCTTCATCCATTAAAACTCTTAAAGCACTGAATTATTTTGTTAAAAAACATGGCAATCAAATGGGGTTTTGTTCAATTTGAAATCATCATAAATGTCTTCGTTAGCTCTTTCTGATTAATTTGAATACCTAAGTTGTACGTCTACGGCCATTATAAATATTTCAATTCTTACAGTGAGGGGATCGACTGTAGACGTCAGAATCTGACGTCTACAGACGTCAGATGCTGACGTCTAAAGTTGATCCCCGCGCTGCAAGGGTTAAATGCCATGAACCCAGTGTACAATGTTATGCCGGCGTTGTAGACGTTGGGCCAGCATTGATCTGACATTGTGTGAATGTATTGTGTTTGCAGTGAAATCTATAAAAGCTGCCTATAAATGACATAGATGTATCATGTCTATCAATTCAAGCTAGACTTTGCCCCTTGATGTCAGTCTGAAGTATTGGTAATCTACAGACGATGGCATTTATAAATGACATCATTCTATCAGATATATCATTTAGTCAAATTAGATTTTGACGTTTGATCAAGTAGCACTGACAAGTGGTTAAGACAAATAATACAATGTCATGTGTTGCCTACTATGGTGTTGTACTAGTTTGCAGAATTTATTTATTTATTAAAGGTGATCTATCACCCCTTATATAGTATGAATAAATTTGTGCCAAATAAATCAAAGTTGGCACAAGATGGGGCACAAGAGTTTCCTTATATGGCGTGACTGGCTATCATGTGACCCTCTGAGAGGATCACATGATAGCCAATCACCCCCATATATGGGGTGATTAGCTATCATGTGACCCTCTGAGAGGGTCACATGATGGCCAGTCACCCCATATAAGGACATAATTATTCATACCATATAAGAGGTGATAGATCACCTTTAAGATAGAATTAAATGACACTGACAGTTGTTGCCAGACAACACACCACCACGTGATAACATATATATGAATATTGCTTTGCGTCGCTTTCTGCACAATCATGGCAATATCGCGACAGAAGGAAGCCCGAAGTCGGGACTATGCCTTACTCTTATTTCGAATGACTTCTAGGGTTCTTTATAGTGAACAGTATACCATAGGCAGCACTGTACACTCCATGCCTTTGAACAGTTTGGAGCACTGTATATGCACAACCACGATGACAAATAATCGTCCCGACCGGGATTCGAACCTGGTACCCCCGGTTTACACGCCCCAGTCGATACGAATGAACCATCGGGGCCTGCACGTGATATGGTCCGCTGAGTACAAAACATGGTCATTTTCGATTGAGGCTATGTCTGCGTTGACCCAATGTTGTTTTAATGCTGGGCCACCGTCGTCGATGCTGGCCCAACATTAACCCCTGGAGCGCTAAATTCTTTTTGTAAAATTCATGGAGACCAAAGGGTGTCTCTTCAATTTAAAATCATCATAAATGTCTTAGTTAGCTCTTCCCGATTCATTTGAATACCTGTGTAATGGGTCTACGGCCATTAGGAATATGTTGTAGTAGATGAAGATTACTGGGGTAAATACCGGCTTGAAAGGGTTAAAGGAATAGAAGGAATTGTCAGCCACTTGAAGTTGTGTGTCGCGTTAGCGAGACACAACTTCAAGTGGCTGAGCATCGAGATAACTTGACGGGTAAAGCATCTAGCATAGTTAAGATATCTAATTTAAATTTTCGGCCACTTAGAGAACTTTGTGTTTCGGTACCATAGACCCATAAATTCAAGTGGTGTGAAAAGTACACACATTTTATAATTAATTTGAGAATAACCATATGCAGATCCTGATGTTTAAACACTTATTTCGTACCCAATAACTGACTTAACCTGCTGCTAAAACAGATAAAAAACGACAACAGACGCGCTTATACACTTAAAGGTTTAATTATATTATAATGGGGTACGTGCAGGTAATAAACATATAACACATGCGTGACATGTGAAGGACTGATGAACCACAGCGTGCTAATTCAGCATTGATGCGGGTATCTATTATCATATGATCTGGTTTCTGAACTATTACACTCAAATTTTCAATCAATTCGATTCCGATTTCAGTCCCGCGATCCGTAATTGAAATTGTGAAATCTAAATCTCAAGATAATTAATTGCAATATATCACTCACTAAACCCTTTCAGTGCGGGGACCGTCTTTATACGTCAGAATCTGACATCTGTAGACGTCAGAATCTGACGTCTAAAGTCGATCCCGCACATTAGGAGCAGACAGAATTGTAATCGCCGTAGACTCATAACATAGGTTACTAAGGTAATTAAATCAATCGGAAAGAGCTAACGAAGGCATTTATTATAATTTCAAATTGAGAAAAAACTTTGGTCTCCGTGGTCTATACGAAAATATTTCAGCGTTTAAAGGGTTAACCCTGGTCACACATTGACATCAGTTTGAGGAATTTTTACAGACAGATATTCAGATCTGGTAGCATTATCAGTTGTGACTGGTGGAGCTGATCATATGCTTTCTAATCATAGTTGACGTGAGATTCTGTGTACCGCGACAAAAAACTACTGTACAGTAGTTTTGCTGAATACAGCCAAGTTCATATACAGAATTGTGTTTACACTAAATCAAAATTATGTCAACCTGCGAAGTGTATTGGGCGGGGGCCCTAGGGTAGTGGTTAGCTCCGCTGCCTTTCATGCCAGAGTTCGGGGTTCGTTCCCCGGTCCAGGCGGTTTGAAAGAAACAAAAATGTTTCTTCCCCATTCACTCGTAAAATTCATGATAGTGGGGAGCTTCTGTGACCGAGAGGTAGCGTGCTCGACCTCAGACCTCTAGGGTTTGATTTTCGAAGACTGAGTCTGGAGGACAGTCTCATCTCAATCATCTCACCATCCTCAGGAGGTTTTCCTGGCCCAGTTTAGCCTGTATGTGCACAAAGGTGGCCTAAAGCCCGATCCATTCCATTTTATGTGAACTGTATTATCATGGAGATTCAGATGGTATGTCTCCTTGGTATCATCACCCTCGTGAAATGAAGTATTTTTTAATAATACCTGCATAAATCCCTAAAATTGTTATTTTAGTGTGATTGTTCACATGTATACACGGACAATTCCAATAGGATAATGTACAGTGAAACATTTAAATTACTACCTGCTAACTAAAAGTTGCCACAAGATGGGGCACAAGCGTTTGCTTATATGGGGTGATTGGCTATCATGTGACCCTCTGAGAGGGTCACATGATAGTCAATCACCCCATATAAGGACATAATTATTCATACCATATAAGGGGTGATATATCACCTTTAAAGCGCGGAAATATTTGTGTATGGACCATGGAGAACCAAAGAGTATTTTTCAATTTGAAATCATCATAAATGTCTTAGTTAGCTCTTTGCGCTTTTGAATACCTTTGCTATGGGTCTACGGTCATTTTAAATATTATTCTTTCAGCGTGGGGATCGACTTTAGACGTCAGAATCTGACGTCTACAGACGTCAGATTCGGACGTCTAAAGTCGATCCCCGCACTGGAAGGGTTATTTTTAATACATCAGTGACAGTCAGTCAATATTGATTTACGTCGCTTTCTGAATAATCATGGCAGAAGGAAGCCCGAAGTCGGGACTATGCCCCAAACTTATCGAAATACCCCAAGGATTCTTTATAGTTATAGCTCACAATACCACAAACAGCACTGCACATTCCAGGCCTATGAACAGTTAGAAGTACTTTATATGTACAGACTCGACGACAAACCTTCAACCCGGCCGGGATTCGGATACAGTACCACTGAGACTTAAACAACAACCGGACCGAATGAGCCACCCGGACCGGACAGTTTCATGCATGTATATCTATATATATGACTATGACAAAATGTTCGACAGTGACTTTTTTATTTCAATAAAACATCTGTCGTATCATCATATGCGACGATCGACGACCCATATGCGAGACTCAACACAACACCGCGGAATTAACGGTCAAATTCAATATATACTAGAAAAAAAACAATTACGTTTGTAGTTCACTAAACAAGTGGACGTTAAACCAACGTCGGTTCAATGTTGGGGCGGCGACGCTGGGTCAACATTGCTGACATGTGTTGTGTTTTACCCTCACAGCGCGTGGACAGACTTTAGACGTCAGATTTTGACGTCTGAAGTCCCGCGCTGTAACTTCTACGGCTAAGACTATTTATAACGGCTGTAGACCCATAACCATAGGTATTTAAATGACGCGGAAATAGCAAACTAAGACATTTATAAGGATTTCAAATTGAACTTTGGTCTCCAAGGTTTATACAAAAATATTTCAGCGCTTTAATAACACTCCCAAGCCTGTATTTACCATTGTCATCTCCATCCACTACAAGCCGCTAATTGCGACAGCAATGCAGTGGATGAAGACGAATTGATGTAGGTGTTAAAAAAAAAAATAATAATGTATGTTAACTCTTTCAAGCCTGTATTTACCATTGTCATCTTCATCCACTACAAGCCGCGAATTGCGACAGCAATGCAGTGGATGAAGACGAATTGATGTAGGTGTTAAAAAAAAAAAAAAAATGTATGTTAACTCTTTCAAGCCTGTATTTACCATTGTCATCTCCATCCACTACAAGCCGCGAATTGCGACAGCAATGCAGTGGATGAAGACGAATTGATGTAGGTGTTAAAAAAAAAAATAATAATGTATGTTAACTCTTTCAAGCCTGCATTTACCATTGTCATCTCCATCCACTACAAGCCGCGAATTGCGACAGCAATGCAGTGGATGAAGACGAATTGATGTAGGTGTTAAAAAAAAAAATAATAATGTATGTTAACTCTTTCAAGCCTGTATTTACCATTGTCATCTTCATCCACTACAAGCCGCGAATTGCTGTCGCAATTCTTGACTTGCAGTGGATGAAGATGAATTGAAGTGGGTGGTAAATGAATCTGGAATCACGAGAGGATGAAGTCAATACTGGAGTAATGTTGGGCCAACATCGTTGAGGGTGGCCCAATATCAAAACAACATTGTGTCATCGTTTATTGTATGTAGGGGACCTACCAGAGGGGGATGGTGTCGGTAGCGCAGCACGTGTCTAGTTGTATCTAACCTCAATGCACAATACGCAGTCTGAACACTCGCCTAGTATCTCCTATGTCCTTATTATTCCTTGTCTATTCTTGTACACCATGTACACAGCCTATGATATAAAACTTCTCTTTTTCTATCTACTCTGTATTTTGGTGAACACCATATTATGACTGACTAGTGACCGTAGTGTACGTTGAATGGTACATGGGCAGCACGTGTATGACCTCTCAACCATGTACACACGGCCAATGATTATCAGACTGTGAATAACAGGCGGTGATTAAGACGTCGCTCTGAGGATAAGGTGGTCAGGTAAACAACAGCTGCTCTATACATCTCCGCTCTGCAAAGACAAAAGGCAGTATCTGCTTACTTGGAAAGTAAGCTGATACTGCCTTTTGGCTTTGCACGGCACATCTGTGCTGTATAACACTTTAATAGCCTGATAATATTACAGATAGACCCTCCCTCTCTACATTATAGGACATTACTGGGACTAGGGGAGATTTGGAAGCAAGGGGAGGAGCTTATGGGCCCAGGGGCGGGCCCTGAGGCCAGAGAAGGGCATTCTCAACATTTAAAATACACTATTGTTAAAACAGTAGATTCGGATCTACAAATCTACTGCTATTTTTTATATGAAACTGCATGGATACTGCTTCTTGGTTTACCATTTTGACAATGAAATTACGTTTTCTTTATCAAATCTTGGCACAAATTTATTCATTTTGTGTATTTTAAGTCGAAGAAATACCTCAATTACAATACATTCATAGATCCGAATATACTCGGTGCTTCGCGCCTCGTACATTCGGATCTACGAATCTTTCGAATTTCGCTCTTTCTCCTGGACTGAAAAGATGTTTTTTTTGTGAACATTTAGCGCTGAACCCTTTAAGCACGGGGACCGTCTATGGACGTTAGATCCCCGCGCTGAAAGAATTAAAAAAATCATTAGTAAAGGAAAATTACTCGCCCAAATACAAATCGGAGCACAGCTATTGGAATGGTGTAGGCTGTAGCCAGATTAAGCCATTCCTGTTAGGTTATGTCATTTAAATTTTCACCCATAATTCCATCTCGGTTGAAATTTATTTTGTTTAAAATTTGCAGAAAACGTGAAACACTGCCTCAGCAGGACAAGGGTTAACGTATACTTATATACGGCTATAGCAGGGTTAATGTATATACGGCCCCAGCACGACAAGGGTTAACGTACATATACGGTCCTAGCACGACAAGGGTTAACGTACATATACGGTCCCAGCACGACAAGGGTTAACGTACATATACGGCCCCAGCACGACAAGGGTTAACGTACATATACGGCCCTAGCAGGACAAGGGTTAACGTACATATACGGCCCTAGCAGGACAAGGGTTAACGTACATATACGGCCCTAGCAGGAAAAGGGTTAACGTATATATATACGGACCTAGCAGGACAAGGGTTAACGCATATATACGGTCCTAGCAGGACAAGGGTAACGTATATATACGGTCCTAGCAAGACAAGGGTTAACGTATATATACGGACCTAGCAGCACAAGGGTTAACGTATATTTTCGGTCCTAGCAGGACAAGGGTTAACGTATATAATGGCCTTAGCAGAACAAGGTTCAACGTACATATATACGAGCCTATCAGCACAAAGGTTAATGTATATATACGGGCCCAACAGGACGTGGCTTAACGTATATATACAACCGTAGCAGGAAAAGGGTCAATGTACTATCTATATACGGGTCTAGCAGGACAAGGGTTAAACATACGTAGGGGCAATTTCACATAAAGGGTGTATTTAGGAAAAATTTATGCTTTACACAATTTTTTAGCAAATACTGTTAGATATTTATATGAAACATTTTTTATTTTAACAAGGGTTGTATGGGGAAACAACAGACCAAATTTTATAAAGTTTTGTCAATTATTTCTTCATGAATCAGTGGTATTTATGTTATTTTCAACACATTTTGCAGTCTCATCCCGGAATTGTCTTCATATGAGGGTTTTTCTATTCCAGATATGCATCTAACACACAAATAAAGTTTTATTTGTGGTATGGTTATTGGTCTTACGATTTAAACGACACATGTTTGACAAAAATCGAGTCACAAAATCTGATTTTATGTGTATTTATTGAGTTTAAAGTATTTTTTTATTTTTTCCCGCCAGTACATCACTGCCCAGCTTGAACTATCTACATATATATAGACATTTAATTACTCTTTTGAATAGGTCTGGTGGTTATATATGGCATACAAATACTTCAAACTGATTGCTGATTAACATTAGCAAATTAATTAGAATTACCTGTATGTATGTGAAAATTCCGTTAAAATAATGTCCCCTCCAGTACATCACTATTCAAGATCCACGCAGTGTGTTTTTCTAAGATATATTATTATTGCAATATAACCTGCCTCTTTGAGCCCCCACGTGGATATTAATTGGAAATTCATGTTACAACAACCACATATTTATACATTTTTAGATGAAAATAGTGTTAAATTAGAATTGTCCCCTCCAGTACATAATATCATACACTGTCCCCATTTAAACACTGTCGCGTTACGCTGAAAATCCTGCCCGAGCGGCAATTTCGTTTAAATGAAACAAGTAATCATTTCATACAGGGGGAGGGTGGAGGAAGGGGTCGGGGAAGGCCACTTGCAGTCGGCATGAATCAGCACACGGCGTAGCAGTGTGTAGGCACACACACTGCTACGGAGTGTAATAATATCAATATTTAGTATTTTTTGTGTGATAAGACCTAATTTTTGTAATTTACTTATCTATATTAGTAATTATGTATTATTATAATAAAGCCTTCGTTAATGGCAGCCACTAGACACCAACAAATTGATATTTATTAAAAATACATATGTATTTCATTAATGGATAAGTTGTAACCAAAAAATATTTTGTGGGTGTTTCCTTTGTTCATTTTTAAATCAATATTAGCATGTTAATGTAATTTCTTTACTGTTCTGACTTACAAGACCTACTAGTACAATATATATACATTTATGGCGTATATATCATCAAACAAATGTGTTCTATATTGTCTATAATGGGCTGCCAGTACACTGCGTACTGGAGGGGACAGAACGTATGTAACACTAAAAGTGTAATTACTCAGGTATAGAACTTGTGGTATTTTTCATGCTTGTCAAGCGATTTAAGCGGTCTGTACCGATACACAATCTACTAGACTACTTGACTAGCAGCTGGGTCCTTTTGCTTCACCAAAACACAATAGTTTCGCTTCGGCGGCCCCACTCCTGTGGACCTTGACGATGCTGCACATGCGGATGGGTGGATAATGTTTGCTCAGCGAACCATGATGACTCGCCTACTTTAAAATGGATTTAATAGTTTAAATGTATGATTGTCATATACATTTTCTATTGCAAAAAATGAGTTTAAATGTCTTGTTGACTTTCAAAATATGACCAGAAATGAGAACTACATACTATCTAATGCCCCTGTTTATTATCCACCCAGGAGGTGGTTTCACTACAGGTTATATGCTAGGATATAAAATTATGTCATGTCTTATAACATGGCCCCAGCCCCCAGATATATAATAGTTGATAGCGCACATGTCACTGGTACATGATGTAGGATCTTACAATGCTCAAGTTGGCGCAGCGTTGTATGGCCTTAATTTACTATGCCTGATAGTGATATCTGGCAAACCATGCCAAATAGCCAGACAATTAATTGATATAATATAAAATGTGAGGTTTTAAGGAGGGCAAGGCTAAGCAGATCGTTTGATATAGCTAGACTATAACTATAAAAAATTGTGAGGTTTGAGAAAGTGTTACCAACATACCAGTTATATTCATAAAATATACATGTATGCCTCGAAAAACTTCCAAATCTATCAGGTTCAAAATGGCCAACTGGTGTCCATTATTTAACTTAACATGCTTCATATCCAGTGCCAGATAACTAGACAATTATTATAAAAGAAAATGTGAGGTTTCCGGGAGGGATAGACCTTATTTCAACTCAGATCACATTCAAAATTGCCTACTATCTGCCATTTATTATCTACTTAAAAAAATATATATTATGTCTGATATATCTAGCAAATATTGCCGTCTACAGCAATCATCCAAGGGCAGCTGCAGCCTCCTCGTATCTGGCCATAATCTTCGGGCGGATTGCCAGTGGCGTACCCTGGCTTCTCCGCTCAACAGCGGAGCCGATGCAGCACCCGCATCAGTGCTGGCGCTGATGTAGGCTGTGGTAGCCTTAAATAACCGGCAATAGCGTGTTTGACATTATGTTACCCAGAGGGAGTTATCCTTCCTATTGTTACTCTGGGGACTATCCGACCCGAGGATAGCGGAGCTGCGCAAGATGCCACAGAGTTTCAGCATTAAATTGCACACGGAAAACTCAAGTCTCCGGTCGTCTGGCCATATCTGGGGGTATATCCCCTAGACATGCCCAGAACCCCTTATCGGGCGAGCGAAGGAAAACGCTCTCAATAACCCACCATGCCCTATCACCCCCACCCTCACATCATCATCTGTACATCATTCATCTCATCAATTGACTACAACGTTTTTATCGTATTACAATGTCACTTAAAAGACCGTTTGTGCCGAATAGTGACGTAAAGCAAATATTTACTACTACAGCAAATATTGGTTTTAAGGATCGAGGGAAATGCCCTGAAAAATTTCAACTCCCATCAATTTCAAAATTACCCTGATAACATCACAGTATTGGCCCGATAAAATGGTTTAACTGGGCCTGATTATCATTATGTCTTGCACATTGGTGCTGTTTTCAGCCAATACAGTTTATGATCTATATTCCGCATTGGACCAGTAATAAAGTGATAAAGGCTAAAAATGTAGTCGCATAATAAACAATGGCTGAATACTGGATTTTAACCGCTGTTACTGCCGATAGCATCCGGTATAAAATAGGAATTGGCCTAATGACGTCATGTTTAGGCCTACTTTAATATATGTGATATCTGCTAAAATGTGCCAGATAGTTCAAAGTTTATTATGCTAAAACAAAATGTGAGGTTTCAGGGAGATATTTTGGCAAATTAAAAATAGCCGATTATCGGGATATATGAAAAAAATCAAATTTAATAGGTCTTGTTATGAATACAAATATATCCCAGATTTGTAGATATAGGCCTAGGCTGGAGTGAGAGAACGGTATTGTTATATAAACATGATAAATTATCATTTGTACCATACTAAAATAGTTAACCAATAATTGCTTTACCGTAGTAAAAACGTAGCTTGGTGTAAAATAATGGTAGGGCTATAGATGCATGCATGTAAATTTGTATTCAGTTTGAGGTATGTATTATTATTTTTTTAATTATATGTACCATTACATACAAAACTTTGTATCCAATTATATAAGCTCAAGATCGGCTGGAGTTAATATTATTTTTAAACCACTGTACATAAATATATTGCGTACGGTACATTAGCATAATAAAACAGTTACACTACAACTAAGTAAGCAGGGCTCCAGATAACATGCGTATATGCGTAAAATACGCATGTAAAAACAGCAAATACTTATTGATAAAAAATCCTAGGAGTAATAAAACCTGGCCATAAAAACTATTAAAATACCCATCAAAGTAAAAAGAAACAACAAATGAAACAAAAGTTGTATTTTGCACGCGAACAGAACTATGATTGTGACCCGAGTGTAAGAAAAAAATGATCAATAGAGTTTTTATGTTGTTGTATGAAAAATACTCCTCGATTATTTTTTCTTCATATTTCACTCCTCATTACCAAACTAAATGAGTGAAATACTCCTCAAACCAAAAAATTATCTGGAGCTCTGAGTAAGAAAGTAAAAAGAAAATGCTAGATTTCAGGGAGTGACAGCTGTGACCTAACAAATTTGAACTTGATCACATTCAAAAGAGCAGACTTGCGGCAATTATCTAATTATTGAATATGCCTGATAATCTGGCAAACTACGGTATGTTAGCTAGCTAGACCCTACAACAAGCTTATGCTCCTAACAGCCATGATGAAGTGAAGATAAGGGAGGAATATGCATTTGAAAAAAATGGTTGTTTTCATTTATATACCTTGACAAATTTCAACTCTATCAAATGCAAGATGGTTGACTATTGCCCATTATTTACTATATGCTTGATATCAGGCAATGCATCCCAGATACCTAGCTCAGTACTATAATTTATCCAACTCCCCTCATGAAAGCCCGGAAAGTATTTTGTTGGCATATATATCCCTCCCTCAAACCTCATATTTTGTTTTATACCATACACCTCACATTTTGTTTTATAGTATAAAACAAAATGTCAGGTTTAAGGGAAGGATGTGCCAACAAAATGCTTTCTAGACTTTCGTGAGGGGGTTGGAATGGATACATTAACTGTCTCTGCGGTTATATTGGAATAATAGTAATGTAGATGTTTGTAAACTATGACTGATGATGCTATTTTATCTCTTTTTAGTAGTTTACTTGTTATTCAGTTGAATTATTGAGTGATCATTCATGCTTACAGGTTTGTTATTGTTGTTAAAAAAAATATGTCCTCTCCAGTACATTATATGATATTAGCTTGAACACCGTGACATTGTCCAAGTTATGCCACAAAAATCAAAATTATTTTCCATTGTTTTCCCTTGATGGTGTTTAATACGATGCAGACAAATAGTTGCGGCCTTTACCCGTGATAAACCACTTAAACATCATTTTATTTTAGCAAAGTTTATACAATTATGCTACTTCAGCTCAATTTGAAAACAAAATGTTGATTAATAACAATATATAATGGAGCAAAATTAGAATATGAAATGTTGAGCAACATATCATGTTTTACTGATCTAAAGTATGCATTTATAGCACTTGTGATGTTGTTATTTCAACCGTTAAAAAAATGTCCCCTCCAGTACAGTTTGTCACACATATAATTGTGCAGAGGATTCGCATGAAAAAGCACTGTAAAAATGCACAAAATATGTCATATATAGTATTCAAGCTATATGTGTATATTTAGTTGATGTCAGAGCACTAATTTGTTGAGCTGTCGAAGTAAATGCTGTACAATTCATACTTGAGTGTATTGCAAAATTTCATTTGTCACATTTCAAATGAATATCAAATCTATATACATGTGAAATACGGGTACAACACATAGTGATCTCCCCTTTAAAAAAACGACAATAAAAAAAAAAAAAAATTTAGGGGTTAGGATTTTCAAATCACCTACATTATTAGCATTTGAGCAGAGACTAATGATTGTTAAAACAAATGTCCTCTCCAGTACACGCAAAAACAGCATACATTTCACAAGTCAATATCTTCATTCATGGGCATAATTAAGCTCTGGAAATTTAACTGATGTTGGGCAATGACATCTCGCTGTCAAAAGTTGTGAAATTATCATACATGGAAGGTTTTTATTTTTGACATGCTATGAGACTTTTTGTGTGCCCTTTACGTGAAATTGCCCGTAGCAATCGTAGCAACACAAGTTGTAACGTATATACATGGCCTTAGTAGAACAAGGGTCAAGTAGCAAACATGAGACATCAACCCAATGTTAAACTAATGTTGTGACAACGTCGGCGACGCTGGCCCAACATTGGATCAGCATTGGTATAAAATATATGTGGATCTCTAGTTCCATGGCTCGCGAAAATATTATTTCTAAAGAAACTGTCAAATAGCCCGCAAAGGGATGTTCACACAATTTTAAATACACGCTAAAAATAAAATTCGGGAGGAATAATTAAAAAAAAAAAAAAAATTGTCATAAAAAAAATTAGTGTCGGGCAAAGAAGTACATACCGGTAATGTACTTTTGGGAGGCCTACGTTCACAAATATATTCATAGATGCAAGGATCATTGATCTAGCATGATAGGAATGTCGGTCAGACGTCTGAAAGGTTGGTCCAACACAACCTGACTGAGGTGTTTTTTCCGCTCCGCTCATGAGAACGAATACCACTAGTCTAAAGCCAGCAGCATGATCCGCCATAGCTCAAAGCAATTAACACTATCAGTGCGCGGTCTTTATACGTCAGAATCTGGCGTCTGTGGACGTCAGATTCTGACGTATAAAGACGATCCCCGCACTGAAAGAATTTAAATATTTATAATTGCCGTAGACCCATAACAAAGGTTTTCAAATGAATCAGGAAGATCCAACTAAGACATTTATGATGATTTCAAATTAAAAAATTTGATTCCCATGGTTTTTACAAAAATATTTCTGCGCTTCAAGGGTTGTGTAGTAATTGCTGAGTTATATATGAGCCTATCCTTTCTACAAACCGCAAGTAGGTTCAGACCAATAGGTCAAACCTATTACACTTGCGGTTTGTAGAAAGGATAGGCTCATAAATAACTCGGCAATTACTACTACATAACATATTATGATACTGACGCCGGCACCATTCAGGCCCAGTGTCTGTAATTGCAACTAAATGTTACAAACGCAGGCATCACGAACTGTCACCGGACAGCCGCAATCCCCGGTAAAAAATGGACCGGTCCGGTGTATGATATCTCCTTGTTGGACCGAATGTCCTGTACTTGAAAAGTTGGAATCGAAAGGTTTATTGGAAAGTTAAAAAAGTGTACAAGTTTGTAAATAACGTTTGTCATCATGACTTATCAAATTATGTTAATTTCTAAGGTTACAACATCCTGAATTTCATATCATGACTCATTGTGGACATATTTGACGTAGAATTTAAAACTATGTCCGCCAAATTTTTTCAATATATATATAGTGCTCCAAACTGCTCAAAGGCCTGGAGTGTACAGTGGTGCCTATGGTATTGTGCACTATAAAAAACCCTTGAAGTTATTCGAAATAAGAGTAGGGCATAGTCCCGGCTTCGGGCTTCCTTCTGTTGCGATATTGCCATGATTGTGCAGAAAGCGACGTAAAGCAATATTCATATATACCATATTTTCAAATTACTGGTGCTCATCATGACGAGACTTTTCGCAATCCCTGCAAACGTCCTAATAGTAATCCTTAAACTGCCAAGCATGATTTTAGTCGTTTTTAATCTGTTTTTAGCCGTTAAAATCACAGTTATTGGGAAAGAAATGTGTGTTTAAACATCAAGATTTGTAAATGTTTTGTCTCTAATTCAACAAATATGAGTAATTTTCACCCACTTCAAGTTATGGCTCACAGTAGCGAGACACAACTTCAAGTGGATGAAAATTTAAATTACTTAATTTACAATGTCTGGTATTTATTTATTAATAATAATAGCACACAATAGGACACCATTATATGTCAGATAAGCTGACACTTTTGACAGACAATACGGGGGGGGGGGGTGGGGGGACACCATTATATGTCAGATAAGCTGACACATGTGACTGACAATACCGGTTGAGGAGTGGATTTAACACTTCCTCTTCCTGTTTGCATTCTATGTATCATACATCAGGGTTTCCGCCAGGGGAGTCCGGGGGAAATAAAGATATTTGCCATATTTTGGTGACATTTCAGTTAAAATAGGCCATTTAAACACTGTTTAGGCACTAAAATTTTGAAATTTTATTTTTTTTCTCTTTGGGGGAGGACCCCCAGACCCCCACCTCTTTTCTATAGCGTCTATAGATCCACCACTAGCTGGCTGATAGGTAGAAAAAACGCAGGGCACAAAATAAGGGCTTTCTGGGCATCCGAGACAACCCTATTTGCAGCCGGACCACCCAGTATTAATCTCATGGTTTCTTTCGGACAACCAGTCAAAAATTGATAAGATTTACAAAAATATGCAAATTGTTTCTGTGCACGGCGCATTAACCCTTTATATCACCTGAAATAAGCGGGAAATTCATAGGGAATCGCCAGCTATTGCTTTAAAATTAATTTATTTTGAAAGATAAATATTGTTTTTTAATGTCCTCTGACTTCTAAAAAATCATGCGGACAACCAGAAAAATTGACCTGGTGATCTGGCAGACAACCAGGCCAACAATCCTTATTTCGTGCCCTGAAAACGGTAGGGCCTACACTTCCTACAATGTACAGTTACAAAGGCAACACTTACATGTAGTGTAGTGTAAATCACACTCCTTTCTCACTCTCCTTGCTCATTCCGGGAATGTGATTTCCACACACCACTATAATCTATTTTGCAAACTATCAGCACTGATTTCTTTTTCTTTGGAATAAGCTCGGAAACAAATATATATGGACCTAGTAGGACAAGGCCTAACACCTGAGGCTAAATTTCCAACTCATACCCACTCACAAACACGAAAGAAACACGAAACTGACCAAATGCTGACTTAGCCCTCACCACGCTGAAATATGTTTGTATGAAACATGAAGATCAAAGGTTTTTTTATCAATTTAAAATCATCATAAATGTCTAAGTTAGCTCTTTCCGCTTCATTTGAATACCTATGTTATGGGTTTATGGCTGTTATAAATATTTTTACACTCACATGACTTTAAACATCAGAATGTGAAGTCTACAGACGTCATATTCTGACATCTAAAGTCTATTAGGGTTGATGTTGGACCAGTATTACAGACAGGGGTTCAGCAATCAGCCAGATGACCCTTAACGTCAATTTTGTATATTGTTACTTAAAAAAAATTATCTGCAGCAACATTTAAATGTCAGCTATCTATAGAATAAATGATGGCATGTACTCACAATTGTTATTGATTTTCTTGGCTCACATTCATCATCAGCTCATACAAATCTATCAGATGTCAACATCATTATCATTTGAGCAGAGAGACCTGAAGCAAAAAGAGCCGGCCATGAACACAGTATATCCAAATAGGAAAACTAACCAAAAAAATATGTTTATTTAATTTTTTTACTTTTCTACGACCATTAGAATCTTGTGATCATCTATTTGATGGGCAAAAATTGTTCCAACATTGGACAAATATTATTTTCTCCCAAATCTTCTGTTGCTGAATTGCATTTCTATTTTTCTTTCATTTGAAGATAGAATTGCTGACACTATTTCCAGCTTCAAATGATGAGTAATATTACTATTTATAAAAAATAAACAACTGGTAAATTGAATTAATTGATTATCTGAGCTAATAGCGCAAACAATTTTATCATTTTCAGTATTACTTTTACTGATGATCCGGATTACTTCAAGGAGAAAGAGCGAAATTCGATAGATTCCAGGGTTCCCCACAGAAAAAAAATCATCTGGATGTTCAACTGATACTAAAAGCCAATAAATTACAAAATCAGTCACTGTCAGTTAGCCATCTTTAAAACGCAAATGGAAGGACACCACAAAACAAAACTAACAAATTTTTTATTTTTTTTTTTAGAATTCATCCGGTCGGGCAGCCGGCATTCCCAGCACTGTGGTGAACCCTGGATTCGTAGATCCGAATGTACGAGGCGTGAAGCGCCCAGTATATTCAGATCTACGAATCTATTGTAATTGAGTTCTTTCTTCGACTTAAAAGGCACAGAATATGTGCAGATGTTCCAAGATTTGGTAATAGGATACCTTAGTTTCATTGTCACTATGGCTAAATAAATTTGCTTCCATGGATAAACCCGTATATTGTGCCCGACCTGATCAGTACAAAATAACAGTAGATTCGTAGATCCGAATCTACAGCATTAACAATAGACTGACGTCACGGGTGTATTTTATGATTTAGGTACAAAACACCTGTACACCACATTTTGAAACTGATCAATTTCTGGCCATCCCGATGCCCCCACTCCAAACATTCCTGGATAGCCCCTCCGATGATTATATACGTGACTGGGAGATAATAACCCTTAAAGCGCTGAATTTTTTTATGAAAACCTTGGAGGTCAAAAGGATTTTTTCAGTTTGAAATCACCATAAATGTCTTAGTTTACTCTTACAGTGTGATCGCCTTTAGACGTCAGAATCT
Organism: Flabesymbios commensalis; assembly: GCA_964017125.1. Lineage (NCBI taxonomy): Eukaryota > Metazoa > Annelida > Polychaeta > Terebellida > Flabelligeridae > Flabesymbios > Flabesymbios commensalis. The sequence continues at coordinate 617,308 of OZ024905.1, read as the reverse complement.
GACGTCTAAAGTCGGTACCCACACTGTAAGAGTTGAAGTGTTTCCAAACATTCATAAAAAATTAGTTGAGTATTGACTGAGAAGTCAGCTCGGCTAAATTCATTCACAGCGTCAACGGTTAATGTGAATCCGGGTGTAAGAAATGACAAATAGGAAGATAACTGCCATTAAAAGCTAATTCAATTGTAGCAGAGCTCTACAACATATCTCCCAAGTTACATGATGTATTGAAGACACTGAAGTTGTTGTGAAATCACCATAGACATATGATCATGATGAGAGTCATAGCCAATAATCTGTCCGACGGTGGAGGATTGTCCAAAATGAAAGGTAGCTTTTTGCTGATCACGCAGGCAATTCTCAAGAGAATTTTTATAAAATTTTGCAAATTTTTTTTTAGTCATTTGCCTCTATTCTGAAAATTTTGTAACAAAATACTGAATATTTTTAAAGTTAAACCATTTGACATATAGTAAATTTATAATTATGATGCAGGGCTTTACCCAGAAAAAAATAAAGCAGGGAGATTTTTGAAAAGTGCCCTTGTTGTGGACCAGTGTTGCCGGAGACGCGCAGTGCTAGGGAGTATGGGGGCATGCCCCCTGAAGTTTATTCGAAGTTGAGTCTTGAAATGGTGCATTCTGGCAGAATCTGGAGCTAATTTCCAAGGGTGAAGCCTACAAAAAAAAAATTAGGCATTTTGTCAGCGCAGGGCTGGTATAAAACAGAGCGGTGCAGCGCCGCGGATTCGTGCTTTGGGGAAAGCTCTGTGATGCCCAGGGTAAACAGCCATTAACTTCATTCAGGTTTATTCTCACAATTGTGAGCAAACATGTCAAATAGCATAACTTTTGAAATACTCAATGAAATTCCCAGGGGCAGGGCTGTTGCCAAATGACTACAGAAGAATGATTGCAAAATGTTGTAAAAATTGTTGAGTATTGACTGAGCAATACCAATAGCCAATACCCGAAAAGGCTTAGGCCTACTCTATTTCTTTTAAGGCAAGTGGCTGCTCATAGGAGGTTCATTTGCATAGGAAATGATATCTTGGGGAATGGCCAAGCGGCCTCCCATAGGAGGTTGGCTGCTCATCATAGTGGCTGCTCATAGCAGGTTCTACTGTATAGTTGTGGTGAATTATAATTTTAAAAACTAATACAGCCTACCACAGTTACTTGTTTCCGCTGCTAGATGTCTATACCCTCCGTCAAAGTAAAAGTTCACGATCAACCAGGATCACATTATTTATGGTGATTTCTTTGTCAATTTTGAACCGATTTCCTTGAAATTTTGTAAAGGCCATTTTCTATAAAAATCCTGACAGTGGTAAAAAAATCGCAAAAAAAAATTAAATATCTTTAAAGTTAGACTATATGCCATGTAATCAAATTCTAGAATTACATGTAGTTTAATCTGTTAAAATGGGGTTATAGAGGGACGTCATAATTTCAATTTACTAGGTCTACATGCCAAATAGTCTAACTTTTGATATAAGCCTACGCCATATAATTTTATGAAATATTCAGGGCTGTTATTAGGTCTTGAATAGAAAACGGCCTTTGCAAAATTTGAAGGAAATCTGTTTAGAATTGACAGGAGAAATCGACAAAATATCATGAGATCCTGGTTGATCATTTCATCGAGAACAAGCAAGCTTTGCAGCCTACCGTTACAGTTACACTCAGCCTCTCAGGCTACACCATAGACCACAGGCATGACAGAGAACAGTACAGTACAGCCTGCCAGTGCAACTGCAAGCAGCATGGACAGTAGGTTAGTGACTTACTCACTTAGTCTAACGGGAGTAACGTTACAGAGTAACGTTACAGCCTAACGTAACGTTACACTTACACTTTCAGGCTACAGTACAGAGTAACTTACAGGTTGATTAACGAGTCGTGCGCCCAGACCAGTCACTAACCAGTCACTGAGTGAGACTTACTGAGCCGTCTGCGACTGTCAACTCACTGTGTGACTGACACCCTGTGGCTGTGCGAGACAGCGACTGAGAAGTGACAGTCGGCGGTACGGGTCAACTTCAAGACGTCAAGCCTCAGGCTCAAGAGTCAAGTCAAATTTGAGGGTCTGTCAGATTCTGACTCTGTGCCCTGCGATGTGTGCGATTCTGTGGTCTTGATGAATACTGTGTCTGCATAGACTAAACGTTATTGCATCAGTTTTTGGCGCCTTTTTACTGCGATTAATCAGGTGATAAGCGCGATGAGACTTTCACGTGTTTAATGTTAGGCAGTCATGACAGTGTTGACATTTATAATCAAAACACGTGAAGTTACACTGAATATTCGCTAGGCGGCAGTTAGGTAGTAATAGTTAGCCATGAAAACAGTCTACCCGAGCCTTTCGACTTTACCTGTCGCTCTCTCCTAGTCATGGACCAGATAATATGAATAGGCATGCCTAGAAAGCGAGCGGAAATTATTATGAACTGAAGTAGGGGCTCATGTAATGACATAGGCTATAAGTATAAGGCAATGTAACGTGAGGATAACGTGTAGGCTAGACTACCTAACAAATGGCGGGCCCTATCGCAGGGTATTGAGCGATCCATATATTGTCGGAAGGCCCAGGGGCCAGGCAGCCCACTTACGTGCTAGCTTAGAGTTAGATCACACTACTATTTACAGAAATGTTGCGTTATCTACTCGTCATTGTTTAAAAAGAACAAAAATTAATCTTATGAAAAAACGATTGCCGAAATATAGACTGATCTGCCGAAACCCACAATTTGATGAGTCGTAGGGGGAAATGTTCATGCGGCTATAGTGATACACATCAACTGTCCTACCCACTCGCTAGGTGGTACCACAATCAGACTGAGCGATAAAACGGGAAAAGTACGATAGGAATATCTGTCTCAGTATGATGCCAGTGAGGTTGAACTTTGACATCTGAACAGAAAATAAACAAACAAGATGTCAGCGCCCATGAACATGATCAGAGGCATGTTGGACCACGAAATATCAGTCCTGACACTGTGCCTGTGAGTGTTAAAAATCAAATTTTATTTTGCTAGTCACTGACCACACGCGTTGCTGTAAGAGCACGCTCCCGCGAGTTTGGGCCATTCGGGCCCCAGCTCGCGCGTCCGCTCGCTATGAAAACCCTTCCTCCTCGCTAGAGATTTTTAAAGACAGTGATTTTTTTACACTTTATTAGGCCTATATTAATATTCAATATCCGTTGTGTGCACTCAAAATATTGGGGCATAAAAAAAATACTGGATCATCAAACATAGGCCTATATGCACCCCACACTAGTTTTGTTCCAATAAGAAGTTCTATGAAACGAAAATAGAAATAAATAAAAGAATACATTTAAAATATATGCAATAACCCTTAAAATAAATCCCAGATGCATCATCATTAGCAATGAACAAATGACCACAAAATATAAGTGCTCATGCAGTAGCAACGATCAACAAACACAAAGTTGATGCCAAATAAATATGCAGCAAAATCACACTTATACCTAGAGAATCATGTAACTATAGCGCTCCTAAGTACATGCTGGTAACTATACAAAAATCCAAAGTGAGAAAATCACAATAAAAACACATTTTGGTGGGCCCTAATATCGTATAGGCCCTAATTATGATTGCCCTAAGCAAAATAATTATGCAGCAGACATGTGTCATTGTATTGAAAAATCAGAATATCAAAAGTAGGCCTAAATGTTGAGTACGTAATAGGCTAAGTGGGAGGTCACATTTTACATGTAGGCCCTATGTAAATTTCAGAGCTCTGAAAACATTTTTAGATGAAAGGTTGACCACAGAAATGGGGGTGTAAACATTTCATTTTTTTACTCTAAGTTGATTGGTCTTTGAGATATTGCTTGAAACCTGATTTTCTATAGAGCTTGTTATTAGATAATTTGTATATCTTATGCTAACATGCGAATAATAACAGATCTGCAGAATATCAGAACATTTTAGATTTTTTACTAAGGTAAACACTATTGAAATTATGCCTTTCTTTTTGCTATATTGTGTTTACTGTAATTATATTTCCCGCGCAATAACATATAGTTGTAGCGCTAATTAGGACTGTGTTTTACTTCATTATACTTTATTATATCGTCACTATTTTCTGTTATTCATCATTACTTTATCGATTTATTATTGTTCAATGTGTTGAGGACACCATAGGGCGTCAGTTCCTTTTGTCAAGCTTATGATTTGATGATATGTTGTACTTGTTTTCTTTTTTCCTGTGACAATAAACATATTAAACTATTGACAAAAAAGTCAGAATCACGTTAAATTACAGTTGAAAAGTTTAAATATTGAAATTGCACACGACTTTGGTTGAAAACTGGTTGAAAAAGTGGGAGAAATGACGTTGGTAAAATGAGGCTGAATCAATTTTGAATGCAAACCTATTTTTCAAAATCAAAGCTGGTGACGTGAAGCAACATTGAACAACGTTGCTTTGCGTGCTGAGATGTAACACTTGTTTGCATTAAAACTTATGCCCCAGTTTTTGCCCAGACTGTCCCGCAAGTTACCATATCCGTGCTGTCCACTCGAGGGGTGGACCTATATGTCTGCAAGTATCACAAAACACCCACCTGGTGAATATTAAATAAATCATTCAATTTATTATAGCACATAACAGCAGCTAGTCAAGGAACTCGCTAAAATCTAAGCACAAGACGATAGGCCTACACAAAGATTTTTATTCAAATAGGTATATATTTTAAAACTTGCATTATGGTTCATAATGTTTTTGAAAAAATCGCATTATATTCCAAGACTAACCTAATATGTGTGTACACATGCATTAGCCGTACTATGGCACTTCACATGTGTTTCATTTGAAACAAATCTGAACTCCATACATAACTGCACTATAATTATAGAGTAGAAATAGAGCAAAATATAACAATAATTATATTTTATTGACACAGATAAATACAATACATAGACAGACAAGGCCATTATAAAAGCATTGGTGTTACGCGCATCTCATATCTTGGTGGTGTTGACTTGACATTGAGTTACCAAATTTAATATTTTATCCACTTGAAGTTGTCCCCCCCCGCGACCCACGACTTCAAGTGGGTAAAAGTACTTATATTTTTTTCTTATATAAAAATATATACCAATCTCGCAAATTTAAGGTTTATTTATCTTTTTGGAAGGCAAAACGGGAAGGTTAAAAAAAGCTACAATCGTAATTAGCACTTTCAGGGTTAACACTGACATGTGACCCAGCAAACATGAGACATTGGCCCAACGTTGGTTTACTGCTGTGCCCACGTCGTAGACGGTGGGCCAACAGTAAACCAATGTTGGGCCAACGTCTCATGTTTGCTGGGGACGATCTACAATCGCCACAATCATATCCTGAGATTATCACATCAGCCAGAAAAAGTGACAAAAAATCAAAAGTATAACAATGAGTGATGTTAGGGAGAAGATATTGACCCCACACTATAACAGTAGCATTTCTCAAAATGAACTTTGCCCTTTAATTATTTTGTTAATATTGCACTTGTTTCTGGTGTTGGACCTGGTTAAATTTATCAAATGCGCAGCAAATCAGGGTTATAATTGGGACTCTGCATATGATGGCGGTGACTGCCAGTACATTGCCGCATCTCTTCTTTGACCTGTCTCCTCTGTGTTATGATTCACATATATGCTAGTCTAGGGTGTACAAGATAGCCAGGGTCCCGAAGAATGGACAGAAAAGCCAAACGATAAAAGCACACAATAAATTACAACAGCTCTACTGGGACATGTGCTTATCGTCATTATCTAATATTATTTCCATTTCGACTTTTTTGTGGTCAGTCATCATTCTTGTTTTATTAGATGACTGTAACGCGCAAACAGCTGAGACACAAAAATGAAATTCAAGTCAATACGAAATCAATGTTGATGTTGCATTCCTCTATCAAAGCACACGTTGATATTTAAATTCATATAATAATTGTCATATTAAATAAAACAACAAGCTAAAACACCTGTGTTGGTAATTAGACATTTTAGGATCATCTTTTAAGAAGTTGCAGATTGATTCAAATAATTGTTGTGTTTGAACACAGTTAGATGCTTATGCCTGTCTTTAAAAGTATATTGATGGGTAGATTACTGGATTCGTTTGTTATATCGCTTAACACCGAAGCTCACTCTAATTAATTAACGCAACTCGATTATTTTCCATTGTAACTTTTGGGAATAATTAACCGGGAAGGTATACTGTACTAGAAAATATTATTATGCTAATAAAATTACAATTTTTGGCAATAAATAACCGGGAAGTTATACTGTACTAGCAAATATTATTACACTAATAAAATTACAACTAGAAAGAGTTGTTCGGAAACAATCACGAAAGCAACCCTACGTTATCGCCAGTCGGCCATTTCAAATTTGATATAGACCAGCAAACTTTCTCAAGTTTTATTTTATATCACCGCTTTAGCTAATATGCAACATTTCCGAGATAATCAGAAGAAAAACAATTGAAAATGACGGTCAGTCGACAGTCGGCCATTTTTGGTTTTATTTCTGCCAAATATTCTCATGTGTTATCTATGGAATTCCATTGGGGCCATCCCAATTGTATTTTCTCTCACCTCACGATACAAAGGAGCGACGGAACGAAAGAGGGAGGCGAAAGAACGACAGAGCGAGGCAGAAGAACGATGGAGCGAGGCGAAAGAACGACGGAGCGAGGCAAAAGAACGACAGAGCGATGGTACGACGGAGCGAGACGAAGGTACGAAAGTACGACGGAACGAGGCGACGGAGCGACGGAACAACGGAGCGAGGCAAAGGAGCAAAAGAGCAAGGCGAAACAACGACGGAACGAGGCGAAACAACGACAGAGTGACGGTACGACGGAGCGAGGCGAAGGTACGAAAGTACGACGGAACGAGGCGACGGAGCGACGGAACGACGGAGCGAGGCGACAGAGCGACAGAGCGACGAAGCGAGGCGAAAGAGCGACGGAGCGACGAAACGAGGCAGAAAAACGAAAGAGCGAGACGAAAGAACGACGGAACGAGGCAAAGTAGCGACAGAGCGACGTTTATATGTATTTGTACTGTCGCTCCGGCGCCTAACCAGATGTGTGGACTGCTCTAACCAGAAAAGGTAGGTCTAAGCCATCCAAATAGTGGCGGTCTATATACATGCCATCACTAATCAAATCTCTCGTCGGAATGTTCAAAACGTCTGTTAAATCTGACTTTTTTTTAAATGGCTGACTTTTTATAACAAAAGAAAAGTAGCATCGTATCGTCGCTCCGTCGCCTCGCTCTGTCGTTCCGTCGCTCCGTCGCCTCGCTCCGTCGTACCGTCGCTCTGTTGTTCTTTCGCTTCGCTCTTTCGCTCCTTCGCCTCGCTCCGTCTCTCCGGCGCCTCGTTCCGTCTTACTTTTGTACCTTCGTCTCGCTCCGTCCTACCGTTTGAAATGGCTTTTTATAACAAAAGAAAAGTAACGAGGCAACGGAGCGACAGAACGAGGACATGTAAACCTCGCTCCGTCGCTCTTTTGCCTCGTTCCGTCGCTCTTTCATACTTTCGCCTCGCTCTTTCGTTCTTTCGCCTCGCTCCGTCGCTCCGTCGTTCCGTCGCCTCGCTCTGTCGTTCCGTCGCTCTTTCGTACTTTCGCCTCGCTCTTTCGTTCCTTCCCCTCGCTCCGTCGTACCGTCGCTCTGTCGCCTTGCTCCGTCGCTCTGTCGCTCCGTCGCCTCGCTCCGTCGTACCGTCGCTCTGTCATTCTTTCGCCTCGCTCTGTCGTTGTTTTGCCTCGCTCTTTCGCTCCTTCGCCTCGCTCCGTCGTTTCGTCGCTCCGTCGCCTCGTTCCGTCTTACTTTCGTACCTTCGTCTCGCTCCGTCGTACCGTCGCTCAGTCGCTCTTTCGCCTCGCTCCGTCGTTCTTTCGTCTCGCTCTGTCGTTCTTTCGCCTCGCTCTTTCGTTCCGTCGCTCCTTCGTATCGTGAGGTGAGAGAAAATACAATTGGGATGGCCCCAATGGAATTCCATAGTTATCCTTGTGTGAGTCCTTACGTTTTGTTCTATATGCATGGTCCTGCTATTTTGCTTTGATTTTGAGTTCAGTAAATATAACAAAATTACTCAAATTCAAAATAGCGGCTAGACCGCCATTGTAAAATTGTTTACTCATAAAAGTTAATCAGGTCATTGACTGACATTGCTGTGCATATATGCCAAATGAAAAGAAGATCTGTTGAAAACTTTTTCCTGAAATGAGCTAACAAGTATTTCTTTGTTAGTTGCCCTAGTAATTAAAGGGTTGATAATATGGGAATCAAAATGTCACCAAAAATCCCCTGGTGGTATCTGATGGCTACGTCAAGTATAAGGAAGAAGAAGTTCATAGATCAGCTATCATGTAAGATTTCCAAGATAATGAGAAAACAAATTTTAAATGGCCGACTGGCGGCCATTTTGGATTTTATTACTGCGAAATTTGAAATGGGTTATCTTTGTGTGAGACATTACAGTTTGCTTTATATTCATGGTCCAGCTATTTTGCATTTTTTTGAGTTACGTAAATATCACAAAATTATTAATATTCAAAATGGCCACTTAACAGCCATTTTTAAATTTTTGCTCCCAAAAGTTGATCAGGTTATTGACTGAAATAGCTGAACATATTTGCCAAATTAAAAGAAGATCTGAATGAAACTTTTTCCTGAAACACGCTAACTAGCTTTTCTTCGTTAGTGTCCATAGTAATTGAAGGGTTGATGATATGGAGATCAAAATGTCACCAAAACAATTCCCCAGTGGTATGTGATGGCTATGTGAAGTATGAGGAAGCAGAAGTTGATAGATTAGTAGCTATCTTGAAAACAAATAACTGCGGCGGCGGACCCTGTGAAATACAGTAAGCAGCCCGCCTCGGCGAGGGCTGCTTAAATATTATTAGCTACTCCTTATTTCACAAATAAATATCAAGTTGAGATTGAATGAAGCACTCACTAAGTCTATAATTTACTGCTGTCAATTCGTATCGATCGTTGTTCTCATAACACTGTGATCATAGGCCTATATATAATAGGCTGAAACTGAACAATGTGCACGTGGTGATCCTTATAAATATATAATAGGCTTAAAGTGGCCAACGTGTGCGTAATGATCCAACATGGCTATAATTTGAAAATAATGGACCTGGTAGCCTAGCTATGAAGTATAATATTATTGTAAAAGTTATATTTTTATCTATACAACACAAGTTAAAACACATGTGAATCTTGTTTTAAGGAATTGTTGATTTTATTTTTAAAGCAAGACAATGATACTCATGAAGCGATATCGTGGATATCGTACATTTGGAGGACAATATATGAGCAGGTGAAATACCAATTTTATGTATTGGACAATAAGTTATTTTCAAATATGTTTTTGACGCATAGATACTTTTGGCAAACACTGAATTATCAGTGGTCATATGCGTTTGATGATGTCCCTTTACAAAGCAGGACATCATGTTATAAAGAGTTTCACACAGGGCACCCGGTTATAAAGAGTATCCGCAGGACATGTCTACCGGGGCTGCTCTAGTATTCTTTCTGCCAACCAACATAATGTTCTGTGTCAAATAAGCATGATCACATCATAGGCTACAACTACGGCATATGAGCCTTTATTCCCAACAAGAGACGTTTATCCAATGTTGTTTTAATGTTGTAGCCTACCGACGTCTACAATACTGGCCCAACATTAACACAACATGGGTCAACATATGGTGTTTTCAGGGCTGGCCGTATACATATATTGTATATTTTGTAAACTGGCCAAGATATCTGGCGTTGCCCAGCGTGTGGTAAGTCTACATCTAGCCTAGGTCTCTTGCAGACAATGGGTAGAGCACGAATCTAAAAAATCGTTTAACAACAAAAGTAACCAAATTTTGATTAGCTAGGATGATGGTATGAGCATCCTAGAACTAGTAGTGTGTACAGTCAAATTGTGGTATCAAAAATATCTATGGGCAATTTGGAGTAGAGGGGGGGGGGGGTTCTAAATGGTACTACATCTTACATAATTGTAAATATATTTGTCAATACGCAATCAAGTTAAAATATTATAGCATGAAAAAATAATACATTTAATGGTTTGTGTCTCTGTAAAAAACCATTACAGCAATGTTATGGAGTTCAATGAAGGTCACATCTTGTATCACAGCGATTTTAGCAGATGTTTTGTTATCATGCTAATGTGATTTAGCATCATTTGCAAATTAACCAAGGTTGGACTTGATAAACTTATGAAATATACTCTATACAATAACCGTGGATCGAAATTGTAGTATCTATATTATTTGTAGTGTTTTTTTCAATGTTTTCTCTAATCTATATAACATTAAACACTGATTACAAAATTGGCAATATATTTGTCAATAATAATTTAATTGTAAAGATTTGGTCACCAAAACGTAGGACGTTTAACAAGCTGTAAATATAACAATAAAAAACAACACCATTTATCAGGTTTTAAAGGTCATTGAAGGTCAAATCCATATACCTTAGGTTTTGTTCTGTTTTTTTTTGTCATAGCGTTGTTTTTACTTTCATATTACTTGTTAAACACAAAAACTAACCAATGTTGGACTTGATCATATGACAAAAAAAAAATCCTAGAACAAAGCCAGATGGCATCAATAGTAAACCTAAGGTATATAAATATTTTAAAGTCAGTCTACTACACCCCGTGACATAGCACATGGCATAGACTGTGACACAGAGCTCGAAGAAGAAAATCGCTACAGTTTATTTGACGGTGGGGAATATTCCAAAATGAAATCTAGCTTTTATGTGGGTTGAAATCAAATGAAATGAAGAACTTCTAATGCGCCTAAATCCTCGGTGTACCGAGCTCAGAGGCGCTGCAAATCCGAATCTGGCTCATTATCATTGTCCGTTTTCAGTTCCAATTTGTAGATTCAGCATGCCAGTTCACTTCATAATGACCCTGGATACGCCCCTTACACACCTTAGATGTATCCGATAAATCCAGCCTGCATAGATGGATAAGCATGGGATGTAACAGGTTCGATTCTCCAGTAGCGTGCTGATACTTCCCTGTCAAACCACCAGGTGGCGATCATACCTTCATACACAGCCTGTACGTCAGTACCAATATAAGACCAGGTGACGTCATCTTTCTTCGGAAGTAGACACGTGGTATGTCTTCAAATATTGAGAAACGCCATCACAACGTTTCCCGATCTTAACACCAACTGCTACACGGCTCTGTAAGAAATCAAACTTGACCCATGGTGAGGTGTCGCTGTCAGCTTTAGCCCAGGCACACTTTGCAACATAAAAGCCAAGTCTAACCTCCTCCTTTCTAAATCTATTGCTATACACAGAAGAGACAGTGATCTGGCTGTCAAGGGAGCATAGCGTTTCACCAGATCAATCAGTCCCATCTTGAACATTGCATCCAGACACCAGCCAGCTTGTACATCACACAGACTACGCTTCATCACAGATACTGACTCAGTGATGTTTTTCCAGTTGTCATTCCACATGATTCCTGTGTTTAGATCACCCTTCACTGCATCACAAACACACATTTTCTTCACAGGCGTCAATGACAAAGCTAGACACGTCATATTTTTAGAGCCATCTTTACAGCTTGGCATCATTTGACCTGAAGTTGCAAGGCAATCTGAGTTTCCTCACCTAAATCTGTTGTAGTCTACCTGGTTGATCAGAGTACATGGTTTAAGTTCATTGTTTGTGTTCACGTCACGACATGGTGGATTAGACTGATAAAGAATAAAATCTGTCATAGCTTCCATCTTATGACCCACACTTCCCTCCACCCCAAACATAAAATAAAAAGCTTTCCACACAGGGGACATGCTGGTAAACTGTGTTTGGTGTAAAACCCTAAGAAACTAACTAGTCTGAGCGTAAAAGAATAGACAAGCCAACCTGGAGAGAAGCGTAAACACGTTGATTACAGGTACTAATAGTTGCGTTTCACGGGACACTCATATTTGACAAACGAACTTTAAATAATTTACTCCAAACACAAACTACAATAGATCGGACATGGCACAGCTACATGTGATCGATCACAGATAATTGTGTTTTGTGTATAGTGTACGGATTTACTGCCCAAATATGGAATTATGTATTTTCTAGATGGTGCAGGGATTTTTAAACTATTTACTTTGTACAATCCATGGGGTATATAATTTTATTTTCGCCCACAGTTGTGTCTCGCTACCCCGACTTAAATTTGTTTAAATTGAAACCAAATTTAATTGCAAATGTTGTTGTACACATATTTCATTTGCAATAACTATGATTTCAAGATCAGCTGATAAAACAAATTAAAAATGATAACCGTTGCGATTAGCACTGGAAGTATTGTGTGAAACTGCCCCTTTTGAGATTTTTTTTTTTTTATACTTTTTGTGACTATTTGCTTTCTCTCCTCCTCCTTTCTCTTCTCCACTGTCACATCATTCATCTCACCATCCTCAGGAGGTTCTCCTAACCCAGTTTAGCCTATATGTGCACAAAGATGGCCTTAAACTGCATTATTTCATTCCGCTTGGTAATTACAACTGTTATTTTAATAATAAATGAATTAATCTAGCATTTAAAATGTTTCTAGTGTTCATGGTGACCAAAGGGTAAAGTCGCCCAATACAATGACCTATTGTGAGAGGCGGCCGGCAATACAATGCTCCATTGTGAAGGGCGACTCTGTATTATACTAATGAATAGACCTTCAAACGACATGTATAGCATTGCACAGACATTGGGACACATAGTGGATTTACAAAATCAATAATAAATCTGGATTCACTGTCTGGATCAGCGAAAAAAGCTATAGCAACTCAAGTCAATACCTAAGGATCATTGTGCTAACGTTTGAAGTCGATTACTTGTGAACTGAGTGAGAAATAGGGTGGCAAAAATTTCAAAATGTACACCATTAAACTTACACAGTGATCCATATAGTGGAAGTATGAAATCCGGGCCAGATCCAGATCCACTGTCCGGATCGCAATAAAAAGCTATAGCAACTAACTTCAATACCTGAGGATCATTGTGCTAACACTTGAAGTCGATAACTTGTAAACTGAGGGAGAAATAGTTTGGCCAAATCGGCCGTAGAATAATAATAATAAGAAGAAGAAAAAGAAAGTTGCTGAGCGACTTCAACAAGTTTGGACGACTTCGTCCAAACTTAATAAACAATAAATGATCTGAAATAAAAGTTTAAAGATATGTGTATTGGATCAACTGACACTATAAGGAAACAAAAAAAAGCTTCTTTCCCGTTAGATTTATATATCTATATTAGGGAAATATATCCCTCTGATGCTCAGATAGAGTTACATTTATACATTTAACGGTTAACTATGTAATCATGTGTAACATACATTGTAACAAACATAATTCTAGTCAAATCACAAATACAATTAACGAAGCTTCTTATTTTTTGGATTAGATTTCAATGTAGATTTTTAAATATCAGTTAACATATCCCCAAAACAAAAAGTTCCCTAAAATATATCTATTATTGTATTTATCTCAGAGCTGGAGAAGCTGCTGTGACATTTAATGATGTCCAATACATGAGGCTAAAGTTAATTGGACGACTGTTATAACGCAATTTTGTAAGCACGGAATAATGACGTAAGCCTACATATATTTCACATTGAATTATATTCAGAAATCCAGTGAGTGGAAAATGGGGATCAGTTTTTAATGAGAGTATATATATATAAAGCTTCTTTGGAAGTTTCAGTATTTTTTATATTACATTATATTCCTATAAATAATATTTGGCTAAATAATGGAAACTACTTAAAAAATTGTATGATATCGTGTGTGATAAGTGATATATATAATTCATACAGCCTTAATATATTTCTATACACATTCATGCTGTGATATACATTTCATCATTATTGCTATGATTTTATGTTCATGCCTGTAGTAATATTATGTGTGCGCTGCACTTTATTTTGCGACCTCACCCATAATATTGGTGAGGTCACAAAAACTGGTCTCGAAGTTCGTAGCCTTTCTAGTACTCTAGATATGACTGCTGAGAACAAAGGCGCATACACACCTGTTTCTTATTATAGATTAAAATATGTAACACAATATTCTGTAAGCATGGTGCTCAAAGTTATATAAATAAATAATATACTGACAGACTCCAGACGTTTGACTGTGTGTTGACTTATCGCTTGGACGGCGTCCCTAATGGTGGCCAGGCATTGAACCAGCATTGGGTCGGTCATCTGGTGGGTTGGTCTGGTACCATGCAGCATGCTAAAACAAACTGGAAATATTGATGCAGTGCCGGGCCAATTGTTAAAAAATGACAATATCAATTTCGAATTTTTGCTTAAAAGGATATTTTTCTAATTTTCAGTGACAATGTCACACAACCTCATTTTCTGAATATCAAAAAAGGATTATTGTTACTGACTAGAACCCTGGAAAATACAATTTAGGCAGAATACAATTAAGAATTAATATTATAATTATTCATGAGTTTTTTTTCTATTGTGGTATATTTATATGAATTATTACATGTTACATATTTGTTTTTTTTATCGTTTTTGATCACCAGCTATTGTCTATTATCACGTTTGGATAATTCTACTTATGTAAGAATGATTTTGGCATGTGGTTTGTGAATAAAAAATCGTTGAAAAAATATCTGAAAGTGGTTACGATTATTCTATATAAGATACGATACAATATAATGAAAATACGATATGATACTATATGATAGTAGGTATATACAATATGATGCGATGTAATAATGATATGATACTATAAATATTATACAAGACAATAAAATACATTACTTTGCGATTTGATTCTTCTATAAGCTCCAGATACGTACCACAGACATATAACTGTTCTAATTCTTTGATACCGACTACAACACGCAATGATTTGATACTTCTATGGTCTCTAGATGAAATACAACGTGCTGTGATTTGATACTTCCATGATCCTGGATGCACCATAACATTCTGCAATTTGATACTTATATCTTCTCTGGATACAATGCAACACCCTGCGATTTGATACATCTATAGTCCCTAGATACAATATAACGCACTGCAATTTGATAATCTGTAGTCCCTATATACAATACAACGCAATGTGATTTGATATATCTATAGTCCCTATATACAATACAACGCACTGTGATTTGATATATCTATAGTCCCTATATACAATACAACGCACTGTGATTTGATATATCTATAGTCCTTATATACAATACAACGCACTGTGATTTGATATATTTATAGTCCCTATATACATTACAACGCACTGTGATTTGATATATCTATAGTCCCTATATACAACACAACACACTGCGATTTCATATTTCTATAATCCCTATATACATTACAACACACTGTGATTTGATATTTCTATGGTCTCTAGGCTCCAGCTACAATACACGCCGCAACTCCACCCTCTCTGTCTCGGGGCAGGTGGGAGGGGGGGGGGGGGGGGTCAGAACCCCACCTTCTCACTGTCACAGGGGTCACCATCCCCACCCTCTCACTGGCTGAGGTCACCATCCTCACAATCTCACTGTCTGCGGTCACCACCCCCACCCTCTCACTGTCTCAGAGGTCAGCACCTCATCCTCTCACTGCCTGAGGTCACCACCCCCACCCTCTCACTGGCTGAGGTCACCACCCCCACCCTCTCACTGTCTCAGAGGTCAGCACCTCACCCTCTCACTGCCTGAGGTCACCACCCCACCCTCTCACTGTCTCGGTGTAGGTGCACACAAACAAGAATCGATCAAATACATGTGTGATATATTGTAGTTTGTGGTTGGTGTAAAATATTCAAGGATTTTCTCTCAAATATACAAGTATCTCTTGACACACAGACTATTGACAATCTGCGTATTTGCGGTTTTTGCCAGGTTGGCTTGTCTTTTCTGTAACTATAACATAGGTATGAATATAATAAAAAAAATAGATGCTGATGCCTATTTCCAAACGTGCTATAACATTTTTAGTGGATGCACTACTGTGCTCATCTGGTAAATCGCAGACAACGGAGCTCAATATAATAAATTAAAAATATATATCCTTATCATGGGAAGATATATTTATATAATGTACTAACAAATATCATTTTTCAAATGAAATTACCAATATTTGTGGCGAAAGCTTTTTTCATTCTTGACAAATCAATATCAAACTAATATCAAAATTTATGAACCACTCACTTCTGTCAAGTTTAAGATTACGTCCAGCCAGAACACTGTGGGCATAGATCAGCTATGTATAATATATAATAAGCTGAAACTGACCAACGTGCGCGCGGTGATCCTCATAAGTATATTAGACTGAAACTGACCAACGTATACATGGTGATCCTTGTAAATATATAATAAGCTGAAACTGGCCAATGTGTGTGTGGCGCTCTGTATAAATATATAATAGGCTGAAACTGACCGACATGTGCGTTGTGATCCTTATAAATTTAGGATAAGCCGAAACTGACCAACGTGTGCGAGATAATCCTTATACATATATAATAAGCTGAAACTGACTAACGTGTGCGTGGTGATCCTTATAAATATATAATAAGCTGAAACTGACTAACGCGTGCATGATGGTCCTTATAAATATATAATAGGCTGAAACTGACTAACGTGTGCTTGGTGATCCCTATAAATATATAATAGGCTGAAACTGACCAGCGTGTAGGTGGTGATCCTTAAAATGATATAATGAGCTGTAACTGACCAACGTGTGCATGGTGATCCTTATAAATATATAATAGACCGAAACTGACCGATGTGCATGTGATGATTCTTATAAATATATAACTGGCTGAAACTGATCAACGTGTACATGACGATCCTTATATATATAATAGGCTGAAGTAAGGCATTGAACTAGATATAGAGTGTTTGACATTTAATATAGTAGGCCTATAAGTAAAATCTTAAGATTAATCTTAGTTCCTTTGTATTCTTTGACCCAGTAGACATGGGGGATGACCCATTAATTGTTATATTATCACACATTCAATTTCAAATTCAATTCAATTCGGTAACTTCTATTGTGCCTAAATCCTCGGAGATGCGAGCTCAGAGGGGCAGAATCCAAATCGAAACCAGCTCAAAGCGTAAGTCGTCAACTGGGCGCCAAATCTCCGAGGAATTAGGGGGGGAAAGCCGAATTGAAAAGAAAAGTCTTCAGCATTGTTTTAAATGAGGTGACTGTGCTCGCAGTTCTCAAATTAACCGGCAGTGAATTCCATGTGGTCGGAGCAGCAACTGCAAAAGCCCTTGAGCCCCATTATGTTCGAAAACGTGGAACAGTTAACATATTTGTGTTGGAGGATCTAAGCAGTCTTGAATTTTGAAGTGGTACTAAATAATTAAAGAGATATGTAGGTTGGTCAAAAAGGAAGGTTTTAAAAGTGATGGTACAGAGTTTGAAGCATATGCGGTATTTTACTGGTAGCCAGTGAAGAAAATTTAAGACAGGCTTAGATCTGCTAAAACGAGAAGCTCTATAGAGTACGCATGCCAGACAATTTTTACCCGCTGCAATCTTTCAATGTCCCGGTCAGGAAGATTGTACAAAAGGGAATTGCAATAGTCAAGATGACTAGTGACCAGAGCACATGCAACAGATTTTGCAGCTTCTGGGCTAAGGTACTTCATAATACGCCGAAAGTCACGGATGTGATAGAAGCATATTTTGCAAGTCTGAGAGATTTGTCGTTTGAAGTTAAAATCACAGTAAAAAATGAATTCCTAAATTTCTAACGAATGCTTTAGGAAGTGTGTCATGGTCAAGTAATAATATAGGGAATAGATCTTTGAACTTCTCTCTTTGTTTTTTAGAACCGATGATGACAAACTCAGTTTTACTTGGATTTAGCTTTAGCTTCGAATTTGTCATCCAAGTGAAAACATCAGTAACACAGGATTTCAAATCAGTTAGGGATTCTAAAGCTTCAGAACCGGATAGAGATATATAAATTTGTGTATCATCGGCATAGAGATGGTGTTCTACATCATGCTCAGCGATGACATGACTGAGGGGAGCAGTATATAGGGTAAAAAGTATATGTCCAAGGACAGAGCCCTGGGGTACACCAAAAGATATGTAAACCGCTTTGGAAATATAATCGTGAATTTTCACCTGTTGACATCAGTTGCTCAAGTACGATGTAAACCAGTCAAGAGCTGTACCAGAAATCCCATACCACAATGACAAGCGGCTTATTAGCGTGAGGTGGTCAATTGTGTCAAAAGCAGCAGATAGGTCAAGGAGGGTGAGTGCTGTCACTTTGCCCTTCTTCATATTGAGTAAAACATCGTTTTCGACATTTAAAAGAGCTGATTCAGTGGAGTGGAATTTCGTGTATGCTGATTGCAAATTATTGGACATCGTATTCGATTCCATGTGGGAAAGTAGGCGAGATGCGACAACTTTCTCCAATATCTTTGATATAAAACTGAGGTTTGAAACTGGACGGGGATTTTTTAGTTCATTTTTGCCTAGAGTTGGTTTTTTTGGCAGAGGTCTAACATATGGTTTTTTGAACTGGTCCGGAAAAACACCCTCTTGGAGAGATTTATTGATGATACTAGTGATTTGTTCAATTAAGACGTCGAGACAATCCTTCAGCAAGCTAGTAGGAAATGGACATTTTGCCTAGTTATATGCGAAAGTACCATTTTTGGCAATGGTGCAACAAAGATAGCCACCGCAATAAAAATAATTAAAGTGCCTCAACGTTTAATTTTATTTTTTTGGACTCAATTATATAGTTAACACTGGAGCTCAATTTAATTAGCAGAATTTTTTTATTGTCATTATTATTGATAATTACCCGCTATGATATGTATTTAATGGATTTGTATTTATTTGTAATTATGAAATAACAAATATATTTTCACAAATAAATTACCAGTATTGGTGGTAATGCTATTTCATTCTTGACGAATAAATAGTAAACTGAAATTGCATAAAGCACTCACTGACTCTATCAATAATTTACTTCTGTCAAGATCATGACGACGTCCAATCAACCGTAGCTTCAAAACATTGTTGTTGAAGATCCTTATAAAAGTATGATAGGCTGAGACTGTCCAACACGTGCATGGCAATCCTTATGAATATATAATAGGATAAAACTGACCATCATGCGAGTGAATAATAGATCATAGTCTGAAACCGACCAACGTGCGCTAGTGATCCTTATAAATATATAGGCCCTAATGGGTTGAAACTGTCCAGCGTAAATTATAAACATATAATGGGTTGAAACTGAATAATGTGTACGTGGTGATCTTTATAAATATATACACGTGCGCATCTAGTAAATCTGTACTTCCGAACTTGGCTGTAAATCCGTACACAATTCGGGAAACATACGGGAGCTTAAGGTGCACACAAGTTAAAATCGATCAGATATGGCTGTACCATGTTTGATCGAGTATAGCTTGTGTTGGTGTAAATTATTCAACGATTTTTTTTGTCAAATATAACAGTGTCTCTTGACACACAGACTATTAATAATCAACGTGTTTACGCTTCTCTCCAGGTTGGCTTGTCTATTCTGCGACGCTCAGACTAGTTAGTTACTTAGGGTTGTACATCGAGCAAAGCTTACCAGCATGTCACCCCTGTGGAAAGTTTTATATTTTATGTTCACGGTGGAGGGAAGTGTGGGTCATAAGATGGAAGCTATGACCGATTTTATTCTTCATCAGTCTAATCCACCATGTCGTGACGTGAACACAAACAATGAACTTAAACCATGTACTCTGACCAACCAGGAAGACTACAACAGATTTAGATACGGGAAGCCAGATTGCCTTGAACTTTCAGGTCAGATGATGCCAAGCTGTAAAGATGGCTCTAACAATATGACTTGTCTAGCTTTGTCATTGACACCTGTGAAGAAAATGTGTGCTTGTGATGCAGTGAAGGGTGATCTAAACACAGGAATCAGGTGGAATGACAACTGGGAAAACATCACTGAGTCAGGATCTGTGATGAAGCGTAGTCTGTGTGATGTACAAGCTGGCTGGTGTCTGGATGCAATGTTCAAGATGGGACTGATTGATCTGGTGAAACGCTATGCTCCCCTTGACAGCCAGATCACCGTGTCTTCTGTGTTTAACAATTACTATATTAAGGAGAAGGTTAGACTTGACTATAACGGTCCACGCTGTGCCTGGATTAGAGGTAGCACCGACACCTCACCATGGGTCAAGATCGACTTCCTACAGAGCCGTGTAGCAGTCGGTGTTAAGATCGGGCAACGTTGTGATGACATTAATGGTGTGCAGTATGTGGAGACATACCACGTGTCCTCTTCCGAAGATGACGTCACCTGGTCTTCTATTGGTACTGACGTAGAGGCTGTGTATGAAGGTATGATCGCCACCTGGTGGTTTGACAGGGAAGTATCAGCCCGCTACTGGAGAATCGAACCTGTTACATCCCATGCTTATCCATCTATGCAGGCTGAATTTATCGGCTACATCTAGGGTGTGTAAGGGGCGTATCCAGGATCATTATAAAGTGAACTGGCATGCTTGATCTACGAATTGGAACTGCAAACGGACAATGATAATGAGCCTGATTCGGATTTGCAGCACCTCTGCGCTTGAGACACCGAGGTTTTAGCCGCATTAGAAATTTTTCATTTCATTTTATTTCAACCCACATGAAAGTTAGGTTTCATTTTGGATTATTCTCCACCGTCAAATAAACTGAAGCGATGTTCTTATTCGAGCTCTGTGTCACAGGCTATGCTATGTGCTATGTCACCGGGTGTAGTAGACTGACTCCAAAATATTTATATACTTTAAGTTGACTATAGATGCCATCTGGTTTTGTTCTAGAATCTCCTTTTTGTCATATGATCAAGTCCAGCATTGGTTAGTTTTGGTGTTTAACAAGTAATATGAAAATACAAACAACGCTATGACAAAAAAAAACAGAAAAAAACTAAGGTTTATGGATTTTACCTTCAATGACCTTTAAAACCTGATGAATGGTGTTGTTTTTTATTGTTATATTTACAGCTTGTTAAACATCCTACGTTTTGATGACAAAATCTTTACAATTAAATGATTATTGACAAATATATTGCCAATTTTGTAATCAGTATTTAATGTTATAGATTAGAAAAAAACATTGAACAAAACACTACAAAAATATAGATACTACAATTTCGCTCCACGGATAGTATATTTCATAAGTCTATCAAGTCCAACCTTGGTTAATTTGCTCAACAAATGATGCTAAATCACATTAGCATGATAACAAACATCTGCTAAAATCGCTGTGATACAAGATGTGACCTTCGTTGAACTCCATAACTTAAACATAGCTGTAATGGTTTTCTACATAGACACAAACCATTAAATGTATTATTTCTTCATGCTATAATCTTTAAAATTGATTGCGTATTGACAAATATATATACAATTATGTAAGCCCCCCTATAATACATAATCTATTTTTTGAGGTAGTACCATTTAGACCCCCCTACCCTAAATTGACCAGAGATATTTTTGCTACCACAATTTGATTGTACACACTACTAGTCCTACGATGTTCATACCATTGTCCTAACTAATCAAAATTTGGTTACTTTTGGTGTTGAGCGAAACCAATTTTTTAGATTCGTGCTCCTGAACTATTACTGACTATTAACACTTCTAGATTCCATATACTCAAATCTCAACATGACAGTAAGAAAAGCCCGTTAAAACCTCATAGTCGTGGGTACCATTACAAACAATAACCATTGTCAATGTTACCCACGAGTACATGAATCCTCAGCCTGCCTCCTCTGGATGTGTCATTCCTTAACATCTCACATCATTTCTAATTTTACAATGCTATAAACATTTGAATACAGTGATCGATTGTTTTAAATTTTCTATTCCTTTGCACAAAACTAAAATTATGATAAACAATAAATGACCTGAAATAAAAGTTGAAAGATATGTGTATTGGATCAACTGACACTATAAGGAAACAAAAAAAACTTCTTTCCCGTTAGATTTATATATCTATTATGGAAATATATCCCTCTGATGCTCAGATAGAGTTATAATATACATCTAACGTTTAACTATGTAATCATGTGTAACATACATTGTAACAAACACAATTCTAGACAAATTACAAAACAATTAACGAAGGTTCTTATTTCTTGGATTAGATTTTAATGTAGCACAGTTATTGCTTATATATGTAGCACATCACAGATATTGAGATTTTTAAATATCAGTTAACATATCCCCAAACAAAAAGTTGATTAGAATATATATATTATTGTATTTGTCTCAGAGCTGGCGAAGCTGCTGTGACATTTAATGATGTCCAATACATAAGGTTAATTGGGCGATTGTTATAACACAATTTTGTAAGCACGGAATAATGACGTAAGCCTACATATATTTCAAATTGAAATATATTCAGAAATCTAGTGAGTGGAACATGGGGATCAGTTTTTAATGAGAGTATATATATATAGAGCTTCTTTGGAAATTTCAGTATTTTTTATACTACATTATATTCCTATAAATAATATTTGGCTAAATGCATGGCAACTACTAAAATAATTGTATGATGTCGTGTGTGATAAGTGTTATATATAATTCATACAGCCCTAATATATTTCCCTACACATTCATGCTGTGACATACATTTCATCATTATGGCTATGATTTAATGTTCATGCCTGTAGTAATATTATGTGTGTGCTGCACTTCATTTTGCGATCTCACCCATAACATTGGTTAGGTCACAAAAACTGGTCTCGAAGTACTCTAGATATGACTGCCGAGAACAAAGGGGCATACACACCTGTCCCTTATTATAAATTAAATTATGTAACACAATATTATGTAAGCATGGTGTTCAAAGTTATATAAATAAATAATATACTGAAAGACTCCAGACATTTGCCTGTGTGTTGACTTAGTGCTTGGACGGCGTCCCTAATGGTGGCCAGGCATTGAACCAGCACTGGGTCGGTCATCTAGTGGGTTGTTCTGGTACCATGCCGCGTGCCAAAAATCTGGAAATATTGATGCAGTGCAGGGCCATCGCTTGCGCCACTGGCCCAGTATTGATCCAGCATTGGGTAGGAGTTTCAAGTTCATGTTCACAGGGTTATTACTTCTGTGAACGTATTACCATCAGTATTCATTTTTTTACTGTTTTACTGATATTACATTCTTTTTTGTATTTTATATTTTTTTGTATTGTATATAATTATATTCTATTCTAATATATTGTAAAAAATGCATGGAACATTTTGTCAGAAACTGTAGATGATATATGCCATCTATTTTGGGAGTGTCATTTCACCCAAGTTCTCAAAAAAGTATATTACATGAGAAATTGTTAAAAAATGTCAATATCAAGTTCGAATTTATGCTTCAAATGATATTTTTCTAATTCACTGACAAGGTCACAATCTTATTTTCTGAATATTAAAAACAGATTATCGTTACTGACAAAAACCCTGGAAAATACAATTTGGGCAGAATACAATTAGGAATTAATATTATAATTATTGATGAGTTTGTTTCTATTATGGTATATTTATATGCATTATTACATGTTACATATTTGGTTTATTTGGGGTCAGAACCCCACCTTCTCACTGTCCCGGGGGT
This sequence comes from Flabesymbios commensalis, assembly GCA_964017125.1. Classification (NCBI taxonomy): domain Eukaryota; kingdom Metazoa; phylum Annelida; class Polychaeta; order Terebellida; family Flabelligeridae; genus Flabesymbios; species Flabesymbios commensalis. Next base: position 593,598 of record OZ024905.1, on the reverse strand, counting down.
CACCATCCCCACCCTCTCACTGTCTCAGAGGTCAGCACCTCACTATCTGAGGTCACCACCCCACCCTCTCACTGTCTCAGAGGTCACCATGCTCACCCTCTCACTGTCTCAGAGGTCAGCACCTCACACTCTCACTGTCTGAGGTCACCACCCCCACCCTCTCACTGTCTGAGGTCACCACCCCCACCCTCTCACTGTCTCGGTGTAGGTGCACACAAACAATAATCGATCAGATACAACAGTCTCATGTGTTATCTATTGTAGTTTGTGGTTGGTGTGAATTATTCAAGGATTTTCTCTCAAATATACAAGTGTCTCTTGACACACAGACTATTGATAATTTGCGTGTTTACGGTTTTCGCCAGGTTGGCTTGTCTATTCTGTAAAAATAACATAGGTATAGATATAATTAAAAATAAAATTAAATATCCAAAGTTATAGCTATATCTACAGAACTCATTAAATGAAACAACAAATGAAACACCTGTATTGACAATCGGACATTTTTGTTTATTTTAATTTGAGAAGTCGTCGATTTATCAAATAAATGCAGCTTTTAAACGACTGTTAGATGCTGATGCCTAATTCCAAAAGTGAAATATAATTTTTGGTGGATGCACTACTGGACTCATCTGGTATAACGCTGAAAACAGAGCTCAAAATAATAAAACGAAAATATATATTGTCCTTATCATGGGAATATATACCTATAATGTACTAACAAATATCATTTTGAAAAAGAAATTACCAATATTTGTGGCGAAAGCTTTTTTCATTTATGACAAATCAATATCAAACTAATATCAAAATTTATGAACGACTCACTTCTGTCAAATTTAAGATTACGTCCAGCCAGAACACTGTGGGCATAGATCAGCTATGTATAATATATAATAAGCTGAAACTGACCAACGTGCGCGCGGTGATCCTCATAAATATATAATAGATTGAAACTGACCAACGTATACATGGTGATCCTTGTAAATATATTATGAGCTGAAACTGGCCAATGTATGTGTGGTGCTCCGTACAAATATATACTAGGCTGAAACTGACCGTCATGTGCGTGGTGATCCTTATAAATTTATGATAAGCCGAAACTGACCAACGTGTGCGTGATTATCCTTATACATATATAATAAGCTGAAACTGACCAACGTGTGCGTGGTGATCCCTATAAATATATAATAGGCTGAAACTGACCAGCGTGTAGGTGGTGATCCTTAAAATGATATAATGAGCTGTAACTGACCAACGTGTGCATGGTGATCCTTATAAATATATAATAGACTGAAACTGACTGATGTGCATGTGATGATTCTTATAAATATATAATTGGCTGAAACTGATCAACGTTTACATGGCGATCCTTGTAAAAATATAATAAACTGAAGTTAGGCATTGAACTAGATATAGAGTGTTTGACATTTAATATAGTAGGCCTATAAGTAAAATCTGAAGATTAATCTTAGTTCCTTTGTATTCTTTGACCCAGTAGACATGGGGAATGACCCATTAATTCAATTTCAAATTCAATTCAATTCGGTAACTGGTAACTTCTTTCGTGCCTAAATCCTCGGAGATGCGAGCTCAGAGGCGCCGAATCCAAATCGAAACCAGCTCAATGTCGAGAGTCAAAGCGTAAGTCGTCAACTGGGCGCCAAATCTCCGAGGAATTAAGGGGGGGAAAGCCGAATTGAAAAGAAAAGTCTTCAAATTAACCGGCAGTGAATTCCAGGTGGAGGGAGCTGCAACTGCAAAAGCGCTTGAGCCCCATTTTGTTTGAAAACGTGGAACAGTTAACATATTTGTGTTGGGGGATCTAAGCAGTCTTGAATTTTGAAGTGGTACTAAATAATTAAAGGGATATGTAGGTTGGTCAAAAAGGAAGGTTTTAAAAGTGATGGTACAGAGTTTAAAGCGTATGCGGTATTTTACTGGTAGCCAGTGAAGAAAATTTAAGAGAGGGTTAGATCTGCTAAAACGAGAAGCTTTACAGACTAAATGTGCCAGACAATTTTGTATCCGCTGCAATCTTTCAATGTCCCGGTCAGGAACATTGTACAAAAGGGAATCGCAATAGTCAAGATGACTAGTGACCAGAGCACATGCAACAGATTTTGCAGCTTCTGGGCTAAGGTACTTCCTAATACGACATTAAAGTTAAAATCACAATCAAAAATGAATCCCAAATTTACAACGAATGCTTTAGGAAGTATGTCATGGTCAAGTAATATTATAGGGAATAGATCTTTGAATTTTTCTCTTTGTTTTTTAGAACCGATGATGATAAACTCAGTTTTACTTGGATTTAGCTTTAGCTTCGAATTTGTCATCCAAGTAAAAACATCAGTTAGGGATTCTAAAGCTTCAGAACCGGATAGAGATATATAAATGTGTGTGTCATCGGCATAGATATGGTGTTCTACATCATGCTCAGCGATGACATGACTGAGGGGTGCGGTATATAGGGTAAAAAGTATAGGTCCAAGGACAGACCCCTGGGGTACACCAAAAGATATGTAAACCGCTTTGGAAATATAATCGTGGATTTTCACCTGCTGACATCAGTTGCTCAAGTACAATGTAAACTAGTCAAGCACTGTACCAGAAATCCCATACCACGATGAAAAGCGGCTAATTAGCGTGAGGTGGTCATTTGTGTCAAAAGCAGCAGATAGGTCAAGGAGGGTGAGTGCTGTCACTCTGCCCTTCTACATATTGAGTAAAACATCGTTTTCGATATTTAAAAGAGCTGATTCAGTGGAGTGGAATTTCTTGTATGCTGATTGCAAATTATTGGACATCGAATTTGATTCCATGTGGGAAAGTAGGCGAGATGCGACAACTTTCTCCAATATCTTTGATATAAAACTGAGGTTTGAAACTGGACGGTAATTTTTTAGTTTCTTTTTATCTAGAGTTGTTTTTTTAGCAGAGGTCTAATATATGCTTTTTTGAACTGGTCCTGAAAAACACCCTCTTGGAGAGATTTATTGATGATACTAGTGATTGGTTCAATTAAGACGTCGAGACAATCCTTCAGCAAGCTAGTAGGAAATGGACATTTTGCCTAGTTATATGCGAAAGTACCATTTTTGGCAATGGTACAACAAAGATGGCCACCGCAATAAAAATAATTGAAGTGCCTCAACGTTTAATTTTGTTTTTTGGACTCAATTATATAGTTAACACTGCAGCACAATTTAATTAGCAGAATTTTTTTTTTATTGTCATTATTATTGATAATTACCCGCTATGATATGTATTTAATGGATTTGTATTTATTTGTAATTATGAAATAACAAATATATTTTCACAAAAAAATTACCAGTATTGGTGGTAATGCTATTTTATTCTTGACAAATCAATAGTAAACTGAAATCGCATGAAGCACTCACTGACTCCATCAATAATTTACTTCTGTCAAGATCATGACGACGTCCAATCAACCGTAGCTTCAAAACATTGTAGTTGAGGATCCTTGTAAATGTATGATAGGCTGAAACTGACCAACATGTGCATGGCAATCCTTATGAATATATAATAGGGTAAAACTGACCATCATGCGAGTAAATAATAGATCATAGTCTGAAACCGACCAACGTGCGCGTGGTGATCCTTATAAATATATAGGCCCTAATGGGTTGAGATACTGTCCAGCGTGCGCGAGGTAAATTATAAACATATAATGGGTTGAAACTGACCAATGTGTACGTGGTGATCCTTATAAATATATACACGTGTGCATCTAGTAAATCTGTCCTTCCGAACTTGGCTGTAAAGCCGTACACAATCCGGGAAACATTCGTAAGCTTAAGGTGCACACAAGTTAAAATCGATCAGATAAGGCTGTACCACGTTTGATCGAGTGTAGGTTGGGTTGGTGTAAATTATTCAACGTTTTTTTTGTCAAATATACCAGAGTCTCTTGACACGCATACTATTAATAATCAACGTGTTTACGCTTCTCTCCGGGTTGGCTTGTCTATTCTACGACGCTCAGACTAGTTAGTTACTTAGGGTTGTACATCGAGCACAGCTCACCAGCATGTCACCCCTGTGGAAAGTTCTATATTTTATGTTCACGATGGAGGGAAGTGTGGGTCATAAGATGGAAGCTATGACAGATTTTATTCTTCATCAGTCTAATCCACCATGTCGTGACATGAACACAAACAATGAACTTAAGCCATGTACTCTGACCAACCAGGAAGACTACAACAGATTTAGGTATGGAAACTCAGATTGCCTTGCAACTTCAGTTCAAATGATGCCAAGCTGTAAAGATGGCACTAACAATATGACTTGTCTAGCTTTGTCATTGACGCCTGTGAAGAAAATGTGTGCTTGTGATGCAGTGAAGGGTGATCTAAACACAGGAATCAGGTGGAATGACAACTGGGAAAAAATCACCGAGTCAGGATCTGTGATGAAGCGTAGTCTGTGTGATGCACAAGCTGGCTGGTGTCTGGATGCAATGTTCAAGATGGGGCTGATTGATCTGGTGAAACGCTATGCTCCCCTTGACAGCCAGATCACCGTGTCTTCTGTGTATAATCCTCTACATGGTGAGAATAAGGTTAGACTTGAGTATAGTGGTGCAGAGTGTGCCTGGGCTAAATCTTTGATCGACACTTCACCGTGGGTCAAGTTTGATTTCTCACAGAGCCGTGTAGCAGTTGGTGTTAAGATCGGAAAACGCTGTGATGTTAATTATCAGTATTTGAAGATATATCACGTGTCTACTTCCGACAATGACGTCACCTGGTCTTATATTGGTACTGACGTACAGGCTGTGTATAAAGGTATGATAGCCACCTGGTGGTTTGACAGGGAAGTATCCGCACGCTACTGGAGAATCGAACCTGTTACATACCATGGTTATCCATCTATGCAGGCTGAATTTATTGGATACATCTAAGGGGCGTATTCAGGATAATAACAAAGTGAACTCACAAAGACTATATGTAGGGGAGACCGGGGCTAGTTCGATTTTTTTTTAGAAAAATGTAGATATGACTCCTGAGAATAAAGGGGCATATACACCTGAACCTTATCATAGTTTAAATTATCTAACACAATATTCTGTAAACATGGTTTTCAAAGTTATATAAATCAATAATATCCTGGTAGACTCCAGACGTTTGGCTCTGTGTTGACATAGGGCTTGGTCGGCGTCCCCAATGGTGGCCAGTCATTGAACCAGCACTGGGTCGGTCATCTGGTGGGTTGTTCTGGTACCATGCAGCATGCCCAAAAAACTGGAAATATCGATGCAGTGCTGGGCCATCGTTTGCGCCACTGGCCCAGTATTGATCCAGCATTGGGTAGGAGTGTCAAGTTCATGTTCAAAGGGTTATATTCTTCTGTGAAAGCAATACCATCAGTACACATTTTTTTACTGTTTAACTGATAATACATGCTTTGTATTTTAATTGTATTGTATATAATTATATTTTATTCTAAAATATTGTGGAAAATGCATGGAGCATTTTGTCAGAAACTGAAGATAATATATGCCATGTATTTTGGGAGTGTCATTTTACCCAATTTCTCAAAAAAATATATTACAGGAGAAATTGTCAACAAATGACAATATCAATTTCGAATTTATGCTTTGGAGGATATTTTTCTTATTTTCTCTCACAATGTCAAACAACCTTATTTTCTGAATATTAAAAATAATATATTGCTACTGAGAAAAAAAACGGTAAATACAATTAGGGCACAATACGATTTAGAATTACTATTATAATTATTGATGAATTTTGTGTACTAAAATGGTATATTTATGTGCATTATTACATATTTGGTTTTTGATCAGCAGCTATTATCTATTATCACGCTTGGATAATTCTACTTATGTAACAATGATTTTGGCATGTGGTTTGTGAAATAAAAAATCGAAAAAATATCTGAAAGTGGTTAAGATTATTCTATATAAGATACGATAAAATATAATGAAAATATGATATGATACTATATGATAGTAGGTATATACAATATGATGCGATATAATAATGATATGATACTATACAATAATATACAAGACAATAAAATACTTTATTCTGCGATTTGATACTTCTATGACCTCCAGATACGTACCATAGACATATAACTGTTCTAATTCTTTGATACCGACTACAACACGCAGCGATTTGATACTTCTATGGACTCTGGTACAATACAAATTGATTGCGATTTGATACATCTATAGTCCCTAGGTACAATACAACACACTGCGATTTGATATATATATATAGTCGCCAGGTACAATACAACACACTGCGATTTGATATATCTATAGTCGCTAGGTACAATAGAACACACTGCGATTTGATATATGTATAGTCCCTGGGTACAATACAACATACTGTGATTTGATATTTCTATGGTCCATAGTCTCCAGCTTAAATACAACACACTGCAGTCGATACTTCTATGGTTCCTATATACAATACAACACAAAACTATTTAATACCTCTATGCCCCCTAGATACATGAAACAATTTTATACTTGTCACTGTCTCGGGGGTCAGCAACTCCACAATCTCACTGTTCGAGGTCACCACCCTCACCCTCTCATTGTCTCGGTGTGGGTGCTGTTACGGTTCAGATTATTAGATTATTATTATATTTTTGTAATATGAGTTTGAGTAATATAATTCTAATTTGTTTGGAACATTGTGTCCAACATTGTAGTTAGGTCCGTTAGGTGTATTATGCACAGCAGTGTAATTGTATACATTCGTGGCTCTGTAGTGATAACGTATTTGCTTTGGTATAACGTGCCCACAATAAATTACCTTCTTGTACAAGTTTCTGATGTGTTAATCATTGTCTCTGCTATCTGACCGACATGTGTACGCTCATCAAGTGACCACTGATCCAGCCAGGCGCATCCAAGACAGACTGACCATGATGTACAGCCCTTCCTCGTGCGAAATATAATAATTATTGCCAGTTCCAGTTTGGACTCGTCGTGTTAAGACATGTTTGACGTTTTAATTTTATTATTGATTTAGTGTCTCTGCTGAAATTATAGATAGATTTTGGTTAAACTGCAATGCGCCCGCACAACACTGGCGCAACGTTGGCGTGAGCCGCGCACTACAAGCTGCTACTGGACCTGACGGCATGCTGCTCTCCTAGCTGATTCATAGACATTTTTCACTTTTTCACCAAGCCTGCACTCGCACACTGCACTTCATCGTCATCCTGCATAGGTATCCAGCAAGGAACACTAAACTTTAAAACTGTTTAATATAGTGGAAACGCTAACTTGTCATTATCATTATCTTCTCGCTTAAATTTCTGAATTACCAGATTATACTCTAGACCATTATTTATACCATTATAAAAAACTTTACAGTGTTGTTTTTACTTGCATCCGCTCATTTTTTTTCTTGTTCTTTGATTGAATCATTTTTCTTTTTATCATTTTCATTCATAATCAATCAGAGGTCAGCACCTCACCCTCTCACTGGCTGAGGTCACCACCCCCACCCTCTCACTGTCTCAGATGTAAGCACCTCACCCTCTTACTGTCTGAGGTCACCACCCCCACCCTCTCACTGTCTCGGTGTAGGTGCACACAAACAAGAATCGATACAGCATTCTCATGTGCCATCTATTGTAGTTTGTGGTCTGTGTAAATTATTCAAGAATTTTCTCTCAAATATACACGTGTCTCTTGACACACAGACTATTGATAATCTGCGTGTTTACGGTTTTCGCCAAGTCGGCTTTTCTATTCTGTAACTATAACATAGGTATTGATATAGTATAGTTAAATAGCCAAAGTTATAGTTATATCTACAGAAAATTAAATGAAACAACAAATGAAACACCTGTGTTGGCAATCGGACATTTTTATTTATTTTAATTTTAATTTGAGAAGTCGTCTATTTATCAAATAAATGCAGCTTTTAAACGACTGTTAGATGCTGATGCCTATTTCCAAAAATGCAATATAATTTTTGGTAGATGCACTACTGGACTTATCTGGCATATCGCTGACAACGGAGCTCAATATAATAAATAATAAATATATATTGACCTTATCATGGGAAGATATATTTACATAAGGTACTAACAAATATCATTTCGCAAATGAAATTACCAATATTTGTGGCGAAAGCTTTTTATATTCTTGACAAATCAATATCAAACTAATATCAAAATTTGTGAACCACTCATAGACTATAACTAATTTACTTCTGTCAAGTTTAAGATTACGTCCAGCCAGAACACTGTGGGCATAGATCAGCTATGTATAATATATAATAAGCTGGAACTGACCAACGTGCGCGCTGTGATCCTCATAAATATATAATAGGCTGAAACTGACCAACGTATACATGGTGATCCTTGTAAATATATAATAGGCTGAAACTGGCCAATGTGTGTGTGGTGATCCTTACAAATGTAAGCTGAAACTGACCAACACAGGAGTGGTGATCCTTATAAATATATAATGGGCTGAAACTGACCAACGTGTGCACTGTGATCATTTTAAATATATAGTAAGCCGAAACTGACCAACGTGTGCATGGTGATGCTTATAAATATACAATAGGAAGGAACTGACCAACGTGTGCACTGTGATCATTTTAAATATATAGTAAGCCGAAACTGACCAACGTGTGCATGGTGATGCTTATAAATATACAATAGGAAGGAACTGACCAACGTGTGCACTGTGATCATTTTAAATATATAGTAAGCCGAAACTGACCAACGTGTGCATGGTGATGCTTATAAATATACAATAGGAAGGAACTGACCAACGTGTGCTCTGTGATCATTTTAAATATATAGTAAGCCGAAACTGACCAACGTGTGCATGGTGATGCTTATAAATATACAATAGGATGGAACTTACCAACGTGTGCGTGGTGATCCTTATAAATATATAATAGGCTGAAACTGACCAACGTCGCCGTGGTAATCTTTAGAAATTTGTAATAGGATTAAACTGACAAATGAGCGCATGGGACGGACCATTGGTGGACGCAGTGGAATAATATTGTTAGTCAAATATATTTTAGTCAGATTTTTTGTAAAATATAAGTTCGGGGGGCCCGACTAAAATTACACTCTTTGACATGTTAACCCTTTCACCACGACTGACGAATTAATTAATTCAGCGTTCAGGCAATTTATGACGCCATAGTCTCGCGGTGCAAGGGTTAAATAAAATTATTCTTTTATGCATGTTAAATTTTGAAGTTCTGAACCATCCTTGGCAGTAGGCCTTTATTCACATGTGGTTTGAAGCCCCTTTGTCAAAAGTCTGTTGACTGGCCTGGAGAATGTTTGACATGAGGTTTCTTTAGGAATGAACGGAGCTGCCCTTCAGCTATCAATTGTTAGTATGAGGTCCAGTTTGTCTGGGATTATCCGACCTGAAGTTTAACCTCTTAAAGTAAATTTATTTTTCCCGATAATTTTCAATCCAACGATTTAAATTCACGCTTTTCCACGACTCGGAATCTTTTGCTTTCCTTTGTTCTCATCTCTGGAAAATGTTCAACATTTGTCATTCCGATTAAGCCTCTAAATTTGTAGCTAACCTGACTGCTTATGTTTTTTGTATTACTTATTCTTTAAAATTGGGCGAACAACTCTGGCTCAAGGTCCTCCAGTCCGCATGACAGCTTGGTGAGGTTGATCAGGCAGAAGTGAGTGCCTATAGGTACAGCCCCACCAGACGCCGCGCCGCGCGAGCCGTACCGCGCTTTAAAAAGATAAACTGTAGAGTTTATCATTACAGGGGCTACACTGAAGCTGTGCCGCGCTGCGCCATGCAGCGCCACGAAATAAAAGCTGGGAATAGTTTATCTTTCACAGCGTCGCGTTTTTCAGCGTTGCTCTGTGGCCAATAACAATAGCTAGAAGAGTCACGTGTCGCAAAAAACCCCTCCATGCATTATTAGCATACAAAAAAACAGGATTTTCACGCGCCGCGCTCCTCTTGGTGGGGCCACGTTTGCTGAATTTTGCAGCACCGCTCGGCGTGGCGTTTGGTGGGGCCGCAGTTTTGGCACAATATTCAAAAAGGGCTAATTGCTATGTTGTACAACAGATAGAATCTGGTAGCATGTGCACACTTCTCAGGCTTTCACTACACATTCTGCAAGTTCCCCGCTTGTCTGCGACTAAACCAGTACAAGGTGAGGTCAAATCACTGACAATAATGGCGACAGAGCTTTAATGTTTTGTACGTCGGAGCAGATGCTGATTTTTCAGTGACTTTCAACGAATCTCCTCGCAAACGTAACTAAACAGTCACGCAAATTTAATTTCGCATTTAAAATTCAAAACATTGTTAATACTTTATGTTTCACAGTGGACAAATCAATATCAAGCTATTTTTTAAAGCTGGTTCGGCCCCTACCTGAGGCGATGCAGAATCAGATTTCATCATGAAATTGACGTCGGCTTAACATACATTTTTTTTGTCACGTCTTTCTAAAGCAATGTGTCTTTTCTCCGTCAGGTGAATTTAATTTCACTAAGGGCTCTGACAATAACTCATTCCATCATGAAAAACATAAATAATTTACATCGAACATGTCCAATCGATCCCAGCTCTCAGAGCAGCACATACAATATTCAAGTTTACAGGTCATCAGTGACAAGAGGTCAGCACCCCATCCTCTCACCGTCTGGGGGAGGGGGGGGTCAGCACCCCACCCTCTCACTGTCCCGAGGGATCAGCAACCCACCCCATCACTGTTTGGGGTTCAGCATCCCCGCTCTATCATTTTTTTCAGAAGCTAAGAATCAATCTAGATTATGGAAAATCAATCGGATATAGCAGTGTAGTTTGTCATTGGTGTAAGTTATTCAAGTATTTCTATCAAATATACATGTGTCTCTTGACACACAGATTATTAATAATCAACGTGTTTACGCTTGTCGCCAGGTTGCCTTGTATATTGTGCGACGCTCAGACTAGATAGTTTCCTAGTCTGTGTGATGTACAAGCTGGCTGGTGTCTGGATGCAATGTTCAAGATGGGACTGATTGATCTGGTGAAACGCTATGCTCCCCTTGACAGCCACATCACTGTGTCTTCTGTTTTTATAGCCACTGAATATGGTAAGGAGAAAATTAGACTTGAGTATAATGGTGCACACTGTGCCTGGATTAGAGGTAGCACCGACACCTCACCATGGGTCAAGATCGACTTCCTACAGAGCCGTGTAGCAGTCGGTGTTAAGATCGGGCAACGTTGTGATGACGTTAATGGCGTGCAGTATGTGGAGACATACCACGTGTTATGTGGTGAACCTACCGTGCCTGGATGTACATCTAAGGGGTGTATCCAGGATCATTATAAAATGAACTCACAGGGATTGGATGTACACCCAAGGGGCGCATCCAGGATCATTTTAAAGTGAACCCACAGTGACTGGATGTACATCTAAGGGGCGTATCCAGGATCATTATAATGTGAGCCCACAAGGACTGGATGTACATCTAAGGGGCGTATCCAGGATTATTATAAAGTGATGGGAATGGATGTACCTCTAAGCGGCGTATTCAATATCATTATAATGTGAACCCATAGGGACTCGATTTACATCTAAGGGGCGTATCCAGGATCATTATAATGTGAACCCATAGGGATTGGATTTATACATCTAAGGGTCGCACCCAGGATCATTATAAAAAGAGCCGATATAGACTGGATTGGATACAACTCACTATTTTCATGTTATGTCAGAGAAAATGGTGTTTGGAATTTATATAGAGTAGGCCTGATCATTGAAAAGTTACTTTTCTTTTTTGACAATCCTCACCGTCAAATCAACTGTAACAATTTTTTCTCCAAGCTATTAGCTCTTCATCCTTGTCACTGATTTATACATATTTTGCTAATTAATTTCAAATTTAATTAGCAAATAGCTGCACATAATTTCTTTGCACTTATTCACACACATATATAATTATTTAGTGAAAACTGTAGGTCAAAATTGTACATAAAATGCCAGAAATAATTACGACATGCTATGCTAAGCTATGATAATAGTAAATCGATCTGGGTGAAAAAAAAATTCACACTAGTCGAAAAACACATGCAAATATTGGCAATGTTTTGCAATAGCGCAACTGTCAAGTCGAATATCTCTTTATTTATATAATTTTTTATTCTACAGAAATCGACTATCATGAGAAAATTTCGTTCTCAAACTGATAGGCTAAATGTGACTGCGATAAAAAAAACAGCTACATTTATTTTAGAAACGTGACTGACAGTAGTCTATGCGAATTGATGATATAGTATATCATTTCGCTGGAAAATGATTTCTGCGGTGAACATTCCACTTTTTTTTATATGGTACGTTCATCACCAAGTCATTCTTAATAACGTCCGAATCAATCGCTCGCTTTGTTTCGTTGACTTACGTATAAGTCGGCTGTCGTCGTAGCGGTTGCGTTTATTTGGTCTGTGGCGGGTGTGTGTATGGTGTATGATCGGTTACTGCTAACATGTGCGGCAGGCAGCTCGTTGCTGTGTGCCTGTGCCAGCGTGCATGTATCGGTGTGTACATATAAAACTGAACAGCAGCCGCGTCTCGCCTCACATTAGCATAATCATGATCTACTCCGTGCCCAAATAAGGCGCTAAAAGTAGGCTAGAGCAACGCCAAACACCAGGGGGCGTTTCGACGTAAAAAAATTATACTATGACTTTATCAAAATCTCGCACAACTTGTGCTATAATTTCCCTTCCGAAACTGCTCATTTACATTTCTTCTTTTTTACCAGTTTTAAAAAAGAAAATTTATAAGTAAGCAAAAAAAAAAAATTATTTGAAACTAGACCGTGTATAATTTGAACACGTGAATAGTCTGCTCCACCAAATCAAAATGGCGGCCTAATTTATGCTAACGTGATGAGGCGACACAGGTCCACTGTCCAAGTGCATGCCGGTTATGGCGGGACACGTGTTTGCCCACGGCGGGCGATTAGCTAGGGGAACAAGGGGAACCAGCATCCAATATGGCGCTCACTTACCAAATACATTTGTAACAATCAGCATCCTCTGAAATAACATATTGTAATAATAATAAAATATTGACCTACGGTCCTGGAAATATATTTAACAGACCAAGTAGGACCGTTTATTGACATTCATTTAGGCGAACAATTTTATTTGGCCCTAATCCTAATAAATGTTATCTGAGTCGAAGCGATATTTTTTATAATTTTTTGTCGATTTTTACTGAAAAATCGAAAAATGACGAGGCTTCGTCTATGGACTTTAAAATCGAGTCACCCAATTATGGCGATCAACGATAAAAAGGAGTTTTCGAAAACACCCACTTCCTACTCGCCTACAGTGGCATTAATAGGATGAAAGCATTTTAAAAACTCTTACTATTAAAATGATATAGACTAAGTCTATGAGAAAAATTTTCAGGGTTTTTCTAGAAAAACCGCCATGGTCGCCATCTTGAAAAAGCGCCAAACACGTGGAATTTCGTCAAAAATAGAAAAATTACGCCGTTTTCGACGTAAAAAAACGTACTTCTCCTCTGATAACACTTTCTATCTAGTTTAAACTGGCATATTAATATGACCTACAGCTTTCACGTACCTTGGTAAAAAAAATGCTCATGATTTTTTTCAAAAAACCCCTTATATTTAAATTAAACTATCCTATAAACATTCTTGGTGAAAACACTGTTGCGTTCTCTATCAGTCGTCAGGGTCACCAGTATGGGAATGTTGGGGTCTCCAGTATGGGAGTGTAAGGGTGAACGGGAGAAACCGCCTAACACTCTCCATCATATCGTAAACTTCATCTCCCTGTCGGATCAACGGTTCTGATTATCTCACAAAACTCCTCTTCTGCTTATCATATTTATTTGTCTAGACATTGGATAATAGCAACGTACAACCCCGCGCACGACACGTCTAGCTAAACTCAGAGCGGGCGACCCGCGGCACGTCCGCAGTCGCTCAGAGTTCTATCGTAAGTGTGGGAAAAGTACCACGGCCACATGGGATTCGGCCCCATGCACACGGCACCGAAGTATCAAAACGAGGCAGTCATCCACAGACTCACCGCGTCCAGGAGGGTGGGGACGACTGCCACAGTAAACAAGCGAAGTAGGGATCCTACAGATGCACTACTGGACTCATCTGGTATATCGCTAACAACGGAGCTCAATGTAACAGGATCAATTTTATTCATTTGTCTGTCCGCTCCGAATATTATAATGTTCATCACATAGCAGTCAAAGACCATATCGTCACGGTTTAGTGATAGTGTGAAGTTAACATGAATATTAAGTTTTGTTGTCCAATCCTTGCTCTGCGTGCAATAATTTGCATTTATCCCGGCAGGCTCAATTTGCCACGTCTACCAGAAAGACATATTCATTTTCTATTTGCCTGTGTGGCGGACATGTTCGTCCCCACGATAATCATGATAATAACTGCTGTATTCGTTCATATGTTCAGAATTAGACGCTTCATATCTACATAGTACAGAGTTGATTTAAACGCTGCTGGACCGTGGTACTGGCAGGGTAGGTTATCTGATTAACTATAAAAAAAGTTGTAATAATAAACGAGTGAGGTTACGCGGTATTTATCAATGTTATACTAGTTATAAATGGGTTAGAGAAATACTTAGTATCTGACCGGTTTCTGATAAGTTTTACATTAACGGAATACATGAAATGATTAAAATGTACTTAACCTGGCGATATTATTAAATGAGGATAATACTAAATACGTTTAAACGCATTTTAGATGGATACATTTCTGACAACTCATTTCTTATCATTTCACTAAATCCGTCATTACTGTGATACTCATTACTGTTTTTACACTTGTTTTCAAGGGTTTTGTTTTGATTATGTACGCCTGAATGAATAAAATTGAAAAGACAGTTTTGTTTGACGTTTGCCACTCTTAATCCCCACATTATTTGGGGCTTACACGTCGCCCCTTTGTAACCCTCCGGTCACATCAATTTATTAAATAAATAAATAAATATATTGTCCTTATCATGGGAAGATATACTTATATCATGTACTTACAAATATCATTTCGCAAATGAAATTACCAAAATTTGTGGCGAAAACTTTTTTTCATTCTTGACAAATCAATATCAAACTAATATCTAAATTGTATGAACCTCTCACTGATTCCATAAAAAAATTACTTCTGTCAAGATCAAGATCACGTCCAATTAAAACCTGTGGGCTTAGATCCTTATTTATAATATAAGATAAGCCGGAACTGACCAACGTCAGCGCGGCGATCTTTATAAATATATAATAGGCTGATACAGACCAATATGTGCATGATTGTCCTTTAAAATATATAATCAGCTGAAACTGACCAACGTCTGAGTGGTGATTCTTACAAATATATAATAGGCTGAAACTGACCAATATGTGCATGGGGATCATTATAAATATATAATAAACTGAAACTAACCAATGTCCGAGTGGTGATCCTTATAAATACATGTATATAATAGGCCGAAACTGACCAGCATGTGTGTGGTGATCCGTTTAAATATATAATAGGCTGAAAATGACCAACGTGTGCCTGGTGATCATTGTAAATATATAATAGGCTGAAACTGACCAACGTGCACGTGATGATCTTTATAAATATCTAATAGGCTGTAACTGACCAACGTGTGCTTGGTGATCCTTATAAATATATAATACACTGAAACTGACCGATGTGCATGTGATGATTCCTAGAAATATATAATGGGCTGAAACTGATCAACGTTTACATGGCGATCCTTATAGAAAATAATTATAATAGGCTGAAGTAAGGCATTGAACTAGATATAGAGTGTTTGACATTTAATATAGTAGGCCTATAAGTAAAATGTTAAGATTAATCTTAGTTCCTTTGTATTCTTTCACCCAGTAGACATGGGGAATGACCCATTAATTGTTATATTATCCCACATTTTGCCTAGTTATATGCGAAAGTACCATTTTTGGCAATGGTGCAACAAAGATAGCCGCCGCAATAAAAATAACTGAAGTGCCTCAACGTTTAAAAAAATTTTTTATTCAATTATATAGTTAACACTGGAGCTCAATTTAATTAGCAGAAAACTTTTTTTTATTGTCATTATTATTGATAATTACCCGCTATGATATGTATTTAATGGATTTGTATTTATTTGTATTTATGAAATAACAAATATATTTTCACAAATAAATTACCAGTACAAAGCAATAGCAAACTGAAGTCGCATGAAGCACTCACTGACTCCATCAATAATTTACTTCTGTCAAGATCATGACGACGTCCAATCAACCGTAGCTTCAAAACATCGTTGTTGAGGATCCTTATAAATGTATAATAGGCTGAGACTGACCAATATGTGCATGGCAATCCCTATGAATATATAATAGGATGAAACTGACCATCATGTGAGTAAATAATAGATCATAGTCTGAAACTGACCAACGTGCGTGTGGTGATCCTTTTAAAAATATAGGCCCTAATGCGTTGAAACTGTCCAGCGTGCGCGAGGTAAATTATAAACATTTAATGGGTTGAAACTGACCAATGTGTATGTGGTGATCCTTATAAATATATACACGTGCGCATCTAGTAAATCTGTACTTCCGAACTTGGCTGTTAATCCGTACACAATTCGGGAAACATACGGGAGCTTAAGGCGCACACAAGTTAAAATAGATCAGATATGGCTGTACCATGTTCAATCATGTGTAGTTTGTGTTGGTGTAAATTATTCAACGTTTTTTTTTTGTCAAATATACCAGTGTCTCTTGACATGCATACTATTAATAATCAACGTGTTTACGCTTCTCTCCAGGTTGGCTTGTCTATTCTGTGACGCTCAGACTAGTTAGTTACTTGGGGCTGTACATCGAGCACATTTTACCATCATGTCACCTCTGTGGAAAGTCCTATATTTTATGTTAACGGTGGAGGGAAGTGTGGGTCATAAGATGGAAGCTATGACAGATTTTTTTCTTCATCAGTCTAATCCACCATGTCGTGACGTGAACACAAACAATGAACTTAAGCCATGTACTCTGACCAACCAGGAAGACTACAACAGATTTAGGTACGGGAAGCCAGATTGCCTTGCACCTTCAGGTCAGATGATGCCAAGCTGTAAAGATGGCACTAAAAATATGACTTGTCTAGCTTTGTTATTGACACCTGTGAAGAAAATGTGTGCTTGTGATGCAGTGAAGGGTGATCTAAACACAGGAATCAGGTGGAATGACAACTGGGAAAACATCACTGAGTCAGGATCTGTGATGAAGCGTAGTCTGTGTGATGTACAAGCTGGCTGGTGTCTGGATGCAATGTTCAAGATGGGACTGATTGATTTGCTGAAACGCTATGCTCCCCTTGACAGCCAGATCACTGTCTCTTCTGTGTATAGCAATCGATTTAGTAAGAAGGAGGTTAGACTTGGCTTTTATGGTGCAAAGTGTGCCTGGGCTAAAGCTATCAGCGACACCTCACCATGGGTAAAGTTTGATTTCTTACAAAGCCGTGTAGCGGTTGGTGTTAAGATCGGGAAACCTTGTGATGGCGTTTCTCAGTATTTGAAGACATACAGCGTCTCTTCTTCCGACGATGACGTCACCAGGGTAGCGTTTCACTAAGCGATCTTTAAGGCAAAAACGATCTTTAAAACGCCAAATCCTCCTTAAATAAAGATTTATCCTTAATTAAAGAGTTGACTGTTTCACGAACAATCTTTAAGGAGTGATCTTTAAGTGACCCGTTTCACTAAAGATTTTTAAGGCGAAATCTTTAGTTATAAAGACGAGATTTAAAGAGTGGTCGGGGGCACTCTTTAAACAGTTAAAGACGATGGTTAACATATGTTTATTCATGAACTTGACTCTGTATTTTATCATTTGCTTAGAAAACGACAGCGCATCAATGATAAAAATTGTAGGCCTAATCAGATGTTATATTTTTTCTTGAATTAATTATTCGTTTTACTTACAGTTTTACTGATTATCTTCAACATTGATGTAGGCTACTCTAGGCCTACGGTTTATACCTATTCAACTTTGGAATAAATGTCTGTAGCGATCTAGAATATTTGATTCTAACCTAACCTTAACAAAGCCTCAGTTATGTGGCGGTAGCTGGTAGATATAGGCCTAGTATTCCTACCCAGACATTGTACAAGTTTCGTGTGTGTACAATAATGTGTAGTCTAAGCGTAGCCTATATGGTGCAGTATGTGATGGTAGGTGAAATATACCATAGGCCCTATATCTCATACAGGCAGGCGACATGCTTGGTTGCCTTTCTCTCAGAGGCTATACAATATAGGCCTAGGTAAATTACATTATAGGTGTGGCGCCTTGTAAAGTTAGGCTAATATAACGTATGCCTATAATCGAATTTATAATTTCACCAGGTATAGGCGTCGATAGGCCTACATGCATATTTACCAATAGGCCTACCCTGTGCTCTTGTCCTGTCACGGTCTGACGCACGGTCCAACGAGATTGATATAAATTTACTGTTATCCAACTTGATCTGAATATAATTTGGCCTAGAGTGTAGACATTACGTTATTTATTATTATATTTTATATATCCTTAATATTATTATCTCGAAACTTGACTGACTTTAATTACATTTATAAACAAAGAACCTAGGCCAATTGGTAGTGGTTCATTATCCTATGGTAGACTGCACGTGCTCCGGTGAATGTTTACAAAACAATGATGTCATGTAGCTGTCGTCAGATTGGTCAAAAACAGCGGATGTTGTGGTGTATCCTGTGATATGATGATCGTGCATAAATTATTTGGCACATGGCGATAAAGATTAAGATATAAGGTAAAGATCGCGTTAGTGAAACAGTCAGACAGAAATATCTTTAGAACACTGCTGATCTTTAGTCTAAGGATATTCTTGCCTAAAGATCAGTGAATGTTAGTGAAACGGGCCCCTGGTCTTATATCGGTACTGACGTAGAGGCTGAGTATGAAGGTATGATCGCCACCTGGTGGTTTGACAGGGAAGTATCAGCCCGCTACAGGAGAATCGAGCCTGTTACATACCATGTTTATCCATCTATGCAGGCTGAATTTATCGGATACATCTAAGGCATGTAGGGGGCGTATCCAGGATCATTATGAAGTGAACTGGCATGCTTGATCTACGAATTGGAACTACAAACGGACAATGATAACGAGCCTGATTCGGATTTGCAGCGCCTCTGAGCTCGAGACACCGAGAGTTTAGGCGCATTAGAAGTTTTTCATTTCATTTCAACCCGCATGAAAGCTAGGTTTTATTCTGGATTATTCTCCAGCGTCAAATAAACATAGCGATTTTCTTCTTCAAGCTCTGTGTCAGGGTCTATGCCATGTGCTATGTCACCGCGTGTAGAAAACTGACTTCAAAATATTTATATACCTTAATTTAGTTTTTGTGTTTAACAAGTAATATGAAAATAGAAACAAGGCTATGACAAAAAAAAACTATTGTATAAGGATTTGACCTTCAATGATTTTTAAAACCTGATAAATGTTGTTGTTTTTTATTCTTATATTAACAACTCGTTAAACGTCCTACGCTTACATTTAAATGACTATTGACAAATATATTGCCAGTTTTGTAACCAGTATTTAATGTTACAGATTATGGCATATACCTTGAAAAAAAACCTACAAAAAATATAGATACCACAATTTCGCTCCACGGTTATTGTATAGGATATATTCTATAATTCTATCAAATCCAACCTTAGTTAATATCATTGCTCAACAAATGATGCTAAATTACATATAGCGTGATAACAAAACACCTGCTATAATCGCTGTGATACAAGATGTGACCTTTATTGAACTCCATAACTTCAACATTGTTTGCAGTGTTTTACATAGACACAAACCATTAAATACATTACATTTTGATGCTATAATCATTAAAATTGATTGCCTATTGACAAAGATGTTGAAAATTATGTAACCCCCCCCCCCCCCATACATTATCCAATTCTTGAGGTAGTACCATTTGGACCCCCCACTTGCCATAAAATTGTCCACATGATATTCTCTACATGACAGTAAGAAAACTCCTTTTCACTGTAGCCCGTTGAAACCTCATGGTCGTGGGTAGCATTGCAATAATTGCCATTGTCAATATTACCCACGAGACCATAAACCTTAGGTTGCCTCCTCTGGATGTTTAATTCTTTAACATAGGGGCCTATCATATAATTTCTCGTATCACAATGTTGTGAACATTAATTTGAATATAATGAGTAATTGCTTTAAATTGTATATGCCTTTGGACAAAACTACAGTCAGAATAAACAATAAATGATGTGAAATAAATAAAAGTAAGTTTGAACTTACGTGTATTGGATCAACTGACACTGTGAGGAAACACAACAACCTATAAGGAATTTTTTTCTTCGCCGTTAGATTTAAATATCTCCTGGGGAAATATATCCCTATGATGCTCAGATAGAGTTATATCTATACATCTAACGATTTACTATGTACTCATGTGAAACATACATTGTAACAAACACAATTCTAGACAAATTACAAAAACAATTAACGAAGCTTCTCATATTTTAGATTAGATTTCAATGTAGCACATGTTCACAGATATTGAGATTTGTTTGTTTGTAATATCAATCAAAATATACCCCCAAATTGTTACTAAATTGATTCAACTTTATATTAGAAGAGAGAAGCTGCTGTGACATCCCAGGGGGGCTTCTCCCCATAAAACTGGAGTCCCATCCGTGAAGGAGAGAACACGTTATTAGGGTTGTTTTTCATAGAAAACGTGCGTAGCGTCAAAATGACCTAAACCTCAAACCAGCTATTTTGTAAGAGAAGAATGTTTAGAAATACAGAATTAGGGGTCATTTTTTCAAACTTCACTCAACGGCAAGTAAAAAGGAGCCTTTTTTCAAGTGAGCTTGCATTGTTCAGGAGGTATTTTTTAATTTCACTTGTAGTGTTCAGGGGTAGTTTGCAAATCTCATCTTCACGGATAGGACACCAGCTTTATGGGGAGTTGTCCATCCGAGTGTGACATTTAATGATGTTTAATTTCTAAGACTAAAGTGAGTAAAATTTTGTAAGCACGGAATAATGACGTAGGCCTACATATGCTTAGTTTTACATTATATTCTTATAAATAATATTTGGCTCAATGCATGGAAACTACTAAAAAAATTGTATGATATCACAATTGATATGTGATAAGTGAGATATCTGTCGTACAGCCCTAATATATTCCTACATATAATCATGCTGTGATATAGGCCTACGTTTTATCCTTATGGCTATGATTTTATATTCATGCATGTTAGTACTAATATGTTATGTTGCGGTGCCCTTAATTTTGTGACCTCACCCATAACATCGTGAGGTCACAAAAGCTGGTCTCGAAGTCCGTCACCTTTCTAGTACTCTTTAAAATACACTGATGATGTCAGTCTATTAGTAAAAGAGTAGATTCAGATCTTCGAATCTACTATTATTTTTCATACTGGTCCGGGCGGGCACAGTGATAATATGCAGGTTTTACCATGAGACTACATGCCTAACCACACTGACTATTTTATCTATTGACTCTTGGAGCACATGTACCAATTTTGTATTTTACGTCGAAGAAAGAACCATATGACTGTTTAGAACAAAGGAACAAACACACCTGAGCCTTATTTTAGTTTAAATTATGTAGCACAATATTCTGTAAACATGGTGTTCAAAATTATATAAATAAATAATATCCTGGCAGACTCCAGACGCTTGGCTCTGTGTTGATTTCGTGGTTGGACGACGTCCCCACTCCCCAATGGTGGCCAGGCATGGAACCAGCACTGGGTCGGTCATCTGGTGGGTTGTTGAGGTACCATGCACTATGCCCAGAAAAACCCGACAAATTGATACAGTGCTGGATCATCGTGTGCAACGCTGGCCCAACATGACTTAGCATTGGGTTGGAGTGTCATATTCATGAGTTATTTTTTTCTGTGAACGTATTGCTATCAGTACACAATTTGTTACTGTTTTACTGATATTACATGCTTTGTAATTTAATTTTATTGTATATATTTATATTTTATTCTAAAATTTTATGAAAATGCATGGAAACATTTTGTAAGAAATTAAAGATAATATATTACATTTATTTTGTGAGTGTAATTTTAGCCAAATGTTTTCGAACTAGTTCTCAAAAATATATTACACGAGAAAACAAATGTTAAAAAAGAACAATACCTTCCGAATTTATACTTCGACAAAAAGGAAAATGGACTAGGCAGAATACAGTTTAGAATTAAATTTATAATTATTGATCAATTGTGTTCACTAAAACGGTATATTTGCATGCATTATTACATGTTACATATTTGTGTTTTCATTGTTTCTGATCACCAGCTATTATTACGTAACGTTTGGATAAGTCTAGTTATGTAAGAATGATTTTGATATGTGGTTTGTGAATAAAAAGTCGTTGAAAAATTATCTGAAAGAGGCTAAAATTATTCCATAAAAGATACAATACAATATAAAGAAAATATGATATCATACTATCTGATAGTAGGCTGCTACAATATAATACTATATATATGATAATACAAAATAAAATAGAATACAGTATTCTGCGATTGGATACTTCTTTTTATAACTCAAAATACGTACTATAACACGCAGCATTTTGATACTTCTTTAAGAATAAAATCTTGTAGACCCCGGTTGCATTACAAAAAGTGTATTATCCATCGCCACCGTTTTGGCTGCTGGCCTTCCTCCACCCTAGCTGACCAGGGCCTGTACGAATGTGCAACATGTCACAGTATATAACAAAGTAAAATACACTGTACAGTCAGTATGGCCTTCCTCGGGTCATGTTATAAATGAGTGGATAGCGCTGCTATGATCTTGTCATGCGGGAAAAAGTTAAGATTAAACTTGTTGATGTTATCAGGCGATATTCAATGAAGGACAGGTGTAACAATTGTCGTCAAGAGGTGCGCAATTGAGATCAGATAGGTGAATATATTAACATGTATCTAGCTAAGTCTAAAAGCCATAATTAATGAGAAGGCATAGGCTCATGGTCCCGTGGTGAAGATGTAAATTAATGATGAGAATGACTGTATCACTACAACACACTGCGATTTAATACGTCTATAGTTCTCAGATACAATACAATACAATACAATATATTGTCCCTAGATACAATACAACAGACTGAGATTTAATACTTCTATAGAAACAGTACAACACACTGCGATTTAATACGTCTATGCGTCTATGATTTGATACTTTTACAATTCCTAGACACAGCACATCAATTATTCAAATTTACAGGTCATCAGTGGCAAACACATGGGCTGTCTCAAACCCCTTCCTCTCCCTGTCTCAGAGGTCAGCACACCCATCCTCTCAATGTCTGGGGGGCATTAGCATCACCATCTCCATCCTCTCAATGGCTCGTCGGGCAGCACCCTCATACTCTCGCTGTCGGGGGGTCAGCACCCTCACCCTCTGTCTGTCTGGGGGGGGGGGGGGATTAGCATCACCATCTCCATCCTCTCAATGGCTCGTCCGGCAGCACCCTCATACTCTCGCTGTCAAGAGGGGGGGGGAGTAGCATCACCATCTCCATCCTCTCAATGGCTCGTCCGGCAGCACCCTCATACTCTCGCTGTCAAGGGGGGGGGGGGGTAGCATCACCATCTCCATCCTCTCAATGGCTCGTCGGGCAGCACCCTCATACTCTCGCTGTCGGGGGGTCAGCACCCTCACCCTCTGTCTGTGTGTGTGTGTGTGTGGGGGGGGGGGGTTAGCATCACCATCTCCATCCTCTCAATGGCTCGTCAGGCAGCACCCTCTTACTCTCGCTGTCAGGGGGGGGGGGTAGCATCACCATCTCCATCCCCTTAATGGCTCGGCGAGCAGCACCCTCATTCTCTCGGGGTCAGCATCCTCCCCTCTTACTGTCTTTGAGGCCATCACACCTACCCTTCCACTGTATCCGACGTAAGCACACCATTCTCCCACTGTTGGGGTGGGAGTGGGAGTTTACCACCCCACCCTTTCATTGTCTAGGGGACAGCACCCCCACCCGCTCACACTCCCGGGGTTAATCTAATCACCCTCACCCTTTTAGTCTCTGGGGGGAGGGGGGTCAGTAACCCACCCTCTCACTCTCTGGAGGTCAGCACCCCCACCCTCTGACTGTCTGGGGGGATTCAGCACCCCGCCCTTTCACTTTCTTGGTGAAGGTGCACACAAATCGGAATCTATCAGACAAAGCAGTCCCGTGTCAAATTTATTGTAGTTTGTGTTTGGTGTAAATTATTCAAGGATTTTCTCTCAAATATACAAAAATATTGATAATCGACGTGTTTACGCTTTTCGCCAGGTTGACTTGTCTATTCTGTACCTATAGTATAATTATAGATATGGGACAGCTAAATTATCAAAGTTATAGTTATATGGAACTCGTTAAATGCAACAACAAGTTATGACACCTGAGTATCTTTATTTAAGGAGTTGTCGAATTTTTTCAAATAAATGTAGCTATTAAACGACTGTTAGATGCTGATGCCTGTTTTCAAAAGTGTAATATGAATTTTGGTGAATGCACTACTGGACTCATTTGTTATAACGTAAGCCACGGAGCTCAATTTCACATCATTGCTGATTAACCAGGGAGATGTTTATATAATGTACTAGCTAATATTATTTCGCAAATGAAATTAGCAATATTTGTGGCAACTGCTCATTTCATTCTTGATAACTTAATTGAAACTTAAATCAAATGAGGCACTCAATGACATGTTTGGTCTCAAATTAAGTAAATATGAGTAATTTTCACCCACTGGAAGTTGTGGGTCACGGTAGCGAGACACAACTTCCAGTGGGTGAACATTTAAACTATTAATTTAACGCCTTAATAAAAGTTGATGATATTTTATATTTTGACTATATTTTGACTATTTTTTTTCCTATATTTTCAAAACGAAACCAATGAGACAAAAGATAAGTCACTGACGCGACTTAACGACAACGGCAGAATCCACCTGGTGCCCTAACTCAAAGGGTGTGTACTTCCTGTGGTTTGCTATCTGCGCAGCCTCCACAGGGGTCAAGGACGTGACCTTTGCCTGGAAGGTCATATCTGAGCTGGTGACAGGAGCTCTGGCGGAAAAGTGTGACAAGAAAAAAGATGTCAGGAGCTGAATCTGAACAAGAAAAGTTCTCCCAATGTTGGTTCAATGTTGGGCTAGAATTGTAGGCGGTGTGCCAACATGGATCAAGTATTGGCTCAACGTCTGTGCCAGTGGCAGATGACGTTATCTTGGAAATATAGTGCTTTCCTTGTAAAGTTAAGGAATTGGTGAAAAGTTTCAATGCTGGGCCAATGTCGTAAACGTTGGTTCTACATTGGAAAAGCGTTGACCAACGTCTTTAAAACCTTGGAAGGTCGATTCACTGTGCCAGCGTCGGTGGTCCAACACTGAAATAAAGTACTATCCTTTAAAGTCAAGGAATAGCAAAGAGTGTTTCAATGCTGGGCCAATGTCGTAAACGTTGAGAAAATGTTGAGCCACTGGCTTCAATACTTCACTAGGACATCTGCTATACAGCCCACAGGTAAATGTGTTTTAGGGAATAACAAAACAATAATAATAATAATAAAATATTCTTATATAGCGCAGTTCCAGTCCGTGGGTCTGCTCAGTGCGCTTTACATACAAAAAGTTTATTAAAAGTTTTAAAATCAGGTAAGGCATGTTCAAAAGTCATATGCATGTATAATATACATGTATATGTACATGTATATATATGAGAGGGTAGCTTGTTCCATAATGTGGGACCAGCTTTATAAAAAGCTCGATCACCGAAAGTCACAATGCGTGTCCGTGGCTCTATTAGCCGGTTCCTCATCCCTGACAGTTGGTTAGATTCAGGGGCATGGGGTTTTATAAGTTCTGAGAGGTACGCTGGTGCCAACCCATTAATGGATTTATATACCAGAAGTAGGATTTTAAAAATGATCCGTGATCTTACTGGTAACCAGTGACAGGTGTGATGTGGTCATGTTTCTTGGTATGTGTGATGAGTCGTGCTGCTCTATGCTGAAGAAGTTGTAGATGGTGAATGAGTTTCTCTGGTAAACCAAAAAGCAACGAATTACAATTGTTCAGTCTGGAGGTCACAAAAGAATGAACAAGTTGTTATGTAGCACGTGGTGTCAGAAATTTGACGATCTTTCCAATCATGTGGATTTGGTGGCCACATGACTTGCACAGTGCGCTAACTTGTTGCTCCATACTGAGATGAGAGTCAAATATTACACCCTGATTTTTTACATGTGGGCTTGTCAAGACTGTTGAATCACCAACTTTTATTGTGGAGATGTTATGCTTTTTTCAGGAGAGATGTTGAGCCGGTGATGACAAAGTCTGTTTTTTCGCCGTTCAGTTGGAGTTTATTGACTATCATCCATTTTTTAATCTCATCCATGCACTTCTCCAGTTTAGAGATGGCACATGCTGTTTCCTGTGTGTTGAAGCATATGTATAGTTGAGTGTCATCTGCATACCTATGATATTCAAGTCCATATTTTCGGATGATTTTACCTAGTTCAACAGTTGTATAAATTGTGAGCAAGATGGGTCCTAAAACTGACCCTTGAGGTACACCACAGGTCTAACCAGTGGGCCTTGAGGTAGCACTGCCCGTCAATCCTCATTTTCACTCACTCGCAAGATTGTAATTGCTTCAGCGACTCTCATCTCAAGGTGAACGAAGAAGAAAAAATAACTTGAATCTTGAAGTTGTGGCCGAAAAAGATGACAGAAAGAAAAGAAGAAATATGCCAAGAACCTGTTGGAATGAATGGAGTCTTGGCCATCTTTGTGCACATATAGGCTATGAATGAGTGAATGAATGAATGAATGAAGGAATGAATGAATGAATGAATGAATGAATGAATGAATGAATAAATGAATGAATGAATGAATGAATGAATGAATGAATGATCGAATGAATAAATAAATAAATAAATGAATGAATGAATGAATGAATGAATGAATGAATGAATGAATGAATGAATGAATGAATGAATGAATGAATGAATGAATGAATGAATGAATGAATGAATGAATGAATGAATAAATCAATGAATGAACGAATGATTAGGGTTATGGCCACCTTTGTGCACACGCAGGCTAAACTGGGTCAGGAGAACTTTCTAAGGGTGGTGAGATGAATGAGTTGACACTGCCCTCCAGACAAAATTCGATCTCTGACAGTCTGAGGCGGAGCACGCTACCGCTCGGTCACGGAGGCTCCCCACAATATGGAATCTTTACGAGTTAGCGGGGAATAAATTTATGTTTCCTTGAAGCCTAAATACCAGAAAGGGGTTCGAACCCGCGATCTCCGACTTTCCAGGCAGATATCTTTAACCACTGCACCAGGCCCCCCAGAGCCGGTTGAATATATGATGCTCTGTTCCCTGCAAACACGAGGCGTTTACACAAGATTGGCTCAATGTCGGGTCAGCGTCTCAGACGATGGGCCAACATTTGACCGGAATTGGTTGAACGCCTTTGTCAGTTGGAAATGCTCTCGAAAAAAAATTGTTGCACTATAAATTGAAGGCCTGACTCTGTTGTGATGTTGGTCCAGTGATGTAGTCGTTGACGCAACATTAATACAGCGTTGACCAATGTGTTGACCATTTTTAATTTTGGCTTCTCACACCGTTTCAATGGCCTGTTGCAGTGGTTTTTATGTTTTTTGTATGACTTGGTGGGCGAAACACACATTTCTGATCTTTATTTTTCATCGTCTGACCTATATTTCATCGTAAAATCCAAGGTGGACGTCATTTTACATATTTACATTTAAAATAACGACGTCATTCCAAATACTAAGCACATAATAGTATGTTAGAATATAATGTGCTTAAACAGAGTTTCGAATGCCTTGCAACCTATAATCTGCCGTATTACGTATATTTTTGAGATTTTCATTAACATGTGCTGTTTTTTATATTATAGTTCAGACGCATAAAAAACGCTTGTTTGTGTGTGTTGGTAGTAACCATTTTGAATTTGAAGGTCAAAGCAAAGTCATTTTCAAAACATGATAGATAAAAACATGATAGATAAATTGATCAATCCAAATCATGCAGAAACCGAAAACTGTGCGGTAATGTAGGCCTACAATAGGAATATAGAAAAGATGTGTTTTTGGAGGCCATTTTTTGTTTTGCTTGTTTGAAGGTGAATGACCCCAAAGATAAAATGTTATCCGACAGATTCGCGGGGAGAAAAATCAGCACTCAAATGTCAAGCCAAGATCAATGTTTAATATTTCAGCCTAGGCTAAGCACACACATTTTTAAAAAAGGCTGCACTATTTGAAAATATATATGACATGTACACATGGATACATATGGCCGATAATTATGTTTTAATAAATCGTTTCCACTGGCCATGTCAACATGTTAACTAGCTTGTCTTGTTTATGATTTTTTTTGTCAAATTTGATTATTTTGTAATGAAAAAAATGTTTCAACGTGTTTGTAGAGATCACTCTTTAATCTTCTACACCATGCGATACATCGTTTGAACAGTAATATAATTAATTTTAAAATAGTATATTCTGTGAATGACCTTGCCCTCCTTTGTTTTCACCGAGCTGGGTAATAAAATGAAGTATGGGGGAGGGGTCTTATGTAACCTTGTTTTCACCCAATGACGTCACTGAGTTTCACAGAATGAAGTATGGGGGAGGGGGTCTTGTTTTCACCGAGTGACGTTACTACCGAGTGACGTTAGTGACGTTTCACAGAATTGCATGTATAGATAGATAGAACAGCAACGACATACGTTTGCGTAAAGTTTCTCCTGCCATACTATATTGTAGTGTCACTATTGTGTGTTACCAGTAGGCATGCTTAAATAAACATTTGCAAACATACTTTTTTTATGTTGTTTATTGTGTTTTTTATTGTGCTTAACTAAGCTTCATTCAATTGCTTGTTTTGTGCATTTGTTATTTGCTTAATCGAATTTCAGCTAAATTGCACCCACATACTTGAAATGACGTAAGGAAATATAGCACGCGCTTTGATTAAAATTTTGTGATACATCGAAAAGTTCCTATGCTGGTCAGAAATATGAGTTTAAATACCGATTGGAAAACAGATTGATTGCAGTTAGTCATTTTATCCACAACGATATAACATGGTGATTGACCTTATTGTTCATCATTTTATCCATCACTATAATATAACATGGAGATTGACCTTATTGCTTACTTGAAAAAATATATAAACAGGTAGGGGCCTACTGCCTTTTGCTTCCGCATTGTATGGCAAAGATAAACAACAATACTAGTAACTACCGACTTGAAAAATAAGCACTGCTGATTGGTGTTAGCCTATGTAATGTAGGACATAATGTGAAGTGCAGCATCATGCTATCATTTGAGTGCGATATGGGGAAAACAGCACGTGTCCAATGTATAAGGTGTGAGGCTTTAAGCCCAGGCCACACCACCAAGTCTAATTGAGACCCGAGAATACTCCACTGTCGTGAGAAAATCGTACTATTTCCTACCCTACGCCGATCCTCGTTCGCACCAGTCAGATTAGGCCACCCTGTGTTGAATGTCGTGGACCTTCCGGGTGACTAAATGCTACTTTCAGATCAGCTGAAGGATCCTACAATTATTTATCGCGACCTGGAGGTGTCCACACAAATGAAATCCGCCGGCCCGCCTACATGCAACTACGACAAAACATGTTAAAGCGACATATGCATGTCCAAAATAAGAAATACAGAGATTTTGTCTCTATATCTCGCTTAACTGGTAAATGCGCAGCACAATTTCTTTTTAACTTGCAGTTCTGGTCTACATCATATGGTCATATTAAGAAGCCAAAATAAATTACCGATTTTTTTATGATTTTAGCCTGGGTATGTCGCTTTAAGTCCTTGCGACAACCCACGATACGACGGATTTTGATTGAATCGTGATCGTGGATTCATTTTTCACAATGCTTCGATTATCTCCGACACGACATTGCGTCGCGTCGGGTCGGGGACAATCGCAGCGGTGTGGCCTGGGCTTTAGGTGAACATCTCGGACATGGACAGGAGCATTCTGACCTCAGAGACTATATCTCTGATACCACAAGCTCATTTCGCCGTATGCACGCATGGCGATTGAACAGATTTATCAGCCGTTAGTGAGCGTTACCACGTGATTTTATAACCATTCCTATAACCACGGAACTCTTTTGGTACTCACTTCGACTCATTACTTATCCTTTTTTCAATATTTAATTTGATCTTAGAGTTTGCTACAGGTAAGGGCTATTTATTCTGTTTAGTAGTGGATAAATTGAACCAGCACAATTCGCATGTCATTCAGTAATTTATATTTGCCAGTGTTTTGAAGCCGATTGTAAATTCTGTCAGAAAAACGTAAACATGGACCTTCTCACAGCAGCGCGTAGGCAGAAAAAGTAATCCATTGAATATTTTCTATTTCTATGTGAATAGAAAATCATATGTGGCGGAGTAGTGGTGTTTTATATTTGCCATATATATTCAGGACACTTAAGCGTGTTTATAAGCCTACAGTTGTTATATCAACAGAACTGCTCAAAATGAGCAGTTTTTGTCCAAACATGGCGTGTGGTTACAGAGAGAGAGCGGGGTTGACCTGAGCGACATCTATGTGTGGAGAATGGGACATGAGCTGTAGTATCCATAGCGAAAGAGAGATGAACAACGATTGGTACACGATCAACTATCAGCTAGCAAAACTGCCACTAATCGTCATTAGAAAGATAACCCAGTGCAATATAATCTGATATCGTTGTACGTCTCATAGTGAAAACTACGTCCCCAGCAAACACGAGGCGTTGGCCTAATGTTGGGCTGACGTTGGCCCATCGTCTACGACGCTGGCCCAGCATCAGTTCAACATTGGGACAACGCCTCGTGTTTGCTGAGACAGCTCAGGTTGTGAGAATTAAACCTTACAACGCTGAAGTAGTTCTGTTTAAACCATGGAAAACAAATGGTGTTCTTTAATTTATTCATCATCATAAATACGGCCATTTAACATTTTTTTTTAGTGCGGTGTTCACTTTAGACGTCAGAATCTGACGTCTACAGGCGTCTGATCCTGATTCTGACGTTTAAAGTCGTTCCCCGCGTTTAAGGCTTAAAGAAAAATCGAATAAGGGCGTCAAACATTTTCTGTTTATTATTATTCTTGTGGTTTGATGCATATACTTACAATATAAATGGCAACATACAAAATGAACAAAAGTGTATGCAATGGATGACAATACAGGTAACTAGCACCCAATGAGATTGACATCCGTAAGAATTAAATACAACTGTGTATTATACATAGCATTATGCATATAGGTATAACACAATGCAATTAATTATGTTAAACACCTACAAACACGCATATCAGCAAGTGTTTTATCTTTGGATAATTCACACTCTGGATTTTTTTTAATCAAGTCATGCCAAGTTGTACACAAATACCAATGTATGTTGTTTGATATGATTTTACACCACATTCTGTGTAACGTTTACTCCTAACGAGGTCAGATATCTAGAAGGGTTGTCTTGCTTACAGCGAGTTGATTCATGACTCCATACTGTGTTCAAATCAACAACCTGGTATTTGTTTTTCAGGAGAAAACTGCAGATTCGACTCATTCTTTGTCCAGGATTTAATAAGTAGTAATCTTACTTATATAATCAGTCGAAATAACTGCGATACAGTGTTGAATTTGATGCCACTTTCATAATATATTCTGCTAACAACTTAGGAGAAGAGAAATCAGAGACGTCAATGTAGGAGGTTGGTGGTAAAACTGATTTATAACTATCCAGTCCTCCGTATACAACCGGCATCATGCCCAGTCTATATCCTCCCCATAACTTCTCAGTACTCACCACGCAAAGAATTCTCAAAGGCCATATAAAATTTGTAAGTTGATAAAAGTTGCACACATTGTAAAGATAGTGCACAAATAAGAGTGTCGCATGGCCCGTAGATATCTATACTCATGTGTTGTGAAAGGTCCTGTATGTACAGATCCCTCAAACTCACTGCTTGGCAGTGACTCGCTATCCGAGCTGCCAGTTTTTGTTTGCTATTGACATTATCATCAGATATTGACAGACAGATATTTTATTGACAGAAAAGAAAAGTCATTACAGACTTATTTGTCATAGAAATGAAAGAGATATATGTACATGTATATACAAGATTGTTAATTTGTTAAAATCATATGATAATATACATGGTATGACATACACAACTAAAATCATGTTAATTGACATCGCCAAAATAAAAACTGGGTATTTCGATAATATAAATGACTACTACTAAAAATGAATTTAAAGGCATTGCCAAGATAACATAGAGGTCTATCATTTTGTTTCCCGCACCAAAACCAGAGATAAAATAGATACTATGTATGACTTACTAATTATATATAGTAGCAAAAAAGACACTCTGGAAAGCGTAGAAACCTAAAATATATACAAGTGCATAATTATGCAACAATAACTGGAGTATGAAATAAGACAATGGTAAAAATTATA
Source organism: Flabesymbios commensalis (assembly GCA_964017125.1). Classification (NCBI taxonomy): domain Eukaryota; kingdom Metazoa; phylum Annelida; class Polychaeta; order Terebellida; family Flabelligeridae; genus Flabesymbios; species Flabesymbios commensalis. The sequence continues at coordinate 560,936 of OZ024905.1, read as the reverse complement.
TGGTATTTTTTTAAATTAAATATAATATCATCCAAGTACAATAAATATGGCATAAACAGGTAGCTCCGAGTCATGTGACCATGCAAGCACAGTCGCTATGAGCGCGGAGATTCCCAGAGATTGACTAGTGGAGCAAACTTAACGGCGTAATAACAGTAGTAATGGCGGTTAAAAATGATTTGTGCAATTCACACAGGACATGGCCCTCGCACAAAAACATTAAGCCTTTTAATAATTCACTATATGGATTAATTCATACTGTTTCAATCACGACCTAGCTAGTACCACATACTCGGAGTTACAATCGAAGAAAAACATTCCCGACCTCATAGAGAAAATCAGTTGACTTGGTGGTTGTGTGCTACGTTAACACATTCTCCGTAATGAAGATAGACATCAGCATGTCTGGAGTATGTGATTGTGTAGTTGAATTGCAGGGGAACATGAGGGTGTTTGAGATATGAGTTAAGTCGGGCATTATGACAGGATTGCCAAGCATGATACAGCCATCTCTGACAAGACGGACGATAACTGGGAAATGTAGACTTGAAGACCGCATCCTGAAAAATGACTACTTCACTATTGTTGTAATCACTTTAGTTGAAATGAAAAACACACCTTTTATCAAATGAGTACAAAGGACGTCTCTTTGGGGCTTGTTCAGGCCTCCAAAAAAGAATCTTTATATCCGCTTGATATTTAGGAGTATCCTTCGCACTCTTAACAGTTTCCTTGCCTTCAACAAATGGTCTATTTTCACTCTCTTTGTGGCTTTTTATGATTATTGTTGACATTTGATGATGAAATATAAAGCCATATTGAAATCAGTGAGGCCATAAACATGGCTAGACGGGTGATTCTTTCCATTTCTTATAGGCTCTAGGGCTATTCGCTGTAAAAGCAGAATATTAGTACAATTGAAACAAACAATAATTATACAGAGCAGACGAAGCGCCCTATAATGTAATTTATTGTAAGTAAACTTATTAACCATGTGTGTTGTAAGAAAATCAACCAACAAAATCGATGCAGCGCGGGCCTTAAAATGTGTCTCTGAGATGAAAATAAATAATCTGTATAATTCAAATATAAATAAATCTCCTATATTTAAATTTAAAGAAATTGTAAAAATGAAAAGAATCGGGCTTTGGGCCACCTTTGTGCACATATAGGCTAAACTGGGCCAGGAGAACCTCCTGAGGATGGTGAGATGATTGAGATGACACTGTCCTCCAGACACAGGATTCGAAATTCGAGCCCTGGCGGTCTGAGGCCGAGCACGCTACCTCTCGGTCACGGAGGCTCCCCACAATACTAACTTTCACACGTGGATGGGGAAGAAACAATTTTGTTTCTTTCAAACCGCCGAGTCCGGGAACTGAACCCCGGACTCTGGCGTGAAAGGCAGCGGTGCCAACCACTACCCTAGGGCCCTCGCCCTAAAGAAATTGTAGATATTTTGTTGGTGAAAATGGAACGATTGAAAAAGATGGGAGAAATAGTTCAGGAGACATTGGCCCAACATTGGTTTACTGTTGGGCCAACGTCGTAGAGGGTGAGCCAATAGTAAACCAACGTTGGGTCAATTTCTCGTTTTAGCTGTGAAAGTCGCTCCGCTTCATACAATACATTATTGTTGTGTTTAATGCCTATAAAAGCGTCCACCGTGAATAATGATCCAATTAATATCAGATCAGCCAGGAAAAACTGTGTCATTTATTCCTGTATTGAATGAATAGATGTTCTAATTGAATAAGTGATACGAACAATGCTGTACAGGCGAAATGTGTCATATGTAGGCTAAACTGGACCAAGGCGCCTTCGAGCATATCAGATGTATACTGCCGGATCTAAAGTTCAAACCCAGAGCTGATTTGCATGTAGTCCCCAGTCTGTGCGACGTCGTCCAACATTGGACAACTTTCTCGAGTGAGTGAATATTGCTTTACGTCGGTTTTTTGCACAATCATGGCAATATCGCGACAGAAGAAAGCCCGCGGCCGGGACTATGCCCTACTATTATTTCGAATGACTTCAAGGGTTCTTTATAGTGGACAGTACCACAGGCAGCACTGTACACCTCATCCCTTTGAACAGTTTGAAGCACTGTATATGCACAACAACGATAACAAATATCCGCCCCGACCGGGACTCGAACCTGGTACATCCAGGTTACAAGCCCCAGTCGATACGAATGAGCCATCGGGGCCGGCCAGCTTTCACGAAGGCTTTAATAGGATGTTATTGTCTTTTCTGTTATTGTCTTTTACCATATAGAACGAAAAATGAACAACGTTTACATTTTCTCACCCGATCAGGTCACACATGACATTACTGTCATAGATTGCAGTTCAAATTACGGCCAGATTATACCTGATACCGATATAAACGTCTGATATAGATTACCAGAAGGACCTTTAACCCTTTAACCGCCGGTACTGCATATATTCGGGTTTTCATTTTTATTAGCACATCAAGTACCACATTTTAAATATGTTAAAGATAAAATGTGACATCAACCAGCCATATTTGAAAAGAGTTGACCTCAATTTTGTCCAATCTGAACAATTTTTACTCACGTGAAGTTGTGGATCGCGTCAGCGAGACACAACTTCAAGTGGGTCAAAATTCAGATTGAATAATTTGGCGGTTAAAGGGGTAAAGCGCTGAATTATTTTTGTATAAACCACAGAGACTAAAGGTTTTTTTCAATTTGAAATCATCATAAATGTCTTAATCTCTTTCCACTGCGTTTAAATACTTATGTTATGGGTCTACGGCCATTATATATTTTTTCATACTTTTTCAGTTTAACGTTAAACAGTTTGTATTTTATTTCGATCCGATGTTGGATAGGTGCTGGTACATCCCCTAGAACAACTCGACATTGACCCGATGTGCCCAACAGTTCAAGAGATACAGCTGGCCGTGGTAAACCGTTTTTAAGGGGGTGAGGTATTTTAAATATTTCGGTGTCAGTGCCAAATGCGTGACCAACCAAAAATTGTTCAATAGCACTGAATAAATTTATGGCTGAAGAGTTTAGGTCTGGATATATACAAGACCAGTCAGCTACTAGAGCAGTGGTTTAAAAGTTATGATGCTATATGTGCGGATGGCGGCCATCTTGGATTTTTGCAGAAGGGGACTATTAAATGCTAAAATAACATAGAAATGTAATTGCTATGTCAAAATTAGAGAGAAAAGACATGTAACACAATATTCTGTGGCAAAAGGTTTATAGGGGTGATATGTGCCGGTGGCGGATATTTTGTATTTTTTCTAATAAAAAAATTCCCCCAGCCCCTATCCCACCTTACTTTTTTAGTCATTGACCATACCCATACCCACACAAATCAGTTGAAATCAGTTTTCACAGATTGGCAAAAATATGGGCTAATTTAAGGTTACTATAGATAGGCTACGGACTTCGAAACCAGCTTTTGTGACCTCACCAATATTATGGGTGAGGTCGTAAAATTAAGGGCACCGAAGCACAACATATTACTACTCACATGCATGAACATAAAATCATAGCCATGGTGATAAAACGTATATGAAGGAATATGTGTAGGAATATATTAAGGCTGACAGAACCTCACTTACATGTATCACACCTTCATGTAATTTGCTTAGTAGTTTCCATGGATTGAGCCATACATTATCTATGAGCAAAGACCATGTACAATAAGACAGTCAACTCTCCCCAAAACGTGAAATCGCGCTCAGTGCTTTCCCCCGGTATTGGGAGTTGGAACTAATGCTTTTGCCATCTATCAAGTATGATTTTACCATATTACGACGAGTAATTATGACATTGATCCTATTAAAAACAATACATACTTTACTTCTCGAAAATCAGAAAGATAAGTATTACCGGAGGTTTACTTCTATTTTTTATCCAATAATTTGTTGGTTAGTTATCAATACTTTTTAATTGTTTTCTTCCCTTTTGCACCTCAGGGGTTGATGCGCTCGTACAAACAAGTATGCATATTCATTGTTTACAAACAACAGGTGACGCCCAGCTAACACGAGACGTCGACTCAATTATATAGTAATGCTAGTCCAAGGTTTGTTATGCTGAACCAGCATTACCCCATCATTGGTTCATCTTCTCGTATCTGCTGGCAGGTGATGATGTGTGCAAGGGTAGATACGGACAAAGAAAACAAACATAAGGTCAATGGAAAACATAATATTACTATGTAGTATAGTCTAATGACACGGATCATTTGTCATGTTTATGATTCAGAATATACCTGAACAGAAATATTTTGCTGATATAAAGCATGTTACTGTTACTGCTGATTCACCTGATCTGAGCGATTCTGTCACAAAATTAGCTTATTCACTGCTGAAATCATTCACGCCACAAATGGGTATTACCATTGAGGATGAGAATATTCTTGTATATATATTAGTGGATATCTTAGTCGCAAAGTGTAGCGATCTGCATGTGATCAATGTGAAATAATGTTGATGCCAATAATAAATTGCATACATTTGTGTCTGGGAAGCAATATTTTAATATTCAGAGTGTGGGGCTTTTGTTTCCCGTCAAAACTTGATACAATTAATTGGTTCAAATGAACGAATTTTCGGAAATATACCTGAACACATTCTACATAGGAGTCACAACAGAGGTGGGCAAGTGGTCTCCACATCGCCACATGTGGCGACAGAAGCAAAATATCTGTAATGTAAATATTTATGAATGACCATTCAGAGCACCTAAAAGTAACCATTTGTGGCGACAGGACTCATTTCGCCTGCCCACCCCTGCACAACAGAGATCAAATTATTACGTTCATCAAAGACACTAAATCACGTGCAAGTTGTTAATGTTTCACGTTGATATTACATATTTATGTCCCAATTCGGCTACACCATGTACTGCGTGAAAACAATGAACACCTTATTACCAGCAACCGCAGGAGAATTTTTTTTTTCTTATTAAAATTCAACTATAAATACATTTTGTCATAAAAATGAACGTGTCTTGTTTTCAAGATATCAATATACTGCTAACGCTCCAGTCCTCAGTGACATTGATGGCAGTGGTCCGAGAGAGAAGGCTTACATATTATAATTTTATAATATTGCTTTTGTGCTCGCAATATATTTTTTTAAATAATAAAAGTTTGAATCAAAAGACATGTCTGCCAAGTTATGGTTGTTACCAATGTTTTGCCTCGATCTCCTTTGTGGTCGATATGCTTGACGATATATCGTGACTCCCCTCCCGTTCTGTGCCCACATATTTGTGCTTTCTCTACACAGCTCTTCTGTTATTTAAATAAAGACATTTTAATCTCTAAAATTGTATGATAATATAACATGCCTTTTCTGCTATATTAGCAGTTATTTTCGTTCCAAAAATAAATATTGCAGAGATATTGTCATAACTGTCAAACCTAGAAATACATTATTTTTTATTTGTAGGCTAAAGTGGTGAAATTATCACTTGTTTTATATGATGATACACTTGCTAAAGCGTAGTTCGAACTCCCGTTAAAAGGGGACAGCACTGCACAATGTATTACACGCATTTGTATGGTGAAATCTGTAAGTCGATCATCTTACTGTACATGGTCTTTGCTATGAGTATATGAGGCAAAACAAAACATTACGTAATTATTCTGTGCTTACATTGTGTATCACTTTAGCCCCATCAATTAGACATTATAAATGTCTTCTCGCTCAGTTTACCCTCATCAATTGAGCATTATAAATATCCTCTGGCTCACATTAGCCTGATCAATAAGGCATTTTAAATCTCATCCGGCTCATATTAGCCTCATCAATTAAGCAATATAAATCTCTTCCGGCTAACTTTAGCCTCATCAATTAAACATTATAAATCTCCTCTGGCTCACTTCAGCCTCATATATTAAGCATTATAAATCTCCTCCGGCTAATTTTAGCCTCATCAATTAAGCATTATAAATCTCCTCTGGCTCCCATTAGCCTGATCAATTAAGCATTATAAATCTCCTCATGCTAACTTTAGACTCATCAATTAGGCATTATAAAAGTCCTCTGGCTCACTTTAGCCATCACTGTATCCATTAAACATTCTTCATCAGAGCAGCTTCTCCAGCTTCGCCAAGATAAAGTTGTATATAAATATAAACTTAGAAAAAAATTTAAACAATTGAACCATATATTTAAATTATTGTCTTTGACATTGTTAAGCAATAATTTGTGTGACATGTTAAAGAATGAGACAACCAGAGGAGGCAGGCTGAGGTTTTATGTCCTCGTGGGTAACATTGACAATGGTAAAGTTTGCAATAGTAGCCACGACTATGTGGTTTCCATATGCTACTGTGAAAGGAGGTTTGTTAGTGTCTCGTAGAAATATACGTATACGAAATGTTTCTACATCCAGATTTGAAAGACATTTCAAAAACTTTGTTTTATAAGTTAATTGTGAATATATTTAGGCCAATTTGATAGTAATCGACCAATATAAATGTTTTTTATTGCGTTTGCTAATCAAATTTGAAATTTATTACAGAAATCTGTATAAATCAGTGACAAGGATGTAGTTCCATTAGTCGAAGCTCAAAGAAGAAAATCGCTACAGTTTATTCGACGGTGGATGATTGTCCAATATATGGATCTAGCTTTTCTGGGAGTTCACGTTATGATGATCCTGGATGCACCCCTTAGATGTAGGCCTACATACAGTCCCTGTGGCTTCACTTTAATTGTTATTATCCTGGATACGCCCCTTAGATGTATCCGATAAATTCAGCCTGCATAGATGGATGACCATGGAATTAAACTGGTTCTATTCTCCAGTAGCGTGCGGATACTTTCCTGTCAAACCACCAGGTGGCGATGATACCTTCATACACAGCCTGTACGTCAGTACCGATATAAGACCAGGTGAAGTCATCGTTGGAAGTAGACACGTGATATGTCTTCAAATACTGATAATAACCATCACAGCGTTTTCCGATCTTAACACCAACTGCTACACGGCTCTGTAAGAAATCAAACTTGCCCCACGGTGAAGTGTCGCTGGTAGCTTTAACCCAGGTACACGCTGCACCACTATACTCAAGTCTAACCTTATTCTCAGCAAGTAGAGGAGTATACACAGAAGATACAGTGATCTGGCTGTCAAGGGGAGCATAGCGTTTCACCAGATCGATCAGTCCCATCTTGAACATTGCATCCAGACACCAGCCAGCTTGTACATCACACAGACTACGCTTCATCACAGATCCTGGCTCAGTGATGTTTTCCCAGTTGTCATTCCACCTTATTCCTGTGTTTAGATCACCCTTCACTGCATCACAAGCACACATTTTCTTCACAGGTGTCAATGACAAAGCTAGACATGTCATATTGTTAGTGCCATCATTACAGCTTGGCATCATCTGACCTGAAAGTTCAAGGCAATCCGGCTTTCTGTACCTAAATCTGTCTTCCTGGTTGGTCAGAGTACATGGTTTAAGTTCATTGTTTGTGTTCACGTCACGACATGGTGGATTAGACTGATGAAGAATAAAATCTGTCATAGCTTATGACCTACACTTCCCTCCACCAAGAAGATGAAATAAATAATTTTCCACACAGGTGACATGCTGGTAAACTGTGCTTGGTGTAGGCCTATATCCCTAAGAAACTAATTAGTCTGAGTGTTGCAGAAGAGACAAGCCAACCTGGAGAGAAGTGTAAACACGTTGGTTGCTAATAGTTTGCGTGTCACGAGACACTCATATTTGACAAACGAACTTTGAACAATTTACTCTAAACACAAACTACAAAAGATCAGACATGGCACAGTTATATCCCATCGATTCTAGTCAATTGTGTGTAGGCCTACCTTCCGTATTTTGTACGGATTTTCAGCCCAAGAGACACTAGTATATCCTTGAATAATTTACACCAAGCACAAACTACAATCGTTCGGACATTAGTCGAGTTACCAGTAGGCCCATGGTTGACATTGCAAAGTCTGGTATTGCAATTTTTTTTGACAGATTTTTGTTCTTATGGTGTCTGGGATCTTTTTCCACTCATTCTTCTGGACGACCTTTTTTTATGAGTCTAAAAGGTCAACGTTTTGGGGACAAAAAGGCTAAGATGAAAAAACAGTTCGAATATATTTATTTTCAGCTCAAATGAAAGCTCAAATCATAAAATAATCATATTATGCATATAAATCCAAACACCAAAAGTACAAAACGGCCATGGAGAGGTCGAAGTAGAAAACGGCCAATTTATGAGTTCAAAAGCGTAAAATAATGAAAATTCTTAAGCACCTTGAAATTCGCCCTGAATAAAAGTTCATATTAGCTTATTATGCATGGCCATAGAAAATATTACAAACACATAGTTAACAAAAGGTTAAATTCCAAAGGGCAAAGGGGCAACAAAATAAAAATTGCCGTAGGACATTGTAATTCAGCTCAGATGAAAGTTTGCATCATTGTTTAAACATAATATGCATGGTGATGAGTCAACACCAAAGTCAGCAAAAGGTTTAAATTGAAAGTCGAAAGGGCACATTTTATTTTAGAGATAAAAGGGTGAAAAAACGAAAGGTGCTTATAACATTCATAATTATTCAATCAGGTCAAATTAAATATGGCATTATCTTGTAAACAGTTCACGTATTGTCAGGGCTTATCTTCAGAGACCAAGGTCATCAAAATATTTAAGAAGATCAAAATGGTGACGTAAAGATAAAAAATTACAACATAATGTTAAATTTGCTGTCTAATTAACTTCTATGTTTATTGAAAGAAAAAAATTCTTCATGCGGAGCTGAATTATCCAGAATATTTTTATAATAGCTAACTACAGATACAGATACAGAACTACTTCTCAATCTCATAAACAACAATGCACGTTTTAACAGTTTAATCATACGCAATATATTAGACAATTTTGAAATTTTCACCCTGATGCATCGAACAAATCATCATAATTCATAGATCTTATTGTAGATGTATTAAAGCTTCAGTCGTCATATTCAGTAGCATTTCACGATATATTTGCACTTTTCCAAATCCTGCTTGCCAGCTGTGAACACTGAAATAGAGATAACATGTTTTGCAACTCATCATGTTGTCCTATCAAATACATACCACAATATCAGCCTATGGACAAATATTTACAAATGTTCAAGATGCATGGTAATGGAAACGTGCATATTTAAATAAACAGCTAGATCTGGCGACCAGGCTTAACGGATTAATAACCCTGAACATGCTGGATCAGCTACCAAATTATCTCATGAAATCAAGGACAATGAAGATGTGGATAATGACACTTATGAAGCATATCCTTACCCTGAAAGCTAAGCAGTGCAAAGACGATAAGGCAGCGCTATTATATTCAACCCCAGTCATGGCGGCAACAATTACACACATATTCAAGGGCGCTGGCATTAATACACAGCCACAACACACACTAAACAAAAATATTGGCCTGGCATCAATCATGGTTGATATTCGTGATGAGCTGGTTGCGCAACAAAAACAATACACAATAATTACTGTCATATAACATAAATTCAAATTGAGTGCTCTTTCTGATGGTTTATTCATATACCCCTATATCCCTCATGTGCTCATCGTTCCCTATCTCATCAAAATCCACATTATCATTTCTGTCTGCGAGACATTGACGGTGATGTGGGTTAGGTGCGAGACATTGATCTGATGTGGGCTGGGTGCGACACATTGATCAGATGTGGGCTACGTGCGACACATTGATCAGATGTGGGCTAGGTGCGAGACATTGATCAGATGTGGGCTAGGTGCGAGACATTGATCTGATGTGGGCTAGGTGCGAGACATTGACCCTGATGTGGGCTAGGTGCGAGATGTTGACCCGATGTGGGCTAGATGCGAGATGTTAACCCGATGTGGGCTATGTGCGATACATTGACCCTGATGTGGGCTAGGTGCGAGATGTTGACCCTATGTGGGCTAGGTGCGAGATGTTGACCCGATGTGGGCTAGGTGCGAGATGTTGACCCTGATGTGGGCTAGGTGCGAGACATTGATCTGATGTGGGCTAGGTGCGAGACATTGATATGATGTGGGCTAGGTGCGAGATGATGACCCGATGTGGGCTAGGTGCGAGATGTTGACCCGATGTGGGCTAGGTACGAGATGTTGACCCTGATGTGGGCTAGGTGCGAGACATTGACGGCGATGTGGGCTAGGTGCGAGACATTGATCTGATGTGGGCTAGGTGCGACACATTGATCTGATGTGGGCTAGGTGCGAGACATTGATATGATGTGGGCTAGGTGCGAGATGTTGACCCGATGTGGGCTAGGTGCAAGATGTTGACCCGATGTGGGCTAGGTGCGAGATGTTGACCCTGATGTGGGCTAGGTGCGGGACATTGACAGCGATGTGGGCTAGGTGCGAGACATTGATCTGATGTGGGCTGGGTGCGAGATGTTGACCCAATGTGGGCTAGGTGCGAGATGTTGACCCAATGTGGGCTAGGTGCGAGATGTTGACCCGATTTGGGCAAGGTGTGAGATGTTGACCCGATGTGGGCTAGGTGCGAGACATTGACCCTATGTGGGCTAGGTGCATGACATTGGGCTGGTGTGGGCTAGGTGCATAGCTTTGACACGATGTGGCTATGTGCGAGATATTGACACGATGTGGACTACAACCCGGGTGAACGAGCAAGCATTCCGAGTGTAGAAGTGGAGGACTGTAAGAAAAAAATGTAGAAGTGGTGCCGTTTCGACAACGAATTTCACGTTTCTAAGATGAATTATTCAATTAATGATGCAACGATTTCTAAGCAGTTTTTTTCCATAAGGTGCGGAATGCATATTACAGTGTAAACTCAGATTTTTAACCTTCGTCATTTTACCGCTAGCTGGTCCACAAACCGGCCAAGTAGACGATATTTTGTCGAAACTGTCGGTCTGGAACGGCAAAAAAATTGTTTATGCTTTTATTTTAACCCAGATCACTGCTATTCAATCTATTTTGATGTTAAACAATCACTTGTAAATTTGTGTGTCCAACGACAGTATATTATTTCTATAAAGTGCCAAAACATGCACTGTACGCACACCTAATGTACAGTTGTATCACCAACAAGGTCATGTGGTGCAATGTGTGCATATCTTATATATATTACTATACTGTTACTATACAGCATAGGATAATGTGATACTAGGAATTGTCAATGGCCATAGTGGCCGAAAATGACGTAAAAAGACATTTTACGTATTTACCTGTCTGATATATGTGGTAAGACCAATGTTAAGGAAAATATTCAGGTATTTTAGTCCTCTTCCATATAAGTACTCTAAGGTGTTTTTAAAAAGAATAGCCACAAGTCACAAACATTCGCCACTGGGGCATACCAGAGGCTACATGAAGCTCGGCCACGTCCCGTAGTATGGCTCTGGGAACCAGAGTAGGAATTTAACTGGTTCTATTCTCCAGTAGCGTGCGGATACTTCCCTGTCAAACCACCAGGTGGCGATGATACCTTCATATACAGCCTGTACGTCAGTACCGTCATAAGACCAGGTGACGTCATCTTCGGAAGTAGACACGTGATATGTCTTCACATACTGATAATAACCATCACAGCGTTTTCCGATCTTAACACCAACTGCTACACGGCTCTGTAAGAAATCAAACTTGACCCACGGTGAAGTGTCGCTGGTAGATCAGACATAGCACAGCTATATCCTATCGATTCTGGTCAATTGTGTGTAGGCCTAACTTCCGTATTTTGTACGGATTTTCAGCCCAAGAGCCACTAGTAGGCCCTATATCCTTGAATAATTTACACCAAGCACAAACTACAATCGTTCGGACATTAGTCGAGCTGCCAGTAGGCCCATGGTTGACATTGCAAAGGCTGGTATTGCAAGTTTTTTCGACAGATATTTGTTCTTATGGTGTCTGGGATCTTTTTCCACTTATTCTTCTGGACGACCTTTTTTATGCGACTAAAAGGTCAATGTTTTGGGGACAAAAAGGCTAAGATTGGAAAACAGTTCGAAGATATTTATTTTCAGCTCAAATGAAAGTTCAAATCATAAAATAATCATATTATGCATATAAATCCAAACACCAAAAGTACAAAACGGCCATGGAAAGGTTGAAGTACAAAAGCGTAAAATAATGAAAATTCTTAAGGACGTTGAAATTCGCCCTGAATAAAAGCTCATATTAGCTTATTATGCATGGCCGTAGAAAATATTACAAACACAAAGGTTACCAAAAGGTTAAATTCCAAAGGTCAAAGGGGCTACAAAATAAAAATTGCCGTAGGACATTGTAATTCAGCTCAGATAAAAGTTTGCATCATTGTTTAAACATAATATGCATGGTGATGAGTCAACACCAAGGTCAGCAAAAGGCTTAAATTGAAAGTCGAAATGGCACATTTTATTTTAGAGATAAAAGGGTGAAAAAACGAAAGGTGCGTATAACATTCATAATTATTCAATCAGGTCAAATTAAATATGGCATCATCTTGTGAACAGTTCACGTATTGTCAGGGCATATCTTCAGAGACCAAAGTCATCAAAATAATTATCAAGGTCAAAATGGTCACGTAAAGATAAAAAATGACAACATAATGTTAAATTTGCTGTCTAATTAACTTCTATGTTTATTGAAATAAAAAATTCTTCATGCGGAGCTGAATTATCCAGAATATTTTTATAATAGCTAACTACAGATACAGATACAGAACTACTTCTCAATCTCATAAACAACAATGCGCGTTTTAACAGTTTAATCATACGCAATATATTAGACAATTTTGAAATTTTCACCCTGATGCATCTAACAAATCATCATAATTCATAGATCTTATTGTAGATGTATTAAAGCTTCAGTCGTCATATTCAATAGCATTTCACGATATATTTGCACTTTTCCGAATCCTGCTTGGCAGCTGTGAACACTGAAATAGAGATAACATGTTTTGCAACTCATCATGTTGTCCTATCAAATACATACCACAATATCAGCCTATGGACAAATATTCACAAATGTTCAAGATGCATGGTAATGGAAACGTGCATATTTAAATAAACAGCTAGATCTGGCGACCAGGCAAAGCGGATTAAAAACCCTGAACATGCTGGATCAGCTACCAAATTATCTCATGAAATCAAGGACAATGAAGATGTAGATAATGACACTTATGAAGCATATCCTTACCCTGAAAGCTAAGCAATGCACAGACGATAAGGCAGCGCTATTATATTCAGCCCCAGTCATGGCGGCAACAATTACACATATTCAAGGGCGCTGGCATTAGTACACAGGCCACAACACAAACTAAACCAAAATATTGGCCTGGCATCAAGCATGGCTGATATTCGTGATAAGCTGGTTGCACAACAAAAAAAATTTACAATAATTATTGTCATATTACATAAATTTAAATTGAGTGCTCTTTCTGATGGTTTACTCCTATACCCTATATCCCTCATGTGCTCATCTTTCCCTATCTCATCAAAATGCACATTATCATTTCTGTCCGCGAGACATTGATGGTGATGTGGGCTAGGTGCGAGACATTGATCTGATGTGGGCTAGGTGCGAGATATTGATCTGATGTGGGCTAGGTGCGAGATATTGATCTGATGTGGGCTAGGTGCAAGATATTGATCTGATGTGGGCTAGGTGCGAGATATTGATCTGATGTGGGCTAGGTGCGAGATATTGATCTGATGTGGGCTAGGTGCGAGACGTTGATCTGATGTGGACTAGGTGCGAGATAGTGATCTGATGTGGGCTAGGTGCGAGATATTGATCTGATGTGGGCTAGGTGCGAGATAGTGATCTGATGTGGGCTAGGGGTATGACATTGATCTGATGTGGGCTAGGTGCGAGACATTGATCTGATGTGGGCTAGGTGCGAGATATTGATCTGATGTGGGCTAGGTGCGATACATTGATCCAATGTGGGCTAGGTGCATGTCATTGATCTGATGTGGGCTAGGTGCATGTCATTGATCTGATGTGGGCTAGGTGCGAGATATTGATCTGATGTGGGCTAGGTGCGAGATATTGATCTGATGTGGGCTAGGTGCGAGATATTGATCTGATGTGGGCTAGGTGCAAGATATTGATCTGATGTGGGCTAGGTGCGAGATATTGATCTGATGTGGGCTAGGTGCGAGATATTGATCTGATGTGGGCTAGGTGCGAGACATTGATCTGATGTGGGCTAGGTGCGAGACATTGATCTGATGTGGGCTAGGTGCGAGATATTGATCTGATGTGGGCTAGGTGCAACATATTGATCTGATGTGGGCTAGGTGCGAGATATTGATCTGATGTGGGCTAGGTGCAAGATATTGATCTGATGTGGGCTAGGTGCGAGATATTGATCTGATGTGGGCTAGGTGCAAGATATTGATCTGATGTGGGCTAGGTGCATGACATTGACATGATGTGGGCTAGGTGCGAGACATTGATCTGATGTGGGCTAGGTGCGTGATATTGACGGTGATGTGGGCTAGGTGCGTGATATTGATCTGATGTGGGCTAGGTGCGAGACATTGACGGTGATGTGGGCTAGGTGCGTGATATTGATCTGATGTGGGCTAGGTGCGAGACATTGACATGATGTGGGCTAGGTGCGTGATATTGATCTGATGTGGGCTAGGTGCGAGACATTGACATGATGTGGGCTAGGTGCGAGACATTGATCTGATGTGGGCTAGGTGCGTGATATTGACGGTGATGTGGGCTAGGTGCGTGATATTGATCTGATGTGGGCTAGGTGCGAGACATTGACGGTGATGTGGGCTAGGTGCGAGATATTGATCCGATGTGGGCTAGGTGCGTGATATTGATCTGATGTGGGCTAGGTGCGAGACATTGACATGATGTGGGCTAGGTGCATGACATTGACGGTGATGTGGGCTAGGTGCGAGACATTAATCCGATGTGGGCTAGGTGCGAGATACTGATCTGATGTGGGCTAGGTGCATGACATTGATCTGATGTGGGCTAGGTGCGTGATATTGACAGTGATGTGGGCTAGGTGCGAGATATTGACATGATGTGGGCTAGGTGCGAGATATTGATCCGATGTGGGCTAGGTGCGAGACATTGATCCGATGTGGGCTAGGTGCGAGATACTGATCTGATGTGGGCTAGGTGCATGACATTGACATGATGTGGGCTAGGTGCGAGACATTAATCCGATGTGGGCTAGGTGCGAGATACTGATCTGATGTGGGCTAGGTGCATGACATTGACATGATGTGGGCTAGGTGCGAGACATTGATCTGATGTGGGCTAGGTGCGAGATAGTGACCGGATGTTGGCTATATATAGTTGCTAGACATTAACCGGATGTGAGTTTTTTTTTTTTGCGAATTTAGCGAGAAGGAGAAATTTGCGAATTTAAGAATCTCGCGATAATTATTTTTCATAATAGCCCTACCAAAAAAAGGAAATTCGCAAAATCTGAACTTCAAAAAGTCCCAAAATCAGAAATTCGCGAAAATTTAAACACGCGAAAATTACAAGATCTACAGAATCTTCTATGGCGCTCAGGGTCGGATCCAGGATTTGAAAAAGGAGGGGGCGCAGTGGCTTTGTGGGCTCGCTCCCGAGACTTTTTTTTCAGGGGACGTTTTAAAGAATTTGGGGCAAAAAGGGGTGAGCGTGCGACCCCTGCGCCCCCACTCTGGATCCGCGCCTCGCGCTGCCTAACATCACTCAGCCATAGGGTGAGAGACCCATGTTATTATGGGTGTGTTCATCAGGGAATCTCTATAGACCATGGGCCATCATATACATTACAAGTGAGCATTATGTTAGCAAAAACAATAATAAGCTATTTTCAACCGTTTTGAGCTGATTTGACCTTGCTGTGACCTGTGACATAACTCCCCTATGGAACCAAACACCAACTTATGTCATCATGTGTACTTGGGTTGGGTTTCGACCGATTTATAGGAATTGCTGGTCCAATAATTTACTTTCAACCATTTTGAGCTGATTTGACCTTGCTGTGATCTTGAGATGACATTACCATGACCTTGGGATAACTCCCTTATGAAACCCAACATCTACCCATGTCACCATGTGTACTTGGCTTGGATTTCGACCTATTTATTTTTATACCACCCTAAGGGTAAAGGGTACCGTAACATACCATACTATGGTCTACAAAAATACACAGGGGGTACAGGTGGGCCCAAGGTCCAGTAGTTTACAATCCAATGCAATCTGATATAGACGGTTTACAAGTGAGTAAATATGAAATATCGATCCAGATTATGAAGTAGGCTATATGTAGGCCGCATGTCTGTTTACTATTAACATACACCTTGAAGATCCGACAGTTGATGTGGCCGATATACATGATATAGCGGTTTGAACAAACATGTGATATGGTAAGGTAATTTTCTTCAGCCTTGAATTGTTTGGCCCATATTTATAGGCCTATATACGTTATGAAGTGCTTAAATTAGCCCGTATATAGATATGATTGATTGCTTGATTGCTTGATTGATTGCTTGACTGATTAATTGATTGATTGATTGATTGATTGATCGATTGATTGATTGATTGATTGATTGATTGATTGATTGATTGATTGATTGATTGATTGATTGATTGATTGATTGATTGATTGATTGATTGATTGATTGATTGATTGATTGATTGATTGATTGATTGATTGATTGATTGATTGATTGATTGATTGATTGATTGATTGATTGATTGATTGATTGAGTGAGTGAGTGAGTGAGTGAGTGAGTGAGTGAGTGAGTGAGTGAGTGAGTGAGTGAGTGAGTGAGTGAGTGAGTGAGTGAGTGAGTGAGTGAGTGAGTGAGTGAGTGAGTGAGTGAGTGAGTGAGTGAGTGAGTGAGTGAGTGAGTGAGTGAGTGAGTGAGTGAGTGAGTGAGTGAGTGAGTGAGTGAGTGAGTGAGTGAGTGAGTGAGTGAGTGAGTGAGTGAGTGAGTGAGTGAGTGAGTGAGTGAGTGAGTGAGTGAGTGAGTGAGTGAGTGAGTGAGTGAGTGAGTGAGTGAGTGAGTGAGTGAGTGAGTGAGTGAGTGAGTGAGTGAGTGAGTGAGTGAGTGAGTGAGTGAGTGGCCAACAAGCGGCGAGAAAGTGAGTGAGTAGTTACGTCAAACAGTTTCTCGATGACAACTGGATCGAATGAACCATGCCCACTTATGGAAAACAATGTGTCTCAATTTGTGAAATATAAACCTGCCATATCCCTCGGTTTCGCCTCGCTCGTTTTCAAATGACCCGCTAAAATTCCACAAGATCTCGAGGTCCCCAAATGTTCACATTGTTTGATTGTATACAGGATATTGATCCCCAACGTGCTAATATTTTTTTATTTTTTTCATCCACTTGAAATAGTGGGTCGCGCTAGCGAGACACAACTTCTAGTGTGTGAAAATTGCTCCTATTTGTTCAATTTGAGACCAACCATTTGCATATGTTGAAGTCTAAGCATTCATTTCATTCCTAATAAAACAGATTAAAAACGACAATAGTCGTGTTTAGTACTCAAAGGGTTAATATTATTATCATCGCTACAGGTCTATATAATATGGCTCAAAGGTGTGAATATGCCACCGTGGGCTATTACTGATAATAATACTGAATCTACGCGGCACTGACTTCGATTCAGCATTGATACATCATAGGGCCTATATCACCATATACTGTAGATCTGGTAATATTCGCGAGGTTTTAATTTTCGCGAATTTTGGGAGGAGGACATATTTGCGAATTTAAGAGTCTGACGAAAATTATTATTATTATAGCGCTAGGCCTACTATAATCGAAATTGATAATTTGCGAATTCTACACCGCACGAAAAGTTAAAAAATCACAAATTCGCGAAAATCTAAACACGCGAAAATGACCAGATCTACAGTATGCACAGTGGATGTACCTTTTCACTATAAGGGGGACATTTTCTTCCATTAAGAGTCCGTTTATAATTTAGTGATGTCCCACTCAGACCTGGACAGACAGAATGTCGGCTCGAAACCGATGCTGGCGGTTTTGTGATAAAGCCATTAGAGGACTATTGCACCGGTTAACTTAGAACATGCATGCTATATCAAATCTGGAATAGATGGTATAAATGCAATAGCAAATAATAATTTGAAAGCCAAGGTAGGATAGTATTGCTTCGTGTTCTACACATGCGTGCAAGAACTGTATAAGGGAGCCCCCATTCTATTACTGGGGGGTGGAGTACTTTAATTGGACAAAATTAGCTATTTCAATTCATATCTGCATAACTTTTTTTTATACTCTGCCTCAAGCAAAATATTTTTTCAGTTTGTGTGTGGAGATAAAAATGTATTTCACTTTTATCGAATTTGTTTTCAGTCTACAAAGCTGGATCTCTTAAACTAGGCCTGATATTGATCTTAAAGAGATATTTAAGGTCAATTAATGACGCCGAACGAAAGGAAGCTCAAAAAAAGGGCCATTAAATTATGCTGCTCATAAGCTTATGTAATTATTTATTTCCATTTTTTTTTACAGTTGAATATTTATTTACAACATATCCTTCACACAATTATTTATATCACGAAAATGTAGTCTTAAAATAATTATTTTTACTCCAACCCCTCCCCCCCCCCCGCCCCTGATAATTGGATGGTGGTCTCTTAAATCTTTGTTGGACTTTGTATTATATTAGGGCACATATACGTTGCTATTGCTCAGTAGACGTTGGCCTAACTTTGGCTTGCTGTTGGCCCACCGTCTACGACGCTGGCCCAACAGCAAACCAAAGTTGGGCCAATGTCTCGTGTTTTCGGGGTGGTCATGTCGGGTGTATCTGATGACTCTCACGGTCCTTTATGATTGTTTACACGGCACTTCTTTGTGTGATAAGACGGAACACATTATTTAGCAAACATCATTAGGCCAGAACTGCCCCAATGCTGGCCCAGAATATATAATTATCCGCGGAAGGTTTTTAATTATCCGCGGAAGGTTATAATTCTCCGCGGAAGGTTTTTAATTATCCGCGGAAGGTTATAATTGTCCGCGGAAGGTTTTTAATTATCCGCGGAAGGTTATAATTCTCCGCGGAAGGTTTTTAATTGTCCGCGGAAGGTTTTTACTTATCCGCGTAAGGTTTTTAATTATCCTCGGAAGGTTTATTTACTTATGAGGGTGATGGCCAACCATACATCTCACACAAGGATAGTGGGGTTTCTTTGATTTAGATGTCGTACTTTGAACAGGGCCTGGACACGGGTGTACATCACCACTTATCAACAAACTGATGGAAAACAACCACTTATTTCTGTTTACAGTAACAATTGGCGTCATGAGGTACAGCAAGCATGGGTACCCGGAATCCCCAAGCAACAGTACGCTCATCCTCGTACATTGCTCCTGGGAAACACGACACTTTGCGCCGTTGATGAATTCATGATGGGCCGTGGTCTTCGACGCTGGCAGGAACAATAAAGCAGCATTGGTGGAACGTATCGTTTTTGTCGGACGTGTCCATTGTCGGCGCTGAGGGGAATCACTGCAAGTGTAAACAAACTGTATGCTTCACGTCGTTACAACACTGGTTTAGTATTTAACCTTATGGTTTATTAACACGATGCTAACCTAATTGCTTCTGGCATACGGGTTATTTTTTTGTAAAACATTGTTTTACTTAACACTGTGTTAAGCCAAACTTCGTGTTAGCTTAACTAGCTTCGGGCATACGGCCCTTAGAGGATTTACCCTCCATGACTGTTTCCACTGAATCAATCATAGAGAATACAGTGGCAAGAAACAAAATACATGTGTATGCTAGTCTCTGTTTTAAAAGTTCAAACCGGAGGACGGCACCTTGATAATTGTTTAATGGTTTGTCCTTCCAAGGTAACGCCCCGGAATAACGCTTGTATTCTTCAGTCTTAGAGGATTTACCCTCCATGACCAAATCCACTGAATCAGTCATAGAGGGTACTCCCTAACGACCAAAAATCGTTTACGTCCGAATAAGGACGCACACCTTTCCCGGCCATCGGAGGAGAGGAAGAGATACAACACAAATCATTCTGATTATTTGAACAAGGACCTAAATCTGTTAAAGAGAAAACTGAGGGTGTTACAATTGACATATTTGAATCATTCTGTTTATTTGAACAAGTACCTGAATCTATCATAGAGGATACAGGTGTATTAATTCCTATACTCCCCAACGACAAGAAATCGTGTACGTCCGAATAAGAACGCACACCATTCCCGGCCGTCGGAGGAGATGAAGAGATGCAACACAAATCATTCTGGTTATTTGAACAAGTACCTAAATCTGTTATAGCACACTAATTTTCGTGTAAACTGAATCGTTCCTCTCCTCGCTTTTCACTATCGAGTTCAGCCTATTACCACTACTAGGTGCCCCAATATCACAACTAGGTGGCGCCCTAGACACATTGACAGCCTTGTTAGGCCTACGGCGGACAAAACCCAAACTCTGATTTTTACCCTTGAAGGAGGAGCTGTTTTTAAATTTTGCGGTATTTGTTTCACCACTACCATGCACCCCATCACCCAGTTTACATAATAGGGGGTGATGTGGCGCATCGCAGTGATGACACTTTATCTTAGTATGACAATTTTTTGGTCTGGTGATTAGCTTTAAAACACTTATAGCAAGCACCATAATCATAAATGACTTGCCTTCTCTTTGTAACTGAGGTCTGCAAAAACTGTTCACATGAGACAAGACTATGCTCCTTGCCGCATGTGAAACAGCAATCATGGGTGGTGTCGGAATGTGAGTAAACTTGTTCACTTACTGTTAAAGCACCAGCTGTTGGTAGTCGCTTTTGTAAAATACATTCACTAGATGACTTTCTCGTGGCCCTCGACGTATATGTAGAAAAGCAGAGGGCACGTTGACGGGTGGCGACAGAATCTTGTAGGAAGGTCAATAAATGTGGCAGATCCCCTTCCTTGCCCTTGCTCACGTCTGCCCATTCCAATGCCAACTCACAAGGCAGACGGCTGATTATAATGGGTGTAATGATTATGCCATACTTGGCGGCATCAATTCCGAGAAACGACAGACTTCTGACGTGTGATTGTACAGAGTTGTAAAAGTCCCAGAGACATTCAGTGTCGCGTGAATTCAAAGCCTTTAGAGGGATTAGTTTCAATAGTTCTCGCGAATGCTTAACAATTAGTTGATTGGAATCGCCAAAACGTTCCTTTAAGATGCTACAAGCGTCAGTAAACCCCGCGTCTCTCATGGTGATGCCGCTCACAGCTTGAGCGGCATCCCCCGACAAAAGCGAATTTAAATACGCAAATTTGAAAGAATTTGGAATATTTTGCGAAATTACTGAAATTTCAAAGGCCTGGCAAAACGCATTAAATTTCACGTACTCACCACTGAATGTCGGGAGGCTTAATTTAGGCAATTTCACTGTGGGTTTCCCCGCTGACAGTGAGTGTCGTGAAGCTGGTTTACCCGCTGACAGTGAGTGGCGTGAAGCGGACCAAACCGATGGTCGGGAGGCTTAATTTAGGCAATTTCACTGTGGGTTTCCCCGCTGACAGTGAGTGTCGTGAAGCTGGTTTACCCGCTGACAGTGAGTGGCGTGAAGCGGACCAAACCGATGTGGACACAGCTGGGGATGGCACTAACTGGAATGAAGAACCAGCTGGCACAGACATCGTCGTGGTAGTGACAGGTGGAGTCTCCTGCAGGTTGATCAGATCTCCGTCGGTCGTGATAGTAGTGGGGTTGATGATACCTGCATCAGCAGCTGTAGTAGTCTTCTGTGGCATTGTGTTCAAGACGGCAGCGCTCTGCAGTCGTGTCTGTAATGATGAGATGGCGAGCCGGCTGTACCCATAGCGGTGATCGATCTCTTCTTCAGAAAGCCATACTAATAGTGATTCATAAATTCTATCTGCTGATTTATGAGATATGGCACTGGTTTCAATGTCAGAGATTAGCACCTCTTGTTCTTGCCCGGCGTCCGTTTTTACGGCCTTCTCAAGAAATGCTAGAGACTCTCTGCATTCTCTTAACTTGACGCATATTGTTTATGGGAATAAATATACACCTGCCCACTCTTGACTTGTCACTCTCTGTGGTGAAGAGTCGTGAAGAGTCATGACTTCCGCTGTGCCCAGGTTAATTCCTCCATGTTAAAAGTCATGGAGATTCATGATGACTTTTGGAGTTTGGCAGAGACGCAAGTCAAGAGTCCATAACACACTTGAAGCTGGATACAATATTATTAAGACACAGAAGACAGGCAGCTGCTTTACAATTTATACAGAAAATAAAAACGACCCTTTCAGCTAGAGTGTGACTATAGCAGTAACCCGAAAATCCCTCAGCCTTACACTATAAGCTGAATGCATTTGTTGATTCTCGCCTGAGCGAATCAATAGCCTGCGTCCACTTACATGGGCACCCACAAAGCCAGAAACGAGTCTTCACTATCATCAGGCAAAAAGCGATAACTAGCCACGACTCAGTAACTAGTTACCGTTCATAAGCCCAAGTCATAATCACTGAAAAGTGAGAAGTGAAAGAGAAGTATCGCGCCCAAACCTAGTGGCTGTATACCCTCTTTCACCTCTCATCAGTAGATATCTCATTACCATCTGAACCAGGCGTTGGCACGATACTGGTCCACCACCTTAGGATGCTGGGCCGGCATCGCGCCAACTACAACATGCAAGACACAGTGTTGGCCCAATTATTGTACCATCTGAATACAGCCCACATCAATTCTTCGCTGTCCCGCGTTGGTACAACGCTGGTCCACCATCTCCATATGCTGGCCCAGCGTTGCACTAGCGATTGTGCGGAAGACCACCATTCTGGCTATTATGCTACCTGTACTTTAACCCATCTCCACTGCACTCACTGACTGCCCTTGTCCTGCAATAGGACCACAGCGTTGGCTCAACGCCGGGTCAACGCTACTAGTTCTCATTAGGAACAAGACGTTGGCCCAACACTGTGTCAATGCTTACAACTCGTCTTTCATTTATATATAAATATACCCTTTTCCCGGTTGACCTCTCGGAGTGATCCAAGCTGTCAAACAGACGCTGTCTTGATTACAGCAAATAAATTGAAACGTGATGACAGCAGTGCATGGTTTTGACATTTGGTAAAAATAAAATTTTAAAATACCTGACCTTGAAGTTGACCTTTTGACATTTAAGATGACTTTGAATCATAAAAAATAATATAAGAAATGGATATTCTAGTCAAAAGTACACAAAGAAAGGTATTACACTTGTTCCTACCTTTATTTGTTGAAAAATCCTATTTAACCCTCAAATTTAGCTTTGACCTTAGTTTCTGCCCTCTAGTCCCACCGCCATAACAAAGACATAGATTTTTGACAGTGCTAGAATGTTATTATAACAGATAAGCTCCCCAACTCTAAAAAATGGATTAGGCCACAGCAAATTAATTTTATGGATGAAGGATTCGCCGCTTCGATTTTACTGTGATAGCAATTTTTTATTTAAAATAAAAAAAAAATCGCCCCCCCCCCCCATTTTTTTGAAGGCACCAATTTTTTTTTTTTATCTTGCAACTCTGTTTTTGTCTGGAGACACCTATTCCCCCCCCCCCCACCTAATAATCACGTCAATGTTACATTTCTTTTTTTTTTTTTAATTCTTCTGCGCTCAACCACATTTTTGCGGAAAATCATTTTTTTTTTTTTTTAATATTTGTTACTTCTTCACTCGCTCCATTTTTTGGGGAAATCAAATTTTCTTTTAGAAAAAAAAAAATTGCTCTCTCGCCCCATTTTTTTCTGCTGAGAATTTGTCATCCATAAAAATAATTTGGTGTGGCCTTATAAACAAGAATCATGGTTTAAGTGTACAACTTTGGGCAACATAATATGATGGTTTTGCCGATTTTTACGGCAAATGGCGGCCATCTTGGATTTTCATGCTTTTATAAGTCAGATTTTTATAGACTTATTTGGTTATTGACTATATCCAGTAGGATAGAAAACCGTTGAGAAACCTTTTGTTTTAATTTTTAAGAGGTCATGTGGTAGGGTCTATAGGCCTATCGACCCGTCTACTTGTAGTTTCATCAGATCTTTTAGTATTAACTTTAGGCTCTATAGCCTATTAGTCTACATGATGTTGAATATGACTGTGCAATAATCATGACTCGAGTTCTTTTTTAACTCGAGTTAAAGCTTCCTGTCAGTCTCACCCTGCAGTAACCCGCAGTGTTTGACCTGTCAAAATGGCGAGCGCTGTGAAAAACAACGTGACAGAATCAGAAAGTGGCTTAAATAAATGGCAACTGGCATTATGTGTTGGTGTGCCAGTGGCAGTAGGTGCTACTATCGCAGGGGTGTGGTATTATAAAAAAGGCCGAACAAAAAGGCCTAAATCCGGTAAAAGCCAGAGCAATGAAGGCGAAAATGTGGATTCCCCGGCAGTCGCTGGCCCGTCAACGGCCGGTGATGCTGGCTCGGTGTCGATGGCGACAGAGGTCGCCGCAGCAGAGTCCCTTGTAAATGTAAGTCAATTAAAATGACACACAAATTTACATAATGAATTATTAGGTAGTCTAGAGTTGACTATAGCCTACCCAAATACACATTATAAAAAATGATCAGCCAGGATCACATAAAATGATAAATTATGTCATGATTTTCGACGATTTCTCCGTCAATTGACAGTTCTGAACAGATCAAAATTGAAAAGACTTCTTCCTGGCCTGGGCGATAATAAAAGTTTCCCTTATTCAGTATCACTACGGTCTGTTTCACCAGAACCTGGTCCTGAGCGTAGCCTTTTTCTAATTTGCTCAGTCCTTCTTTAAAATCTGTTAACAAAATTTTTCTCGGATCATTTTCCATGTTCCCCTAACATCCCTGAAAATTTGGTGCAATTTTGTTGTGTATTTTGGAAGTTAGACCATTTGGCATGTAATAGGATTCTTGTTTCACGGCAATGGTGTTAAAGAGAGCTGTCATTTTGAAAAATTATTACATGCCAAATGGTCTAACTTCACTAATACACCAAAAAATCTACCAAATTTTCAGTGATGTTGGGGGGAGGTGAAAAAATAATCTGAGAAAAATTTTGTTAAAAAAATTTAAAGAGCGACCGAGCATATTGGAAAAAGGCTACTCCCAGGTCCTGGTGAAACAGACTGTAGGGTGATTGCGCAGGGGGTATTTTAGCGCACCTCGTTTGTTTTTTGTCCTAGTTCTTAAAGGGTTTTGTAAAATTTTATCTTATTATTTTCGGTCGTTGACAGGTGTTTTAATGCAGCGTATATAAAAATCGCTTCGTTTCGCGGCAATTTTTTTTTTCATCTGTCGTTAAAATAGTTCCTTTTTTATTTTAAGTCACAGAAAATGCCGATTTTTCTGGCTTTAAAACTCAATATCAGTAGAATTACATTTTTTTTAAAATTTTTTTGCAGATGGTTGTATCAGGTTGAAATAAAATCAGACATGTGTCAGAAGGATCCCAAATCCATTTGAAAACAAACTAAATGAAAAATATATGCAACATGGGTCTCCACGCTGTTACACAATGCGGTGCGCGAAAATACCTTCAATTGCGCGAAAACTCCCCCAGAAACATAGGAGATTGAAGTACTCTATACTCCCTATTCAGTGTTTTATCTAGGATTCAGAAGGGGCATGGCGCCACAGATCATCGGGGCACCTTATCATGCCCGCCAGGCACCCAGTTGACTCGGTTGGGCATTTCCAACACCCACCCTCCCCAATTAAGGGTACAAACATAATCAGTTAGGTATGTCAACATCACCAGTTATAACCACTATGTACACTAGCCGTTATCAGGTATTGTGTCATAGGTGTGAACGCGAGACATCAGTGATCGGGGTGTTTTCCACTGTGACAATAGCCTAGGTGGATTAAATATGATGTAACAATAGTTCAATGAGGCTTTTTATTGTCTGAATATTAGAAGGGCAACATGGCGCACCTGAAGGGCAACATGGCGCACATGAAGGGCAACATGGCGCTCACAAAGGGCAACATGGCACTGCGCCATGTTGAAATGGCTAAATGAAACACTGCTATTCCCCATTGACCCGGAAGTATATTTTTTACAAACTGGAAGTGGCTCAGACATACCAATCATAATACGACCCATGATATTCATACGCGATATGCCGATAAAATATGTCATATGATAACTGAATGACGGAGCCTCTGAGAGGTACAAGAAAAACTCTTTTCCTGTTTTTATTTCAAAGCGATACAACTAGTGTATCAACATGCAAAACAATGAAATTTACTGATTTAATTTTTTTGTTCTAAAGAAGATAGGCCCTAAGTCCTAACAAATCACAATTTTCTGGGAGTTAAAGGCCCATACTCAGGCAAATTGCATGTTTTCGATTTAGCTCTGTTATATCTATTTGCTTGTGTGAATTAGTGAAGGCAACATTCCGATATTATTAGGATAAGTATGTAAGGTCTCAGATGTATCACATCGTCAAAGACGTTGCTACGAGTCTCACATTTACAAACACGAAAGGTCAACACTTCTAAATAGGCCAATTGACATGTTTTACATCTTTGCGGGACATCGTGAACATAGCCAAAATACACAGGTAATTTTCATGGGATGTTCGTGGCTAGTGTAGTGACAAAGAGAATAGGATTTTCCTCAGTTTTCATCCTTTGTGAAAAGAAACAAATCAACATCAGACCCTTCATCTAGACCCTCAGCAGCTTAGTCAAAGCCATTATAATAAAGAGATGGTTGTTATTAATTGTATAAACATTCTGAAATACACACTTTTCGGGTACCTATGATAGAAACTTATATAACACAATTTAAAACTTTTTAACATGGGGATGAAAAAAAAGGTTGAAATGACAATTTTTATACGAAGACGAAGTGGTTACTAAACCGTAGTCTGGTCTGGGGTTTAGTAGCCACTTCGATTTTTATATAGGATAATACGTGGCTACAGTGGCCAACGGAATTTCCAAGTCACAAATAAAGTCACAAATAAGCTCATAAGATGCGTTGTGTGCCCCTGATCGCAAGGCTGTTTATTTTGACTTGATTGTAAGTAATTTTTGAGTTATTGTCAATTTTATAGATTAAAATGGGGGATGTTTTCTGATATCAGTCAGAACCAAAGCCCTATAAATTCATCATAGCAGCCCTGCTGATTTTTGTCACCCCAATTTTTTTAAATTTTACACCATTTTCAATGATCACTATTTTATTATTATTTATCGTCCATTTTAAGAAATTTGGCACATGCAACTGGAGGATTCAGAGGTATAGATTGGCTTAACTTTTGGAAAGTGATTTAAGTTGAAAATAATTGACAGCTCATCCTATGTGGTCTATTGTGGCATTTTAAATACCAAAATGATGTCAATTGTGGTCTCTTTCCTAATGTATTCTTCGTTTTAAAATAATATAATAATTGAAGGTGCATGAGTGCTAGGCGTGAAGGTGTAGATTAAGATGTCACATGACATTCCTTACTGGGAAGGTCACAGAAGATATTTAACACGTTTGGTGAAATTTTATTGCTTGTTTGAATGCTAGATTAGGCCATAATTATCCAGTAGCGTATGTTTTTTGCTGATATCTCCGTCAATTCACAATCAATTTTCATGAAATTTGGCAAACTTATAAATATTAAATCACCATTTCAATCATAAACTCCTGTCAAAAGTCCCTCAAGAGGCCACTGATTTGTATCTATAATTCAAAAAAATTTCCCAGTGTGTTGTCGGCCGTTCTGGTCTGCCATCTTTTTATTTTTTTCTTCTCCTTTTTTCTTCACTCTTACTTGTTGTCTCTGCAATATTAATCTCCGCCAATTTTTTAAATTCTTTAACCGCCAAAGTTTAAACCAATTTTTCCCTGTTTGCGTAATGTTAAAGTTAGTCTATAATATAATATATTCGGGATCAGTCTTAATGGGTAATACTTTCTGCCCATCTGTTTTGCGACAGAAAAAGGTTTCTACCAGGGGGTTCCGGGGGGTGGGGTGTGTTTCGGTCCCCCCCCCTCATTTATCAGAACAAAAGGGGAGATTTTTTTTTTTAAGTTTGGTGGCCATTTTAGTTAAAATACCCCATTCTAATCACTAAAATTTAAACTGAGAATGTTATTTCTGTGGGAGGACCCCCCTCCCCCACTTTAACATTCCTGGTAGAAACCTTGCTATAATATAATAATAATTGCAAGATAACGCAAAATTTCAAGTTGTAACCGAATATGTGTTTTTCAGGACCCACATCAACAAGCTCAAGTAGCAAAGAATAAAGGCAATAAATATTTCAAAGGTGGTAAATATGACAAAGCAATCGAGTGTTACACAGTGTCCATTGATATTTGTCCTGAGAAGCATCCTGAAGACATTGCAACATTTCACCAGAACAGAGCTGCAGCTTACGAACAGCTGGTTAGTTTTTCACTGTGGTTTACCCTTAAAGCGCAACATTAAAAACAGTAATTTTCACCTACTTGAATATCTGTCTCGTTACATCGAATCACAACTTGGAAGTGAATGAAAATTATTTTTTTAATTATTCGTTTAATTTAAGACCAAACATTTGTAAATTTATGTTTAAACACATATTTCATTCCCAATAATTGTGAGTTAACCTGCTAATGTAACAGATAAATAATGATTATAGATTGTTTGTGGGCTTTAATGCAGTTTAATATGTTTAGTCTTACAGTGCGGGGATCGACTTTAGTCGTGAGAATCTGAGGTTTGTAGGCGTCAGATTCTGTCGACTTTAGTCAACCTCGCGTTGTAGGAGTAAAGATATTTGTATAAATGTCTGTAGACCCATAACACAGATTAAATGAATCGGAAATACAGGGCTCCAGATAACATGCGTATATGAGTAAAATACGCATGTAAAAACAGCAAATACTCATTAATAGAAAATCTGAGGAGTAATATTACTCATAAAAACTATTAAATTACCCATCAAAGTAAAAAAAACCCAGAAAAATGAAACGATTGTTGTATTTTTTACGTGAAGAGAACTATGTGACTGTAAGATAAAATGATGTAAATAAAGCTTTCATGTTGTTGTATGAAAAATACTCCTCGTTTATTTTTTTATCATATTTCACTCCTCATCACCCATTTCAATGAGTGAAATACTCCTCAAACCAAAAAATTATCTGGAGCTCTGGAAATAGCTCAGAACTAAGACATTTATGATGATTTTAAATTGATAAAACCCATTTGGTTGCGATGTTTTTTACAAATTCATTCAGTGCTTTAAGGGTTAATGGGTTAATGGTTAACCCTTGTGCTGCTAGGACCATATAGACTATAGATCTGTGGTTCCAAGCAAATTTCAAACCAAATAAAATGCACCTGAAATTTATCGAACAGTTAATTATCAATCAAAACATACACCGTAACCAAATAATTTATTTCGGGTGATGTTTTCTCATTAAAAAAGAATAATTTTTATTCATTGAAGCTGAATGATGTGTCAGCATTTCCACCTTCGAATAATTGAGATCAGCAGGACAAGGGTTAAGAAATTAGATGACTCAAATTCAACTCAATAGTCTCGCAATGTATTTAGTTTTCTTACATTTTAAACTCCATAATTATATAAATACACAGAGCTTATCTGTAATGCTATTCTCTTAGTTTTTTTTTCAAAATTTATCATTCAAGTGATTTTTCAATGTCTGACATTACTGTGCCATGATTCATTAAGTGCCTAATGATTATGTAGTCTATATTGTATCAGCATTTTATCTGGAAAGGGTTATTTATATTTGTAGAAAAATTACACCAAAGTCATAGAAGACTGTACAAGTGCGCTGACTTACAACAAGAAATATGTGAAAGCTTTATTCAGACGAGCTAAGGCTTATGAGAACACCCAGAAACTTAATTTATGTCTCGAAGGTAAGTGTTAGGATTTTTTAGCAAGTTTATTTGATGATCAATAGAGCTCTAAATTATTCCTATGATATTTTGAATGTGTTTTAGCTGATGTGTGATTGCCAACTTTAAATGAATGAAAAATACTCTTGAAAAATCCTATTGTACAATTTGTGGTTTAATTGAAATCCACATGATAGAATATCTACACATTTGATAATTTACATTCAATATTTTTATTGTGAAATGATTGATAACTTGAAAGATATGTAAGATATGGCTATGGTAAAAAATTATGTAAATTAACTTAGCAGAAAGGTAATACTAACGCAGTAACTTCCTCTCAGCACAACAAGGTAATTTAACTATTTTACAACTTTATCTTTTTTGTTTCAGATGTGACAGCCGTGTGTATTCTAGAAGGTTTCAGTAATCAGCACAGTTTATTGATGGCCGACAGAGTACTTAAAACTCTGGGGAAAACCAAAGCCAATGAAAGATATCTGGTGAGTGCTTTAAGATCCATTTGACCATTAACTTTCATGATCCAATTTTAGCTATTTTAACCCTTAGAGCTCGTCCATCCCCCGCCCCCCCCCCCCCCCCCCTAGACTTTGTGTTTTGCTACAGCGACCCAACTTCAAGTGGGTGAAAATTACTCACATTTGTGTTTCTTTCATTCCCGATAGCAGTGTGGTATACATAAGTCACCTACATGTTTTCGTTTCAAATTGTCATTGTCTGACTTGTAATCACCATGACGTAACATAATGTTACGTTTGCAGTCTTATTGTGTTTTGTATTCAGAAGGGCCTATCGCTTTCTCAGCAGCAAAATACGGACACGACAAATATATACATGTATTTAATTTTATAATAGCATGTTTCACGATTTTGTACCACTCTTGTTTTTAACTGGAAAGTCAAATAATTGAGGTTATTATGTGGTTATTATGGGTTATTCCGGGTTATTATGGGTTATTCCGGGTTATTATGAGGTTTTGTCGCACCCATTTCAAGTCCACTGGAAGGCAGAGCTCAGCTGGCTGGTTTACGATGATCAGAAACAGAAAATGACGTATGCTATGCCAGAAATGTCCATTGTCTTGGCCCTGCATGTTAAACATCAAGGAGGCTTAACTGTCTCTTTTATCACAGTCTATGATCTAACTAAAAAAAAACTAGACCTAAATACACTGCAACCATACCAGATAGGCCTTCTAGTACTGTACGAGATGCACTGAGAACAAGGCCACCAGTTTTATTTTCTGAGCTACCAGCTCAGCTCCACTGGTAGCCCAGTGGGCCACCACTTCTTGACCAGATTTGTCGAGCCCTAAACAATAGAATTTAACTATGTAGAGTACTCGGATATTTATGAAAATGAGAAACATTTGGTGATAACAACACATTTCCCATGTCCAGGAAACCCCTGTATACATAATATAATTGGACCGGTAGGAAATATGTTATTCATTGTTCCAATGTGCAGCACGTTTAAGGATTTTATGTCCATTAAACCTTTCAAGCCTGAATTTACCATTGTCATCTTCATCCACTGCAAGACATTCTTGACTTGTAGTGGATGAAGATGACTTGATGTGGTTTAAAAATTAAAGAGAGTTACTATTTATTGGTAGACCAGTTTCATGGAAATTTTTGTTCTAAAACCCTTTGTTGTAGGAAAATTAAGTCTGTTTTCAGGGATGTGAAATGATGTTTCATTGCATCGTGAGGACTCAAAGGGTTAATCTATCTGTTTGCTTCACGTTATAGATCAGAGAACCAGTAACACCTTCACCGCAGTTTATCAAGACGTATTTCTCTGCATTTATGAATGACCCTTTTATCAGCACTCTGAATGAAGGAGACCCTGGGAAGGCTTCTACACCGGACTCCGCCGGCAGTGAACCTGAGAAACATCAAGATGAAGCACCAGAGAAAGAACAAATTAATATCTCAGACACAATGTCATCAGTGGAAAAAAATAAAGACAGGTTTGCTTCTACTTAATATACTCTTTTGTTTGAAAAAAATATGTAAATGGTTTTAATTCAGTAATTTAGGGGTGGAAATTAGCACCGGCGAGCCAGCCTATGGCTGGTGATTTTAGCTTCGGGCCGGTAAATATGACCTGTACTAATAACGTGCCCAAATGGCAGGTAGAATTTTGACAGTAGAATATAATATTTTATTTCTTCGCTTATTTGATAAAATTTGTTGCATTGTAAATGTAGAGTTGCATCCAGATTACAACAATCTAGAGTGTTTGTTTCACTTTACAAAGAAAACTGTCTAAAAGGTTATTAGAATTAGTCTTAAAGACCGTAATAATAGAATTATGGGCAGGGGAATATGTTTACAGGCAGTTGGAAATATCAGCCCCAGCGGCTTCGAGAGAAAAAATCTTATTTCCAGCCCAGTGTAATTCCCTTTGAAGATTATGTAGACATTCAATCCTTTTACCTTCACTGTGTCATGTATAAATTTTTTGCTAATCAAATTCTAATTTCATTAGCCAGAATTGCTTAGCTTTTCGTTATGTGATACACTACTTTTGAATTTAGATCCTGCCTATAGTATATCATTTTTACTTTTATTTTTTATAAAAATGATAAATTATATTACAGTACCATTTTGCCCTGATCTACAGCTATGATACCACAAGGCTGTTTGACCAGATGATATAGTATGGATATAGTATGGATATAGTTTAGATATAGTATAGATATACAGTAGAACTTGCTATGAACAGCCACCCTTGTGACACAGGAAAAGTGGCCTTTAAACACATATGGCTGCTCATAGGAAGTACACTTGTATACAAAATGACATTTTGGGAAATGGCCTCCCATAGGATGTTGGCTGCTCATAAGAGTGGCTGCTCATAGCAGGTTCTACTGTAATATAGATATAGTCTCTTTTCATGCATTCTATCATTTTTTGACTGCTCTGCTTTAGGTGTTCATCTAAAATTAATGAGCTGAAATGGTCTAGCAACTAAAAAAATCACTGCACATTAAATTGAAAACTTTTCAGTACTACAGTTTTCTTTTTATGTTTATTCTTCCACTTTTCTTTCCAGTGGTTTTCTAAAAGCAAAACAGTGTTTCCGAGAGGCAAAATATGAGAATATAGTTATTGATTGCACAGAGGAGTTGTCTGACTCTGAGTCTAAGATGTACGCTGAGGCTCTGCTTCTACGAGCCACGTTTTACCTGCTGCGTGGAGAGGGCAATAAATCTCTGGATGATCTCGACAAACTCCTGAAGTTGAATAATGTTAATAAACGAGTGAGTAGATAAAAAACAAGATGGATGAGCCCTCTCATCCTTTGTGCTGTTGGGAGCATATCCCTTACAACATGGGGATCGACTTTCTGACGACTGTAGATGGACGTATAAAGTCGATCCCCACACTGAACGAGTAAAACAGTTATAGTGGCCGTAGACCCATAACATAGAGATTCAAATGAGCTAATTAAGACAGGATTATTTCAAATTGTAATAAACTTTAATAAAATTTATTCAGCGTTGTAATGGTTAATTCTTTTTGTATTTTGATAGCTGCGTTCCAATGCGTTGATCAAGAGAGGGAGTTTACAAATGCAGAATGGTCAACAAAGTGAAGCGCTGACTGACTTTGGTACGGCGATCAACGAAGACCCAGAAAACTCTGACATATATCATCATAGGGGGCAGGTAAGTGATCTCAGAAGGATTCATATCATAAAAATATACAGACAGGCCTTGGAGATCCGTTCTCTGATGTTCCGTCATCTTCTATATCCGTCATGGTTTTGACGGGAACGGATCTGCCCAATGTATTTTTGCTTCTATGTTCCGTCATTCCGATGTCCGCCTCAGTCATCAAATTTCGGGGACAAAGGGTCAAATCAATGCATAAAGTGTCCCGTTGTTCTGTCACGTTTTCCGCCTCCGTCATCAAATCTCGGTGACAAAATGGTTAAATCAAGCATGACTTAACCGTCTCATTGTTCTGCCACCAAATGACGGTCAGTCACCCACTTGTTTGTATAGTGATTGTCACATTGCTTATGTCCTTTTCAAAACATTTCCCCAACACTGGCTAAATGCACCTAACGTGTAAGGGATTAGTGGGAGGCTAATTAGCAAATAAAACCCCGCAAACACATGTTCACGATGTGAACATTGGTGTAATGCTGGGCCACTGCCTTTGACACCGTACCCCCAACAAAGGAGGAACTGCTCGTTCTACAAAACACTTCTTGTCGACAGTAATATGACACAGCCCAGCAAACACGAGACGGTCCCCAATGTTGGTACAATGTTGGGCCAGTGTCTGAGACGATAGGTTCACATTGTACCAACAATGGGTGAATGTTTCCTGGGTCAAAGCCAACGTCTCGCACATTGAAACAATGTTCAGTCATACTTGGCACAATATTTAATTTTGTGTGTAGCCGCTAGTTAAGCCGGTAAAGATTAATTAATTTGACCTTCAATATGTCTGGTGTAGATATCAGTACTGAAATGATTTTGTTAACTAAATATATAGGTATCTAACAATTTCTGTGAACAGATCGTAATTATTCATGCCGTCATCTACATTGAGGATATCAATTTCATAGCTTATACTCTAGGGCCTAAAAAAAAATATTGGTTGTTTCCAATTTCCGGCCGACCCTATCAAAACATGTGCGACCCAAATTTATTTTATGGATTTCCTAAAAAAAAAAAAAAAAATTTTTTTTCTTTAGTTTTTCTAGGAAATCCATAAGTTAAGGGGTGACTTACTGGCTGTGGGCAAAGTAACTAAAAAAACGTTACGAAAAGGAGAGGGGGGGTCAGAAAGCGTCCACAAAACAAAAAATCATTACCGTATGTAATGTACAGATAATACATGCATGAAAGTGAATTTGGCGCCAAATAAAATAAAAAATACTTCTCACCTACCGATTGGTCGAAGTGACAAAAAATAAAACAAAAAACAAAATAAATTAAATTCCCTACCTACCCAATGGTTAAAATGACAACAAATAGGAAACAAACATATATATTTTTTTGGCCTAAGCCGTGAATACCTTGTGTTTCGGTTAGCAGGAAGTGTCAACACCTATTTGAGCGTTGAATGGTTTACCATTGTAAAAAGAACAGCATGTAAAGCCCTACAATAACCGGAAGACAGTAGTCGCACGTCCGGAAACATGAAAGTCAGAGCAATAAGCCACCCGCCCGAGTAAAGGCACTGTGATATACACAGTGAAATGTGTTAGATTTGATCAAGGCGATCTGTCAACACCTGAGTTGAGTGATATTGCTTGGAGTCATTTCGACTACCAAATGAAAACATTATTATTCGGTTGAATTAACAATTGAAACAGATTAAAGCAATTAATACTCCTTTGTTCTTTTACTGTGATAAACAGATTAAGTGTATAAAGGACAAATTAGGCTTATGGAAGTCATTCAGTTTCACATCTTTCTCATCTTGAACTCCGTGCACTAGACACTACCTCTACCATATTAAGAAAACAGACATGTGTCACCGACTTTTTCCAAAAATAAAGTTAGAATGTACAAATGTTATTTTAAAAAAATCATGTAATTATATATTTGAAATAATAAAATCTTGCAATTATGTATTTGAAATAATAAAATTATATTTGTATCATATTTATGTTGTTATTTTGTTCGCACAACCAATACATGTACTAATATAATAACATTACAGTATAAATTAGATATATATATCCTCGGTCCCAACACAGCTTGGAAGGGGGTGGGGGAGCTGCTCCATAACTCTGCCATATTCAAAGTTCCGTCATATTTCTTGGGAACAGATGATGACGGAACATCAAGGTCTCTCTGTACAAATGGTTTATTCATAAAATCTCTATATAGCGGTGGATTATTCCCAAATATTTGCAGTATGCATATTTGCCCTGCGGAATTTGCCTAGTAATTTTTTTTTGTGTTTTTTAGTTTCTTTAACAAAATCCAAGATGGCCTCCAATATCCTATGTCTGTCGCTCTCAAGAGCTTGAACCGCTTCATGGATTTGTTTTCCATTTGGTTTAAAGGAAAGACCTCACCCTGGACGTGTGCTGAAAAGCTTTTGGTGTGATTCTGGTAATAAAAACGCTGATTTTTTTAGGTTTTATAATTTGAGCGGATATTTCAGTTTTGCTTATTTTGGCCATCATCAAAATTTGGTAATATAGTTGGCCCTATGAAGTTTGCCCTCTAATTTTTTTGTGTTTTTCAGCTTCTTCAACAAAATCCAAGATGGCTGCCAAAATCCTATGTTGCTCTCTAGAGCGTATTTGTTTCATGTTTAGTTTTTTATTAGTTTTTGGTGTGATTCTGATAATAAAAACTTAGATTTTTTACGTTTCAGAATTTTAGGAGATATTTCAGTTTAGTTCAACTTGACTATCATTACAATTTGGTAATTTAGCTATACACCCTGCTCGGATTATTTCTGAATATTTGCAGTATGTATATTGGCCCTAAGGAATTTGCCCAATAAATTTATTTGGCGTTTTTCAGCTTGTTCAACGAAATCCAAGATGGTCGCCAAAATCCTATGTCGCTCTCTAGAGCTTGAACCGCTTTATGGATTTGTTTCATGCTTGTTTCAAAGGAAGAACCCTACCCTGGTAGTTTGCTGATTAGTTTTTAGTGTGAATATGATAATAAAAACTTACATTTTTTTGCGTTTTAGGATTTTAGCTGATATTTTAATTTTGCTCATTTTGGCTATTATCAAAATTTGGTAATCAATATAGTTATACAGCACAAATGTTATCTTTTGGGTATGCTCACTGGCCCTGAGAAAATAGTCAGGAGAATTGTTTTTCTTTTTTAATTTTGTTAACAAAATTCAAGATGACTGACGAATCACATGTTACTCTCAAGAGCTTGAACTATACATACCCGTATATGTCTTTATTCACCTCCATATTGAAGTATATGTGTTATACATGGCATACAGTAAAGACAATACAAATACAATTCTACATAGTATTATACCTGATAAATAAATAATTAATTGCGTAGCTAATTTTAATTCTAAATGGTAATAAATCTTCTTTTTTTATTTGACATAAATGCGTCAGAACTTCTATTGAAAAACGAACCAAATACACAAATTAATAACATTATGTACAAAGGGTGAAACACTGTAGCATGTGATTATAAAAGTACAAACGAAAAAGTACAGCTGAAATTGGCACAAGGCTGGTACACCGCCTGAAACCACCCAGCTGCTTCACCGATTTGTTCCAAGGAAGCAGCTTACCCTCGACATATGTTGATTAGATTTTGGTGTGATTTTGACATCACATTTTTACGTGGTTTACCTAAAAATTTGGTGACAGTACTGTATTTCTCTATAATTAATGTATTTTGGATGCTAAATCTATGTGGGGAGGGTGGAATTGCTGACACAGTTTTTCAGTTATGAATGACATTCAATTAGACTCGTCTCAAATTTTATTATATGCTCATTACGCCTACCATGACATTTTATCGATTTTTGTGGCATTAGATTTGGTTTTAAGGGGGGGGGGTGTTAGAATACCCCCCGAGATTACTTGAGAGATGGGCGCTTATTAGGGAAGTTTTTTAATGATCATTTAGTGTACATGATCATGTGTTTTATTATTAAATCAGGGGGTTGGGGTTTATTGCAATATATGCAACTTTTATTAGAATAAATACAGTATATCCAATACAGCAGGATAGAGGATGACAGCTGATATTCAAAATATAAAATTGATTCATTTATTAATGTCTGATTGTTTGCAGCTGAATCTGCTGGTTGACCAAGTTGAGAGTGCTGTGACTGATTTTCAGAAGAGCGTGTCTCTCTGCCCAGACTTTGCAATAGCTCATGTGCAAAAATGTTACACCGGTAAAAAGAAAAATATGAAATATCTTAAGTTAGCCCTTGTCCTGCTACAACCGTATATATATACAGTTTCGAGCAGATAATAATTCAAATAGATAATAGTTTGTGGTAGATGCTCAGGTAGTCAAATAGTTCAATTTAGAAGACTTTAAATAGAAAATATTTTTCCTCATTTGAAGCTGGAAATTGCGTTAGCAATTCCAGCTTCAAATGAATGAAAAATACTATAGAAATAATACAGCCGGTCAAGAGTTGACCCTTGTTCTGATGCGTCCATATATCATGGGTCTGCGGCCATTAGAATTTTTTTAATTTATTTAGTGCTAGGATATATACGGTCTCAAGCATGCTTTAGATCAATAGAAATATTACTAAATTTGATCGAATAGTCAAACACAATATTGGAGTTGTCCTTTTTTTTCAAAAATATAAATATTTTTCTTAAAAATAAGAAAAATTTAAATTGTGGTCTTGGGGTTAAGGTAAAAAAAAATAATAAAAAATGAAAAAAGTAAACGCAATGACAGTAACCAGTATTGGCTGTTTTGTTATTTTTCACCCAAACAATGTTGCCGTTACGCACATTTTTTTCATTTCAGAATACAGACTTGCGTTTTCTCAGAGAAATTCCGACAAAGTTGGAAAAGCTGTTAAAGATTTTGAGGAGACAATCGACAGATTTCCCGATTGTGCAGAAGGATATGCATTATACGGCCAAGTGAGTAGAATTAAAACGCTTACCACACATCACTACACATCATGGAAATTACAAATAAAAATTGCTTATCATTAAGCATTCGTTAAAATTGTGAAAGCTGGTAAAATAGTGTTTCAGTTTAATCACAATATCTTCTTGTTTGGGGTCCAAGTCAAACGGCCGAATACGACGAGAGATGTGATTTGCTCTTTAAGAATTAACATGAAGTTAAAAACTGAAAACATTTTATGACAATTGCTATTGCATAATCATCTGTTGATCATTTACCGTCCCAGGTACTAGACAATTTTTTTTAACTGATGAATTTTTCCACATATGACCTTGGGAAATTCTTCTCCTATGTTTTTTTGGCACCGATTAAAAATAGTACCTTTCCCAAGATGTCAACACAGGTATATGTACTATAATTCATGCACTTTATAATACAGGACAAGGTTTGTGCATGTACAAACTACGTAAGTCTCCTCTAGTCTACATTAGTGTTTTAACCCTTTCAAGCCTGAGTTTACCATTGTCATCTTCATCCACTACAAGCAGCGAATTGCTGTCGCAATTCTCGACTTGTAGTGGATGAAAATGACTTGAAGTGGGTGACAAAGGAAAAAAATATACTGTTATTTTTAGAACAGTTCCACAAAAATTGTCGCTCTAAAACCATTAGTTGAAGGATGTTAAGTATTTTTTCAGAGATACAAGATGATGCTTTATTGCATCGTGAGGGTTCAAAGGGTTAAGAGTTACCAATTAGTAATTATATTTTTCAGGCCCTTTGTGATCAACAGATGTTCATGAAAGCTGATGAAAACTTTAAGAAAGCATCAGATCTCGAACCAGATAATGGAAACATCTATGTTCATCGAGGGTGAGTGGTGCCAGGGTGTATGTGTGTGTGTGGGGGGGGGGGGGGGGGGGGTGGGGTATATACTTGTATATGCTTGTATATACCATAGAAACTAAAGGTTTATTTTTCTATTTGAAATTATCAAAATGTCTTAGTTAGCTCTTTCAGATTTATCCGGGTCTACCGCCATTATGAATGTTTTTACTCTTTCAGTGCTGGAACCGTCTTTTATATGTAGAATCTGACATCTAAAGAAGTCAGATTCTGATGTATGAGGACGGTAGACCCAGATAAAGAAAATCCCATAGCTGAAACGGTTGAGGCACTAAATTAAATAATTTGAATTTTGACGCATCTGAAGTTATATCTCGCTGCTGCAACCGACAACTTCAAGTGGCTGAGAATTACTCATCGCTGGTGAAAATTTGAACCTCCTCCCTTGGATGGTACCGTAGTTATTCCAATTTGACAGCAGATGCTTGCCACCAAAACGTCAAATGTGACTTATCTCATTTTGACACTTCACCAGCGTCATATTTGTTGCATTTGAGAAAAAATCTACTAATTTTGCTATTAAAGCAATCATTTCATTCCCAAAAACAGTGATTTGATTAGCTGATAAAATGGATTATGAACAAATATAGTCATGCTTAGCAATCAAAATGTAATTCAATGCAGCCGTTGAAATCGGCAGGTTTGAATTCAATTTGATAAGTCAGGGAGGGTTCGGTCGAACCCCCCCTTTTTGCTGGAAATTATTCTTTTGGACATGTTATATTTTTTAATTTTCGAACCTCCCTTGGCAGTACATTCACATGTGGCCTGAACCCCCCTTTTCAAAAATCTGATGACAGATCTGTGAGTGCTGAGTGTATACAGGTGACAGCTATCTAATGGCTGCACGATAAATATAATATAGTGTTTTCTATTTCGTAGATTGTTGAGACTCCAGTGGACACAGGACATCGAAGAAGCCGCTAAGTACATCAACCAGGCTTTAGAAGTGGATTCCAAATGTGAATTTGCTTATGAAACTCTGGGAACGATAGAAGTTCAAAGGTTAGATGATTTTTCAATAGTTTATAAACAAAATTTTCCTTGTCGCAAACACTTTTGGAACAGACAGTCAAAAATTACTAATACAGTTGAATTTTTGATGTACAGTAGAATTCCGTTATAGCCGAATCCTTACACCGCGATATCGGTTATAAGGCGGTCCGTGCGTGAACACCACTTTTTTTTCAGGGTAAAATTTGACTCCTAACTAATAATGTCTGTTTTTTTTATTCTTGATATCCCAGTCTGCGTTCATGTAACGGTGTGCTGACCAGGCATGTATGCATGCAGTAATCATTGCACTCATTCCCACCCCTCGCGGCCACACTGTGGGCAGGTGCGAATACGGACGACTTAAAACAAACTTCTGACTGCTACTGTTTAAAATGAAATAATAAGTAATAATTCTGTAACTGCGTTATATATATTATACTGCGGTATATGGCGATCCAGTTACCGCGTTATAAAAGAGGTGAATAAATGATTCTGAGTTTTGATGATACTGTTAGACTGCGGTATATGGCTATCTAGTTAACCTGGTATAAAAGAGGTGAATAAATGATTCTGAGTTCTGATGATAATGTTATAGCGCAGTATATGGCGATCCAGTTACCGCGGTATAAAAGAGGTGAATAAATGATTCTGAGTTCTGATGATACTGTTATTCTAATACAGTGTTATATCCAGCACATAAGATCCACCTCCGCCGCTTATAGCGTGTCCATATTCTACCTCCGCCGCTTATAGCGTGTCCATATTCTACCTCCGCCGCTTATAGCGTGTCCATATTCTACCTCCGCCGCTTATAGCGTGTCCATATTCTACCTCCGCCGCTTATAGCGTGTCCATATTCTACCTCCGCCGCTTATAGCGTGTCCATATTCTACCTCCGCCGCTTATAGCGTGTCCATATTCTACCTCCGCCGCTTATAGCGTGTCCATATTCTACCTCCGCCGCTTATAGCGTGTCCATATTCTACCTCCGCCGCTTATAGCGTGTCCATATTCTACCTCCGCCGCTTATAGCGTGTCCATATTCTACCTCCGCCGCTTATAGCGTGTCCATATTCTACCTCCGCCGCTTATAGCGTGTCCATATTCTACCTCCGCCGCTTATAGCGTGTCCATATTCTACCTCCGCCGCTTATAGCGTGTCCATATTCTACCTCCGCCGCTTATAGCGTGTCCATATTCTACCTCCGCCGCTTATAGCGTGTCCATATTCTACCTCCGCCGCTTATAGAGTGTCCATATTCTACCTCCGCCGCTTATAGAGTGTCCATATTCTACCTCCGCCGCTTATAGCGTGTCCATATTCTACCTCCGCCGCTTATAGCGTGTCCATATTCTACCTCCGCCGCTTATAGCGTGTCCATATTCTACCTCCGCCGCTTATAGCGTGTCCATATAGACCCAATGTATTATGACGCAGTCCCCTTTCTTGGACGCCAACTACCGCGTTATATCAGGATTCTGTATTTAATGTT
The DNA here is from genome assembly GCA_964017125.1 of Flabesymbios commensalis. Classification (NCBI taxonomy): domain Eukaryota; kingdom Metazoa; phylum Annelida; class Polychaeta; order Terebellida; family Flabelligeridae; genus Flabesymbios; species Flabesymbios commensalis. The sequence continues at coordinate 519,050 of OZ024905.1, read as the reverse complement.
TTGACCAGCTTTAATTAACTTGACATTGATTTTTTTTATTTCGGAAGTATGCTTTTAATGAATTGAAAAAAAATTGTTAAAACTTCAAAAAAACACAACTAATACGTGCATTCATCAGCTAGTGTAATATTTTATTTATGTAGTCTATTTATATTACAGCAAAACAGCCTATACTATCTGCTTTCATCTTGAACTGAAACCAAGATGATTATTTTTTTTAAATATTTTGAGCAATTTAAACATTTGTTTAACAATTTTTGACAATTTTTATGCCTCCACCTTAGCGGAAACATTATGTTCACGAATCAACGCCCATACATCATATTTGAATCAAATGTCAAATACAACACTGCTTGGGGATGATATATTGCTAATGATTATGTGATTTTTTTTATAAACCTTGGGTCGTGGTTTGATATCATTTGTTTGTGATTTCAGAGGAAATCTCGACCGTGCAATAAAGCTGTTTAATGAAGCGATAAGCTTGGCCAAGACAGAAGTTGAGATGTCACACCTGTTTTCACTGCTCGATGCTGCCATAGCACAGTCAGAAGTGGCCAAGAAATATGGAATTAGTGCGGGTCCACCCTTCTAAACATACAATTCTCGTCATCCTAATAAACTACAGTTCTCTTTATTATGTGATACGAGTTGTCTTTGGTTGTGATGACTTGTCGACGTGATTATATCTGCTTTGCATCGAGCAGGTTATGATCGCAGAACCTCCCTACTGACTGTCATTCCGAAGATGAGACACCGGGAACTGGTCCATCAAGTGCTGGATTGCTCCTAAATGTTCACCAGCATTGAACAAAGTTTAGACCAGTATTAAATAGTTTACTGGATAATCGGCTCAATTCTCTCAGACGTTGGTTGAGCAAACAATCGATCAGTTTGGCTGTATCATCAGGCTTCCATTATTAGCCCTTGTACTGCAAAATTGTTGGTGAATATTTTTCATTCATTTAAGGCTCGAATTGCCAACATAATTTCCAGCTTCAAATAAATGAAAAATAATATTATTTATGAAAAATAGACATCTCCCAAATTGAATTATTTGATTAACTGATCATCTAACAAAAGATATTTTACAAACTTTAGTGGTATTTTATTTAGTTTGAAATTTCCTTGAAGCCGTATATAAAAGGTAAAGGTGCAGGTTTATAGTCTGATATCAAGTAAGTTTATGCCCTGGTCACTGGACCTGTTCATTTCTGTGCCATCCATACTCCACGGAGAATATACAGCCCTGCAGCCATTTTGGCGCTTTGAACTTATCATGCACATTGCCATCTCTGTCCTGTTAAGTGAAGAATTTGACACAACATCGAAACAATGTCCCAATATTGAGAAGGGGGAAACATGATATTTCTCTGAAAATCCTGCACCAAGCGGGATTTGAAACCGCACGGCAGGCAGCGACATTGACAAAGCTCCGCGCTCTAACCATTGTGCACGTCCCTCTCTATATAAGGTTCTTACAGCACAAGGGTTAACATTATATTCACAATTATGACTTTCACATCTTAATGTGTGACAACATGCAACATGAAAGACAGGGATGATAAAACTCTGTGGATCCACGTATTTCTGATTTTTTGGTCATCTGTGGATCCGCAGTTTCTCCCTTTTTTGTCATGAATTTCTCTCTGATTTGTGGTTTCTGCTTTTTTCTCCATGACCTGTTATCATCCCCAGAAATAGGTACACAACATATGCTTAAAAGTTAGGCCTACTGCTGTTTGCCTTTGCACGACAGAGGCTTTGTTCCTATACGATTTTAAAAGTTGACATCTATCTTCACAGTACATAAAGCAATTAGCAGCTTAGCTCATTGCTACTGATAATTTTTTTAACCGATCGTTGTGCTGCTAAGACCGTTTATATGTTTTCAAGCAAATTTCATATTAAGTAAAATATCTCTAAAATTATTACATGTAACAGGTCTTGTGAAAGATGGTATTTTTTTCATAAATAATATTTATTTTTCATTTATTTGAAGCAAGAAATTGTGGCAGCTTAAAATGAAAGAGAAAAACTCACAAACAATATAGCAGCATAAGTGTTAAGATCGGCTCAGAATACTGCGTCAGAGCTTTAGTGGTGTTGTGGTTTCATGCATCTGTGTTGATCAATCTGTTCAAAGGCCCAGGGTGTGCAATACTGAGTATTGTTACTCTGATTATCTGTTAAACTTCAGATAGACCACAGGGGTCTGTTGTTAATATATGCTGAGGTTTTTTATATTTTGTTTGTTATGATATCGGCCAGATGTAAACATGTCCAGTTTTAGCTAAACCGATGTAATTTAAACCGATGTAATTTCACTGTGAGGAATGTCTTTAGACGTCAGATTCTGACATCTAAACACATTCCCCGCACTGAAAGAATTAAAAATATATAATGGCGAGACACATAACATAGGTATTCAAATGAAGTGGAAAGAACTAAGACATTTATGATGATTTCAAATTGACCGTTTGATCTCCATGGTTTATGCAAAAAAATTTCCTCGTTGTGAGGGTTAATTACCTGTATCAACAATCTATGAGCTGTGTAGAATGAGTGGCTTCACCCGATAATTTCAACCGATTTAATTTCACTGTAAGCTATGAATTGCTACTATTATCACCACCTGTCTCATTTCGATGGCTTGTATCAATTTCTATGAAAGGAAATTACTTTTTCAAGAGTTAGATATTGAATTATTCACAAAATATTAACCTCCTCAAATTGTAATGTTACCATGACTCAAAGTTTCAAGTAAATTACGTATTTGTTTTGTCTAATGCGAGACAGTAAGTAGTCTGTCAATCTCGTCAATTAAAGGGACTAGCACACCACCTACTTTTACGCACAGTTGTCAAAAATCTTTCTAATCACAACTAGTACTAAGTACTAATCACAACTAGTACTAATTACTAATCACAACTAGTACTAAGTACTAATCACAACTATAGTCTTTTTTAGTATGTTTTTTTTTGACAATCAAATCACTGTCATTGGGAACGAAATGAGCATTTAAATATCAAAATTTGCAAATGTTTGGGCTCAAATTATGGGTAATTTCACCCCCTTGAAGTTGTGGTTTGCTGTAGCGAGACAACAACTTTAAGTGGGTGAAAAATTATTTAATTGAATGCTTTAAGGGTCAACCGTTAACTGCTAATTGTGTGTATTTTTCAGCCTTTTTTTTCAAAGCAAAAAAATTGAAAGAGATATGAGCGTTAAATTTCACAAAATCAGCACTTATTTTTTATTCATATTTTAGTGATTTTTACTCACTTGAAGTTGTGGGTTGCTGTAGCGTACACAATTTCAAATGTTTAAAATTTTAAATCCTATAACCGTTAAAGCGCTAAGCACAACTCGTTTTAATTTGTTTAATTCACAGATCAAATCACAGTTATTGGAAACGAAATGTGTGTTTAAACATCAAGATTTGCTAATTTTTGGTCTTAAATTAAACAATATGAGTGATTTTTACTCAATTGAAGTTGTGTATCGCTGTAGGCAGACACAACTTTCCTTGAGTGCAGATGTAAATTATTGAACTTGCTTTAGTGCTTTATGAGGTAACGATAGGTGATTTGTGTTTTTATTGATAAGATATTATTACACTGAATGTTTGTGACAACCTTGTCTAAGACTAGGTGGTGGGCTGTTCCCTATAACCCTTTCAGCGCTGGGACCGTCTTTAGACGTCAAGTCAGGTCTATAATCGATCCCCTCACTGAAAGAATACAAAAATTATAATGGCGGCAGACCCATAACAGAGGTATTCAAATGAAGCAGAAAGAAAAACCTTTATTGCAGAAAGCATTGTTTAAAATTTCACTTTTAGTGTTCTTCAATAAATAACACTCCACAAAAAGTATCCAATTGTTTGTAAAGTGGCAAATATTCTTGTGATAAACACTAAATTTTACCCACAGTGAAGGATGTATCCCCGCACTTAAAGGAATCATTTTTTATTGGCCATAGACCTATGACATCGATATTCAAATGAAACAGAGAGAACTAACCATGTTTCTGTGGTTTATATAGAAACGTTTTGGCGTTGTTATTCTTAAGGAAATAGATATAAAATCCCCAGCGAGGTTGAGAATTTTATCTACTAATTATAATTTACAGTCAGTGATTTTGATTTCTGTATATTGGATCAATTTCAGTTCATATTTTGTTGATTAGTGTTAAAGGTATCTCCTGCACTGAAAGAGTACTAATCGATATGAATGTGTTATTGTTAGCAGCCATATCTAATCATGTTATTCCAGATTGTGGCGTTAACAACTAGACACCACATCATAGTCAAATTGTGATCACAGTTTCAGTCATTCTAGCGGAATAAAATGTAGAACAAACAACTTTTTTGTTATGTCTCTCTTATTATTAATTTCCATCTTGTATTCCAGTGTGGACAAGACAGTTTTGGTGGTGATGGGCACTTCGGGAATATTATTACTTTTGATATCTTGCTATAAATCTTTTGTCCTGTGGCAAAAGTTACGAAATGAGTCTTTTCATTGTGGTTGGGGCCAAGCCCTAAAGACATTATTACCTCAGTCTATTTCGGCAGCTTATGCACTCCATTCATAAAACTCGTAGACACGTGTATTTCATTCATGAATCCGACCACAGGCTTCAGTTTCAGGCCCTATTAATTGAAATATAAAAAAAAATTGAAAGGTGATCATAGTGGTAGCAACTTTTTGACTTAACTGTATGGTTCACATATTTGTACCTGGTTGCAGAAATAAACAAGTTTAATTAGGCGTTAGTTATTTCTGGTAATACAGTATTTGATCAAAATGTTCAGCAACAAAAGTGACATAAATTCACAGCCTTAGCTTCTCTAACATAAATCACGGAGGTTAAAGTAGTCTAGGTGTGCCGGCCGTCATGATTCGCTGATTAAATATTATGGTTCAGGGAAGCATAACGGTCCAGCTTCTTTAAGTATTGGTGTAAGAACAACTAGAAAATGTTTGATTATTATTCATTTGAAAGCACATGAGGCACCCACAACTGGGTACTAAAGGTGACTATAGGGTTAGTGTTTCTCTTTACTGGATAATACTCCAAGGTCAGGTCAAGGTCAAAACCAGCTAAAATATTGAATGAAAACAGTTTTTATGTTTTTTGTTGCAGGAAAGTGTTCCACAATGCCGCAGTTGACATATTAAGGCTGGGAAGCCTTCCAACATAATATATACCCCACTCTTATATTTCCCGCTCCCTCTTTTATATCACACTCTACCAGCGATAAAATCAGCGCAAAATGTGATAAATTGGGAGTCTTGTTGAATATGGACTTGTTACAAATAAAGCACTTGACGCACCCACAACTGGGCACTAAATGTGACATTGGTTGGGGTTGCCCTTTACTGAGGTAGGTCTACCCCCGCAAGGGCTGCAACAACAAAACCCGTGGAAATTGTAAAAAAAATGTTTTTTATTAAATATTTCAGCTGTTTTGACCTTGAAATAATCTTGACATAACTTTGACCTGAACTTCGGGTATAGTAGGCCTACCCCAGTAAAGGGTAACCCCAACCACTGTCACCTTTAGCACCCAGTTGTGGGTGCCTTGCGACATCAAGCCAATGTTCCGTAACACTCCAATTGACTACATTTTGCACTGGTTTTAGCCACACATAGATCCACTTCACGAGAGGTACTCCAGTCAACTCATCCCCATACCAACTCATCCACAGTTCACACCCTGGTAGGCTAACTTCACCCCAATGGCCGTGGCTATCAATACCTGACCAACTCATCCCCAGCCATCGGCCAAGTGTTACCAACTCATTCCCAACTTATGACCGGTGTATCTGTAGGCTATCTGATCTGTTTTAAAGGTAGACGGGCAGCGATCGCTCATACTTTAGGAGTATAATAAAAACATTTATTTACTATTAGAGACCATATATTTCATTGAAAAAAACAACATGTAGACATATAAACATTCAATTAAAAATAGCAGGTCACATGAAGAAATGGAAATTCAAATAGCCCTAATAAATAAAGAAATACAATTTAAATAAAAATATTTACTTTATGAGAGGTTACAGATTAAATATTATGCTTTATATATTGACATGGAAAATCAAATAAATAATAAACAAATACAAAAGAAATGAAAAATAATACGTTATGAGAAGTTGCATATTATAGATATTATGTATAGTATATATTGACATGTATGTACCGGGTACATTAAATAAATATGCTCTTTGTATCGTCACAATTATAAAGATTGGGATAATTTAGGGAAGGCCGTATGCGGTATATGAATCAATGTGATTACACATTTTGCAGCAACAGTTATTTAGCAAAAATAGTTTTTAGAAATGTGGCCTATATTCAATGACACGTACTTCACCTCCTGGGATAGGCTTAGGGGAGGACGAAGAGAACTGGGACACTATTTCACTGTCGTCATTCAACCCTACTTTGTGTCTGTAATTAATGTTATGCCTTTTATAAGTTTGTATAGTCTATATCTATCATATAGTCTAGCTGGGTATAATATTACATAATAATATTTACCTTTTTAGTGAGATGTAATAGGAAGCAGTTTTTTCCACCTGTTGAAAAAAAAGTTTAAACGTGGAGAACTGGGACATCACAAGAAGAAGTGGGACAGCTGATGGGGTAAAGTGGCCGGGACAATTTAACGTATTTCTTTACATTCATCTATACTAGAACTTAGGGGTTTGCAATATAAACAGATTTAAATGGGTAAAAAAGTATATGAACACATTTACATTAATATCCAATATATATGGAGAAGTTGTTCACATATGTGGAGAAGTGGGACACACACTCACAGGGAGAAGTGGGACGTCATGTAAGCAACATTTAGCATATACATATCCACGAAGAAGGTAGCAAGGATGCCCCAAACACAGTAAATGTAAGGAACTGTAGCCTCAGCTTGCTTTACACATTTACACAAAAGAAGAAAAACAACTTTTAATACTAAAAATCTTAGTTTTGTCACTGTACTAACAAAGTTGTCTGCAAACATTCTACTAAAAGCGCATACACAATCATTAAGACTAGGTCATTTAAAAATTTAAATCCGGATAATCTTTTAAGAGATCTCAACAATGTCCCCTGCACACAGTTGAAACTATGGACAATGTTGAGGACTCGTAGGATATATGGAAAAATCTTTTTTTGCGATATTGTTAACACCAATTCTCCGTTGAAGCTGGAAAAAAGAAAAATATTATTTTTAATGAGGAAGTTGATTCACTGCGAGTCACGCGGGATAAATATCGCGCAGAAGCCATCAAGATTGGGAATCCCAACACGTGGTCTGTTTATCGTAAACCTCGAAACCATGTCACCAAATTGGCCAGAAAATCTAAGACCAACTTTTTAAAATCCGCAATTCAAAATTCTAAAGGAGACTCGAAAACAATGTGGGGTCATGTCAATAAACTTTTTCCAAAGACTAAGTCAAATGGGATTCCTAGCCTTGGAAGTGATGGCCGCCTTATCACTACACTACAAGGATATAGCCAATAAATTTAACACTTTCTTTGTGATGAAAACTAGGCAAATTTAATTGCAGTGACTTCCGGCACTGCACTTGATTGGCTATACGGTCTTCAAGCAAAGTCGTTTGGTGACCAGTTCCCTTTCACACCTGTCACAGCGGTGGAAGTTCAGGAATCGCTTGAGGCTTTAAATTCTAAAAAGGCCACCGGCCTTGATGACATTCAGGCAAGACTTTTGAAAATCGCGGCTCCTGCAATATCAGAAAGCTTGTGCTTCTTACTGAATTTTTCATTAACCAGCGGTAAAGTCCCCAGTGACTGGAAAAAAAGCCAAAAAAGGTTCAAAATTAGACCCATTTTCTGTTTTACTAGTAATCTTTAAACTTCTCGAACGTATCATACATACACAACTCTATACATATCTCAATGACACAGTTAGCCGCTGAGCAATCTGGATTCTCGTAAAAATCATTCTACTCAAACAAGCCTACATAAATTATTAGATAATTTTTATTCTGATATTAATAACGGTAAAATTATTGGCATGCTTGCTTTAGACCTTCTGAAAGCTTTTGATACAATAAATCACAAAATTCTTCTAGACAAATTAAAACATTACAGACTTTCTGGAATTAGTTTAAGTTGGTTTCGCTCCTACCTTGAAAACCGAACCCAGATGGCCTGCTTTAACGGATCTGTGTCAGACCCACTTATAATCACAACGGGCGTTCCACAGGGCTCCATCCTTGGATCCCTTCTTTTTACTGTCTACATGAACGACTTACCTACATGTTTGCAGCACTGCAAGACAAACATGTATGCAGATGATACTGCGATTTGCGTCTCTGCGAGTGATAAGGCCGGTGTGACTAAGCTCATGCAGGATGACCTTATGAATGTGAATGACCGGCTTTGTGCAAACAGACTAAGCCTTCACATTAGTAAAACATCATGCATCCTTGTCACATCGGCACAACGCAGGCGATGCATGTCCCATAATCATCTGGATCTATCACTAAAAGACAAACAAATTGAACATGTTAAAGCCAGCCCCTTCCTGGGCATCACCGTTGATCAAAACCAAACATTTTAACATACAGACCAATAATATATGCAATAAAGCTAATAGAACAACCAGTGACACTAACATAGGTAAACTACAGAAAATTCAAAATCGTGGCATGCGTATCATCTTGCAATGTCTCCTCAGGACACATATCGCGGACATGCTTTCGAACCTAAAATGGTTGAGTATTAAACAAAGAATTATGTTTTTGACAGTTGTCCTGGTATTCATTATGAGTTATGAATTCCAAAACTCCCAATTACATGTCTCACTGATTGGTCCCTGTTTCACATCAGTACGGTACAAGGAAATCCACCTCTGGGGAGATTTTCGTACCCAGATCACACCCAAATTTGCTCACTACCAAAGACTCTGGAATTAGTTACCAACATTCATTCTAACTCTCCCAAACCTCAAGACATTCAAAAAAGCCACAGCTTTCTTCATTAAACACAATTTCAACATCTACTAACCAACACTATGATATCACATAGGCCCTATACACAAACATTTAGGCCTACACAACAAATCCGCATGGTTACATATAGGCCTACCATCCTATCATCTGACCTGATTTTATGAAGACAGATCAATTCCGGTGCCAGTACAGAGACATTTCCTCAACACCAAGCCTGCCGAACTGTTTAGGCCTAATTATTATTTACTACTCTGTTAATATTTAGCCTACTTTTTTTAGCACCACGAAAAACAGCAATTTATTAGGCCCTATATAGGCCTATTTGTAAAAAGCCGAATGGTTTTACCCAATAAATATTCTTATTCTTATTTGATATGTAGTTGGGGCAATTAGGGCCACAGACAAATGTTTCCTAGAAGCAGATTGGCTGAAAAGAACGGGCGTTACCAGCGGTGTCCCAGGTCTCCTTTGTCCCAGTTCTCTCCGTCCCCCTACATGTTGAAAGGCTTCCAACTCAAATATGTCAACTAACTAACTAGCTCTCCTACAAAAAAACACATGGCAAACTGTAAAAAAATGGTTTTATTCAATAGTTTAGCTCATTTGACCTTCAATGACCTTAACCTGGCCTTGGGGTAATATGCCTACGCCTGTGGGCCTGTAGCGCTACGTCCATCTCCAGCCCGAGTGAGCTTGTAGCCAGTTGAGCACATCACCTGCAGGCAAAGATATCTCACATGAAATAAGGCCAAATAATGTTGTCCTAATTTTCCCTATGTGTTGGCCAGATGTGGCCTCGCTGCAGGCACTGAGTACTTAGGGCTCACAGGCTACAGGGGAATACAATAGGCCTGGCACTCAAGAAGTTAACCCTGTTAACATGGAATCAATATTAGAATTAGACGCATATAAAGAATTCATAACTCAAATTAGTTCTGAATAAATTAGGTTAATTTGTATTGCTATTTTGTATTTCAATTTCGTACGAAAATAAATAATTATGTCTAAACTAACTCAAATTAGCTTATCCGACTTGCTGATCAGCTATAGACAAAAAGGAAAATGTCCTTGACCTTACCTGGCTTGTCACAGGGCGAGATTGAACCAGAGCTTGATATTGATTAATTGTACGCATTGCATACATCCAGGCATACATTATGTGTACATAATGTGTTCAGTAATACAGACAGTGACGTCATAGCATAATACATGTAATACATCCCTGCATGCAGGAGACATTGAACCAATGCTGTTTTATTGTTGTGCGAATGTCCACGACGCTTGTCCATCATTGGGGCAATGTATCATGTTTAGGGGATGTGATAATTGTCGACATTTCATGATTTGCACAAATAAACAGTAAAGTGGAAAGCTACGGTTGAAATAGATCTATAACGTTAGAGGCTCTAGCCAAAATATATGCTATAATGGAATCTAGGTCTACTCCCTATTTAGAAAATGATATAATTTTTTAGATAGAGTAGACGAACGTTGGACAATAAAACTATAAGCTATGACATGTTCTATCTCCAATTACAATAAAATCTCAAAAATATAGATCTAGTTTCGGGAATATAGTATAGACCTGTAGCCTAGTCAGTAGTAAGGCCAAATTTATGAGATGACGCAGATGACGTCATTTTGATATGGGGGTCAGGAGGATGTACCGATAGAGGTTAAGCTGCACCCATCTGCCAAAATGGCGTCGGAACGTGTGAAGGGCATGGAGGTACGAATAAATTCTATCAGTTAATATATAATTTTGTCATTTGCATAGTGCAAAGTACATTTTTTTCGATCAGTATATATATTAGACTATGTCTATGGAACTGTGTCAGTCTGTTTGAGGCTATGTCAGTCAGCTCTGTGTCCTATATCCCACTAATGTAGACTATAATAATAATAGATAGGCCTACATCTTAAAATGAAGATTTTCTCTAATTTCCATTGGAAAAAATTATTTCAAAAATTGAATTTTTAACTTCATTAGACCTAGGCCTTGCCAGTATAGGGCCTAATTGAAATAAGAGAATGATTGTAATCTATATTAGGGTTATCTATATTATACTATAGTGACTAGCCTTCCATCTTCCTCTATAGATAGATAAATAGATTTATTCAGCATTCACATAAACCTGATAAAAAATAGGATTAACAATCAGTATGATAAATACATAATGCATTCAAAATACAATGTGACCACCATTCTGGAACACCAGGCATAAAAACACTGAAAAGTATCCTGGTGCAGATCACTTATTTCCACAGTGGTCCTCTTATTTCCGTTACTGCCAAATACTGCATTAGAAAATTTGAAAATAACATTTTTTAAATAAACTTTTCTTATTAAAATTAGAGAAAAGCTTCATTGTATAGATTCATTTTTTTTTTTGTGAAATTTAGCTTGAATCATACTTTCATCTCTCCGCAACATCCCTGAAAATTTGGTCGAATTTTGTTGTGTATCTTGTAAGTTAGACTATTTGCAGTGACGGATCCAAGGGGGCGGGGGGCGCAGCAGGCGTCCTCCCCCCATATTTTCCCCAAATACTTTGAAAAGTCCCATAAATAGGATAAAATGACCCCAAAATCCTTGGAGCAAGCCCCCAAAACCCTAGACACCCCCCTTTCTTTAGATCCTGGATCCGTCACTATTCTGCTAATGTGGCATGTAGACCCTCACCTAGTATTATTCTTTTTCAATGGTAATGGTGAAATAAGAGACGTCATTATTTAATTTTATTACATGCCAAATGATCTAACTTCGATAATAGGCCTAGCTTACACAAACAAATTCCACCAATTTTTCAGAGATGTTAAGAGAAGATGAAAAAATGCTCAGAGAAAAATTTTGTTTAAAAATTTAGAAAGCGACTGATCCATAGTCCAATTGAATAAAGGCTACTCCCAAGATCTAGTAAAACAGATTTTTTTCAAATAAAAAAAAAAAGAATTTTGCTCGGTCTCGCTCAGTTCAGCACGTTCAATCACTGACTGAGTCTGATTTTTCCAGTTAAAGCTGAAAAGAAGATTATAACTATTAAAGGTTGTGACCAGCACAAGCAGGTGGGTCAGTATTGTTGCAACCCTGAGTTGATGTATGTGTTCGCTCTTATTTTACGTACAATTGTTCAAGATGGTCTGGGCAGAGACTGTAACCAGGGCTTGCCAAATCCCATGCCCGGACGCCCGGGGCTACCATCTTTTCACTTTGCGCTACCAGAAGTTGTCCATTTTGGTCTCTATACTAAGTAGTCCAGTAGCCCGGAAAGTCATCTAGGCTACCAAACACAATGAGGATTTGACAACCCCTGTGTAACATACATAATTTTGTACCTTGTTTTTGCAGGCAACTCAGAACAATGAGAATGCAAAGAAAGGCAAGAAGGCTGGGAAGAAGGCTGAGCTTGATGAGCTCAAGCAGGAAATTGAGATGGTAACTCATCATTGTCCAGCCAGGACTGCAAATAAGCTTTTAACCCTAATTCACCCACAATTATGTTATCTAAAGTAAATTTTGCACCTATTTGAAGTCTTGCCTCTCTGTAGAGACCTATACAAATTTAGATGTGTGAAAACACAATTACTTTATTTGAAACTGAATACCGTATATATTTTTATTCAAATTTTACATGTGTGAGTATTTTTTAACCACTTGAAGCTGTTGGTCGCGGTAGAAAAACACAACTTCAAGTGGGTAAAAAATTAAATTTATAACCCTCTTTGATTGTTTTTTTTAGGATGAACACAAGGTGCCGATTGAAGAACTATGTAGTCGGCTCGGGACTGACCTCAACAATGTAGGTATAATTCAATCAACAATAAGACTTCTATCATAGCGCATAACTAATCAGCAAACCAAGCTCAGAGGCCAACAAATCCTTAGCATGATCATGTGTCATAATCCAGGCTAAGCCTGTGGGTCAACAGAAAAACAGGCCTCCTAGGAGCTAGGGCAGGAAACTTCAGATATAATATAGACACTTTATCTTCTGCTGTATAAAATATGCCAGCTTTCATTCACTGTGAGGTTGGATTTGTTGTTGGAATTGTCAACTAGAATTGAATAAAAATATGAGATTTCTTGGTACGGCAAAACCTGCTATTAGCTGCCACCTTTGTGACACTAGAAAATTAACTTTTCAAGACAGGTGGCTGCCCATTCTGTGATACTCAATTGCCTTGACCTCCAATGTTTTCACCGAGCTATCTGGTACAATGATGTATGAGGTAGGGGGTCTTATATAACGTTGTTTTATGTATTTGATAATGTGCTTTACAGATTTTTTTGAAGAAAGGTAAGAGCACGCGACGGGGAAAAAAAAAAAAAAAATTAAAATAACTTGAATGTTGCAGGGATTGACCACACAAAAAGCTGCTGAGGTTTTGGAGAGGGACGGCCCCAACGAGCTGAGTCCTCCAAAGACCACTCCAGAATGGGTCAAGTTTTGTAAGCAGTTGTTTGGTGGTTTCTCTATGCTGCTGTGGATCGGAGCCATTCTCTGTTACGTGGCGTACTCCATTCAGGCGTCAACTTACGAAGACCCACCTGGTGACAATGTACGTATAACAGAATTATTAAATTCTATGTGTAAGTTTTTGGAGACAATTTTTAATAGTAAAAAAAAAATTCAAATGCAACAGAGACAAAATGTATTAACTCTTTGGTATCAGCTCATCTCTGGCTGCGATGAACTGGGCAAACCTTTGAGCAATATTATTATATTATATTGAAGTCAAGCACAAGCTATTTAATCTAATGTAAATTAACTTATATTTATCATTCTAGTGTAATTCCAGTATTTTAGCTGTAATTTTTCAGTTGAATACCTATTATACATTTTAAAGTGCGTATTGTACATATAATTAATGTACATATAAATGTGTGAAAATAGGTGCAAAATACTAAAATGTTTTTCAATTAAATTTTTTAAAAAGTGATGTATTGTTATGTTGCATAATTATATTTTCAAGCCCAATCCTATACCCAGCAAACACGACACATTGAAAAAATGTTGGTTTAATGTTAGCCCACCGTCTATGATGGCCAAACATTAAACCAACATTGTTTCAATGTGTCGTGTTTGCTGGGTAGTCATAACCAGTAACAAGTCCTTTTGCTCATTATGACTATTATCATTTCTTAGACTTGTGTTTTTATCCATTATGATGTACATGTTCAGAGAAATAAACAATATATTGTAATGTCGCACTAACCTTCGATTGTTAACTCCCCTATTCCAAGCTATTCAGTGGTACCTTTAGTCACCTTGAGATGTAAACCTGGAAATGTTGGCGCCCAGTTTTGGCAGTTTGATAAGATCTGTTTCTTCCCGTCAAAAAGAGGGTAAAAGCTCCTATTCAGGGTTTCGGCCAGAGGGAGGGGGGTCCGCCAATTTTATTACTCTACGCTAATATTTCCCATGCTACAGTATATAATTTTTTATTTAATGAATATTATTCAAAATATGCCCATTTGATGCATATATATGCCGGAAGCTTAAGGATTAACCCTTTCAAGCCTGAATTTACCATTGTCATCTTCATTCACTACAAGTCACAAGTTATTGCCACAATTCTCAACTTGTAGTTTCTTTCCCTTTAACCCTTTCACTACTAGAGTCTAATTTTGTTAGCTAAATGCCATAGCATTCATCTTATAAAAGTGGACTCTGATCATGAAAGAGTTAAATATATATGACAATCCTTGTATTAGCATTGTAAACTGTAGCCTAGGATTCAGACTAGAATGCAGATACTTGTACTAAATCCCTGATCTCATTGTGCAGTCAGTTTATGGTTGAGAATGCAGATACTTGTACTAAATCCCTAATCTCATTGTGCAGTCAGTTTATGGTTGAGAATGCAGATACTTGTACTAAATCCCTAATCTCATTGTGCAGTCAGTTTATGGTTGAGAATGCAGATACTTGTACTAAATCCCTAATCTCATTGTGCAGTCAGTTTATGGTTGAGAATGCAGATACTTGTACTAAATCCCTTATCTCATTGTGCTGTCAGTTTATGGTTGAGAATGCAGATACTTGTACTAAATCCCTAATCTCATTGTGCAGTCAGTTTATGGTATGTAAACCTTGCATTGTTTTTTACCTTGCATGAGTTTTTGGCGGTTTCGTAGGGGGGGATTAGAGGTCTCCCCTGTAGCTAATTTGTCTCAATTTAGCTCGAAAATCATTATTTACCTCCTGAAAGTTCTAAGTTTGTGTGTATGTATTGCCCCCCCCCCCCATCTCAGTGGGTATTTCCCTTGTAAGTTGTATTGCACTTCCAGTGAATTGTCTGCTGATCGGTAATGATGATATATATTAAAAAAATCTGGTATTGCTGTCTGAAACCACAATACCTATAATAATCAGAAATCTTAGATTGGATTCAAGTTGAGTCACCGTCTTTGACGCTGGCTTAACATTAATCCAGCATTGGGTCAACACTAGGCATTGGGCTAGATTCCCTCACACAGTGGCTCGCTCAGTGTAGAGCCCGTTTACCTGCTGTTGTAAAGTGAAGTAGCTTGTGACACCTTTGCTTCTGTTGAGTGATCATTACTGCTTTCCATCGATTCCTACCCACTCTATCCAATTATCTGGGTGGAGAAAACATACATAATGTTTGGAAGGCTATATTATTTAATTTTTATTTATTATATTTTTGTTAAGTTATGTTTGTCCATGCTCAGTGATAAATCTGGCATCTCCCCCCTAAAAATTTGAAATCTAAGACCTCAAATGGTGCATTCCATTTTTTTTTTGTTTTGGTGACCCTGACAGGGGGAGGGGGGGAGTGTATGATTCTTGTCTTAATTGTATGGTGATCATTGCTTGATGGTTCTTGTTTTCTCTTGATGTACGTCAAAAATAAGTCTCTGTCCTGAAAGGATTATTTTCACCAATGTATAATAAACTTGTGATCTAAGACTAAGGGAATGAACATCATCTGCCAAACTTTGCTGATATTTATTGTTGTGCATAATAGCGTCTGGTGCTACTTTGTTATTGGTGACTATTTTGCTGATTTCCACTGTTCCGCTAGGTGTGAGTTAGCAGCGACGTCCAGATCCATCATATTAACACTCGTGGTATGATGAGTTGATATTATCTTTAAAGATTTTTTCAAAGATTTTGTCACCTTTTCTAGTGTTTTCTAATTTTTCACGTCTCACTTTTGGAGCATCAAATCCAGCAATATTTGATGTCCTACTGTATTTTGACTTGACACAAGATCTTAACTTTATGTTAGTTTAGTGTTAGACCGGTGTTGTAGACAGTTGACCAACATTAAATTGAATTGTGTTTGCACAGTCTGTAGCTGTATTGTTTTTTATTTGCTTTATTTCTAAAAGAAGTATTCAAGGCCTTGAAATTGCTTGAAAAATGAGATGATCAGCAACAAGTGATGTTTGAAAGTCCATCAAGTTTTAATAGATCACCCATCTCGTTTACTATGTTTTTTTTTGTATTATGTATCATAACATTGTATTGCTTGTATGGCAGCTGATATGACAGTGGGTGGCTTAGCTGTGATACTATAAAGCAATAATAGATTGTGAAAAATTCTTCCTCAAGTCATTGGTTTTTCTTTGATTTGAGGTTAATTGAATTAATCTATGAGAAAAGATGATATTTAAAAATCTTTAAAAAATCCTTGAATTTAGTTGTTATCACAATGTACAAGGCCTGTGCTTTATATCTACATGATTCACTATGCTACTATTTTTTTTCTGCATGTTTTTTTGTCATGTAACACCCCACTATTTTTTTTTTTTCGACAAAAGATGTTTCTTCCCGACTCACAAGTTATTACCTTATATCAATCAATTTGATATTAAGCTGGGAAAGGGAACATGATACAAATGGTATGCTATTTTCGAGATCACATTTATTGTCTGTAGTAATAGACAATGTTTCAGCTAGTTTATTTAAGAATGGTGCACTTTTAAGGTTTTCTCTCATCAATGAGATATTTGGAAGCCCAATAAGCTGGGATGCTGACCTAATGTTGTTTTAAAATTGGCTGTCTAACAAATTGGGCCAACGGTATATAAGTATGGCTTCACTGTTTTGTGTTTTGGGAAGGCATACCATACTTTGCAAGTTACTGCAATAGTGTTTTCAGATAGTGCATCATTCTTGAAGTTCTAGCTGGAAATGGTTATGGTGTATTTTGGTATATCTATATATATATATTCTCTCATGCTTGACATCTACTCTGACGGTGACCATGGTAACCCCCGCATCAAAACAATTCTCACTTGTATCATAACCATCAAAACGACGATGCTAGTTATTTACCACATAATTGATTTACCCGATGTTTTATAATTCCCTGACAGTTGTACCTGGGGATCGTGTTGACTGCTGTAGTTGTAGTCACTGGATGCTTCAGTTATTACCAGGAAGCAAAAAGCTCTAAAATTATGGAGAGTTTCAAAAGCATGGTGCCACAGGTTTGTCTCTGTTTCCAACGATAAGGCATGAAGTTACCGCTATTTCAGTGTTCGCTTTTATCCCCTGGAATGCTCTTAAGATATTGTTCTCCCGACATATTAACCATTTATTGATAAATTTAATAAAAGTCATGTCAAACCATTTGTAAGTTATTATTTGAGTAGTCGTTTTTTAGGTCACAACGTTTTGAATCACATATCACGCATTTGTGACACATTTTGTGTGAAAATGTAAAGTACGTTCATCAAAGATTTGTCAGGTTCACCATATTTTCTAAGAATACTGGACTGAAATACTTTTCTCAATGCCGGGAATACCCCAAGTATATTATATCTTAAATGTCCAATTGTGAGTGAATGAATTTAATTCAAGACTTACCATGCGATGTATCAATGTCGCACTTAAACTGTATGAATTACCTTTAAGATAATGATGTTTTAAGTTATATGTGCATAAATTACAGACAAAATGTAATTTGAGCCTCACATATAAATACAGGTATAAAAGCTACAGGGTCAACGTTGCCTCAAAATGACAAATTCTAATCTTTTTATGCTCACTTTTAGTGAGGTGGGGTTCTTTAGTGTTGTGGTTGCGTTAATGCTTATCACCCCAGAGTTTTCAAATTTATGTCCCACTTCCGTACACATGTTTCATGATAACAAAGTATTTAGGAAAACTTTGTGACCGTTTGAATTTTGAATCCTGTTTCCTGTAATGGAGTCAGTGCCATCTCATTCATCTCGCCGTCTGAGTGAGGTTCTTTTGGCCCAGCTTAGCCGAATGTGCAGAAAGGACACATTTAATTTCAAATCATTTTCACATTTAATTTTTTTATTTGTTTTATAACCAAAGCTTTTTTGTAGACGACCAAGAAGTTTTACTGAAAGATCGCCATTCCAACTTTGCAATCAATTACTTCATTATCCAGTATGCATGGAAAGCATGATTTTTACAATTTAGAATGTAGGTTGTTTTATATTTCTTTTTATCAAAAAGTTCTATGCTATTTCATTTTTACACTAGTATTATTGGTTTATTATTGGTCCACCATCTTTGATGCTGGCCCAACATTACACCAACAATACTCTGACATTGGGACCAGTTGATATTCAGTTTATGGGAAACCAATGCTGTTATAATGTCAACACCCTAAACAGCATTGGCTTAATCCTGAAAAATAAACTTGAGAAAAAGAGAATGCATGTAAAGTAAACCATGTATATTTGATGGGTTTCTTCTATTGAACTAAAAATCTAATTGGTGTGACCTTACATGTTTAATAAAATATCCCTAGCCAGTCAGTAGTCTAGATTTCATACTTTGCTTACATTCTGCATGACTAACAGCCTCTGATTTCTGAGGAGTGTTTGATATGATACATAGTAACTAATGTATGATGCAGAACCTAATAAAACAGTTATTAGAAACTAACAATTTATTTTATGAATTTGTTTTTGGTAGATTGCTTTCAATGTTTATTATATTCCAAGCATTGAGATTTCAGCAGGACAAGGGGTTAGGCAACACAATCAGACAAAAAGCATTAAAAAAATCAGTATTTTTATTTTGTGTTCTTAATATAACCATATCATGTAAATAAAGATGTCTATATACTGGAACTAGTTATGCGATATATAAAGACGATATTCCCGCATGATTTTAGCCTGATTGTGTCACTTTAACATATATAGAATTGTACTTACATTTTAAACTTTGTAAAACATTTTTTACCGGCTATGTAGCTCATCATGTACCTCCAGTTAAATGAAATTGACCTATTTTTTTTAATCCACCAAGTATAATAAATCAACTATCATTCAAATAAATTACTTGTATTTAAAATATAATGCTAAGGGTTGGATTTACGATGGCAAAATTTAAAGTTATTAAAGTTTCAATACTGTAGTATCAAGTATTTTAATTTAATTTTAACATAATGTTGCCTGTATTAATGAATTGTTTAAGCATCACAATTGCCAAATTAAAAAATAGTGATCAATATTTGAAATTTATTATCCCCAAATAAAGTTGAAAATGTTTTAGAATTTTTAAATGTTCAGCTATTGGGGTCATATTGCATTCAAACTCCATTCATTTTTGTAGTCATATAATTTCTCATCACATTTAATATATATTTGCTGTATGCCAAATATACAGAAGAGGTTCTGTGAATGCATGTCATTAAGATTATGTATCATTCATTTTGTTTGTAATTCACCTCTTTTAAAAATTCAGTTTCGAGCTGGCACATTTGCTCACTCGCATAATCACTATCGTCATTTTAAAACTATTATCTTGTGTTTTTCAAAAGGGAAAGGATTTTTTTATGTCTGATTCACTACAATATAAGTAAATTTCAATAAATTTAACCCAAATCATGACTTTAATTATATTTTCAATAATTTGTCTTTGATTTCATTCAAATTAAGTAAAAAAGTAAGTAATTTGATAAATATACTAAGTAATTTATCAAATGACATATTTATTTAATTAACTTTTTCTATTCAGAACATCTATTTTGCTAGATTAATTTATGTAGGGGCCTACTTCTCAAACAAATCAAGTCCCCAGGATATATTACTATGTTTTGGTGATTAGATAAAATTCTTTAAATGAATAAAATTACATTATTATTGTAAACTTTTCAGTTCGCCATAGTTATACGAGACTCGGACAAGCTGAATGTGCGTGCCGAAGATCTGGTTGTCGGTGACATCATTGAGGTGAAGTTTGGTGACAGAGTCCCGGCCGACATGCGTGTCCTTCAGGCTCACAGCTTCAAGGTAAGTGTTGTCATACGTGTTATTCAGTGCAGGGTTTGAAATTAGCAGCACTTGGTCCGGTGGCCACAAGTATTGCTTTGGACCACCAGAACACTCTGGGCCACTAAAATTTCCTGGGCCCAAAATTGTAACAGATTGTAAATAATTGTCTCTTTGTTCAGAACACTGGCTAACAGTGGTCTGGCAGACCACTAGAATGTACTGGCCAATAATGTTTAGCAGGACCACCAGAAAAGGCAGAGGACCACCAGATTTTGGGGGCTGGTGGTCCTTTGGGCAAGTGTTCCAGAAAGTTAATTTTTAACCCTGCAGTGTCACAGATTCAAGGTCAGAATTTGAAGGAGAAATGAGCATTAAAACTGATAGACTGGAATATGTCTTGAATTGCAAGTAATTTCTACCCACATGATATTGTAGGTCACAGCAGCGAGATTTCAAGTTAATATATAAATTCTAGAGCGTGGATCAACTTTAGTCGTCAGAATCTGACATCTGTCTGTAGACGTCAGATTCTGATGACTAAAGTTGATCCCTGCGCTATAAGATTAAAAATATTTATAATGATAGTAGACCCATAACATAGGTATTCAAATGAATTGGTAAGAGGTTACTAAGAGATTTATAATGGTTTCAAATTGAAGAAACCCTTTGGTTGCGATGTTTTTTACAAATTAATTCAGTGCTTTAAGGGTAAAGGTTAAAAAATGATTGAATATGGAGCTGATATAATCACTAGTGGTATCAGGTTCCTGACGTGTTCTCGGCGATTGATCTATTTACTGTAGACTACTGTTCCTCGGCTGATGCTTTCAAAAGCTCAGGTTAATTATGTATATATTGTAGTTCTGGTAATAGCTGCAAGGTTTTAATTTTGGCGAGGAGAACAAATTTGCGAATTCAACAATCTTACGAAAACTATTATATTATTAGCGCTACTAAAGCAAAATGAGAATTTGTGAATTCTTAACTTTTTGAAAAGTCCTAAAATCAGAAATTCACGAAAATTCAAACACAAGCAAATTACCTGATCCCCAGTCAGTTATATTATTAGCGCTGATCCCCAGTCAGTTATATTATTAGCGCTGATCCCCAGTCAGTTATATTATTAGCGCTGATCCCCAGTCAGTTATATTATTAGCGCTGATCCCCAGTCAGTTATATTATTAGCGCTGATCCCCAGTCAGTTATATTATTAGCGCTGATCCCCAGTCAGTTATATTATTAGCGCTGATCCCCAGTCAGTTATATTATTAGCGCTGATCCCCAGTCAGTTATATTATTAGCGCTGATCCCCAGTCAGTTATATTATTAGCGCTGATCCCCAGTCAGTTATATTATTAGCGCTGATCCCCAGTCAGCTTAAAGCAGCAGCTAAGTGTTTGAAAAAAAAGTTTTGTTGATACCTAATTGGTGCACGAAGAATTTATTAAAATGAGCCATGTAATTCTAAATATATCTGTTGTCTGTAGGTCGACAATTCATCATTGACTGGTGAATCAGAACCACAAAGCCGAACATCGGAATTCACGAGTGAGAACCCTTTGGAAACACGTAATCTGGCATTCTTCTCCACTAACGCTGTGGAAGGTAATTAGATTAGTTATTTATCTCTCTGTGTGTCTAAATGTATTCTAAATAATTTATTCAAATCCTTTCATAATAACCTTCCTAAAATATACAGTTTATAACCAAGTCATTTAATTACCTAACTTATCTTTAACTATCAAATTGGTAAAAATTTGTAATATTTGTCAAATTTAAACTTCGCAAGAACTACTGTTTGATGTGCCAATATGAAGGTACATTGAGAAATGCCATCAGTATTGCACTGATTTTAAATTAAGGTATGTTAATGTATGTTGATCTAATCACTGGGGACCTTATTTTAGGTACGGCCCGTGGCATCGTGGTGATGACTGGTGACAGGACCGTGATGGGACGTATCGCTAATTTGGCATCTGGTCTGGAGATGGGACAAACGCCTATTTCTCGTGAGATTGAGCATTTCATCCATTTGATCACTGGTGTGGCCGTGTTCCTTGGAGTGTCTTTCTTCATCATTGCCTTCATCCTTGGCTATTACTGGCTCGATGCTGTTATCTTCCTGATTGGTATCATTGTAGCCAATGTACCTGAGGGACTTCTCGCTACCGTCACTGTAAGTACAATAGCTTTATTGGAGGGGTAAAATGCCATTTCCTGAGATGAAAATACACTTTCTATTTTTTTTTCATTTTCCAGAAACCTGGTTTGAAATCTGCTGAAAAGTATTATAACCCTCGCCTGCTAATAGTTGTTTTTAGTCTGTTTTATCAGCCGATTAAACTGTACTATTATTAGGCATGAAATCACAGTTTAAACATCAAGATTTGTAAATATTTGGTCTCACAACTTCAAATGGTTTAAAATTAAAATTAAATAATTTAGCAGGATAAGGATTTAAGCTATAAAGTAATTTATCTATTTTATCCCCTGTCACTTGCTCTACCTTTCCCCCGAAAAATCTGTAAACCACATTATGAAATATTTGTGACCTAATAACATAAAATAATTTTGATTGATGGATGATTTTTCGAGTCTAATTTCAATGATTTACAGGGTTATACACTGGACAGAGTCAACTGCCATTCTATATGCTGTTCTGGACCACTTTCTTAGCTAGGATTATCACTTTTTCCAATTTTTGCATAGCTGCCCGTGCATTTCCTCCTTTACAGTGTGGTTTTGACAATTTTTGCCCGTCATTTTGACTTTATACCCGTCCAAAAAACGGGAGCACGTGTCGCTGGCTAACACTACGTTCTGGGGTATGACCAAAGAAAAAAAAAAATCAAAACTTTTTTCTGTTCTGGAGTAGGCCTACTGGGTATATATATAAAAGCACAAATAAAAGATAAAATATATTTCACTTGAATCACACGGCTAGATCCATCAATCACATTTAATCAGATTTATGAATTATAAAGTTAATTTTTTGAACAACTCATCTCGTCAAAGTTATTGTGTAGCTTCTTATGTACTATTAAATCCAAACATATCACAAGAATATATAGGTATGTTAGTATGACCAGATTGCAATGATGAAAAATGTCAAATCAATGAATTACTTTGATTGATGTTCGATTACCTGAGCAATCTCGTCAGCTCTGGGTATATTATAATGTATTATTTCAAGTTTCATTCCATGTACTTAATTTATTCTAATAAACGCCCATATTCCAATAAAAACTCACCCCTTTGATTTGAAAATAAAACCCTTTATCATGTACACTGTATTATCATTAAAAAACATTCTAATAAATGCACATCCCCCTGTAATCTGAGAGGGTATTTTAATTAACGCCCCAGGCCTTTATTAGAATAAATATGGTACCCTAACCGTTACAGTACGAGGATCAACATTAGCTGTCAGAATATGACGTCAGTATGTCTCAAGTCGATCCCCGCACTGTAAGAGTAAAAATATTTCTAATGCTCGTAGACTCATAACATAGGTATTCAAATGAATCAGAGAGAGCTGACTAAGACATTTATGATGATTTCAAATTGAAAAAGACCTTTGATCTCCATTTAAAAAAAAAAATTGTCAGCTCTTTGACACTTACAGCGCGAGGATCGACTTTAGTCGTCAGAATCTGACGTCTGTAGACATCAGATTCTGACGACTAAAGTCGATCCTCGTGCTGAAAGAATAAAAATATCGATTATGGCCGTAGACCCATAACACACAGGTATTCAAATGAATCAGAAAGAGCTAACTAGGACAATCATGATGATTTCAAGGTGAAAAACCCTTTGGCTGCTATGTTTTTTTACAAATGTATTCAGCGCTTTAAAGGGTTGAGGGTTAATACACTGACCCGCCCACACACACATAATTCCATATATCATAGAAAAGTTTGTTAGCCTTTTCGTTGCTGAATAAATTGTTCCTTTTTTTCCTTCATTTGAAACTGGAAGTGCTAGTGCAATTTCTAGCTTAAAATAACAAAAACTTGTGTTCATTTTTTGAAAAATAGACATCCTAAATTGACTTATTTGATGATATACAGGTTTATCAGCACTAGGGTGAACTATGTATCCTATATATATATCAGCCAGTCACGTGTATGTTGATATGCCTGAACATACAGTATATATTTGTCTTGTAGGTATGCCTGACATTGACAGCTAAGCGGATGGCCAGTAAGAACTGTTTAGTGAAGAATTTGGAAGCTGTCGAGACCTTGGGATCAACATCCACCATTTGCTCTGACAAAACTGGAACACTGACCCAGAACCGAATGACTGTAGCTCATATGTGGTTTGATAATCATATTGTTGAGGCCGACACCAGCGAAGATCAGTCAAGTGAGTAATGGAATATAACCCTTTACCCGCTAAGTTATCTAATTTATATTTTCACCCACTTGAAGTTGTGGCTCGCTACCACGACTAACAACTTCAAGCAAGTGTGTGAAAATTACTCATATTTGTTTAATTTGATATGTGCAAATATTGATCTTTGAATGCAGAATACATTTCCAATGAAAGTAATTTGAGCGGATAATAAAACAGATTATAGACGTGCCTCGCAGTGAAAGGGTTAATTGTCAAGATTTTTAGATCCCGGGTAAACAGAATGCTATATAAAAATTGAAATTTGACATGATATCATTTTCCAGAAATAGCATGTGAAGAAATATATGAAATGCTAATGTACATTATGACTATAAATTAAATTATGCTATAAATTAAACTCAGGCCAGTTTAATTCAGGCCAGTTAGGGATAATCGTAGAAAATCATGTGCAATAAAAAATGTGATCTAGCATAATGTGATTTAGCATGTGAAATCAAACTCTGAGTGTGAAGTCTTAATTTTTGGTTGCAAATCGCTTTTCGCACTTCGTCTTTTCTATGTGGGATCCAAAGGTTCTCCTTTAAAGCTTAACTTCCATCTTCAGACAAAGAAAGAGATTTCTTAATTTTCAAAAAAAAGGGTTCCAGGCTTTAAAAATTCTTGAAAATTGGATTTGCTTGGAAATCCCTCGCATATGGAGAATTAAAGAATGCAAGTTGCAACTGCAATACCCACCTCAAATCGATACATTTGAAGATGAATTTCCAGATTTAGTCAAAGAAAGATATATCTACTTTGAAATATACACACCTCTAAAATTTGATTAAAACTGAGCCAATTACCCTATAAAATTCAGTGACTAGCGTAATTAGGTAATAGGTTTATTTCATTGCATATTTTTTTCAATTTTAGGTGCCACTTATGACAGCAAGTCACCCACATGGATGAGCCTGGCCCGTATTGCTATGCTGTGTAATCGTGCAGAATTCAAAGTGGATCAAGAAAATGTTGCAGTGCTGAAAAGGTGAGTGGTTTATAGTGATGGGATCTATATCCACAGTCACATTTCTCTCTCATTTCTTAACCGATCTCCATGGAAATTTTCAAGCACTATTGACTACCTTGAAATTTTCATTAAAAACTATTGTCTAGTTCAATCTTTACAATGCTGTATTATTTTTGTATAAACCATTGAGACCAAAGGGTTTATTAGAAATCATCATAAGTGTCTTAGTTAGATCTTTCCACTTGATTTGAATACCTACGTTATGGGTTTGCTGCCTAGAAATATTTTAGTTCTTGCAGCGCGGGGATCGACTTTACACATCAAAATCTGATCTTACATACTTCAGATTCTGACTGTCCCCGCACTATAAGAGTTCTGACGTATAAAGACTGTCCCCGCGCTGTAAGAGTTAAACGATCGCCAAGAAAATTTTCAAGCACTATTGACTACCTTGAAAATTTCATTGAAAACTATTGTGAAGTTTAAGACATGGATATCAAGAATTATATGAATATTCTACAATAAACGTCCACATATCGATTTGATCAGTTGATTTGCATTATGGCCAAGCAAACCACTTTTGCAACGTTTTTTTAACAAAACATGTCCTATGGCTTACCAATCATCATGCAATGTCTCTTCCAGCATTTTAGATAACATTGTTACGCTAACACTAGAAACAGTACGTCTGTTGTAATACTTTTGTAAAGTTAAGTCAGCCCTATTATATAATTACTTGACTTATTAAAAGTAAGTTCTTGATTCTGTTGTTGTTCCTTCTTCCGTGACATGTATTATGGCCGCCTAGCCCTGGAGTTTAATAAAATTACTCTCTGACCTAATATATTGGGGGTACAGTTAAATCCTAGAAAAGACATTTTGTTCTCTGGAAAACAAATCGGGGGTAATTATTAAGCTCTAAAAAAGGTAATCTGGGGCCCTGTCATTTGACAATAGCAAGTGAATAAACAGTGTGGTGTCCATTATGTTTGCTCTATTAAATTGATTTGCTTGTTTCTACTTCAGAAATGTCTAATTTCAATAAATTAAAACATTTTCGTCGAATAAAAATCAGGACATTTTAGCATAATCACTTGTTAAATCTGTGATGGTTGTAAACCAGACTTGTCTATTTTTCAGGGAATGTAACGGAGACGCTTCAGAATCTGCTCTCCTCAAATGTGTGGAGCTTTCTATCGGTGGCGTGTCTGAATTCCGCAAGAGAAACAAGAAAGTGGTCGAGATCCCATTCAACTCAACTAACAAATACCAGGTAAGGAAAAAAACTTTTTCATTTCTGAATTTTGTCAATAATCTAGGATCACTTGCTCCCAAAATATGTGGTTTATTCCATCATTTAAGATGATCTATAAAAACCGTTATTCAGTGGTTTATTAAGTCATAGAGTGATTCACTGTTCATCAAAATATTGACCTATCCTTGATTATATTACCTAGAGCACACTCATTTGTTCACTAGGCGGCCAAAATCTTAGCGCAAAGGTAGAATTCAGCCATGATGATATTGATATCATACTTGATATGGACATGGTACAATTTGTTTTGAAAGTATTGTGTAGCGATTTGCGAGAATGCTCCACATTCGTCAAGTGTTTCCTATCATCAAAGATGCTAGTCAATTTCAAATTTGATTAGCAATTGGCGAAAATTGTGTAGCTTTTCGTTACGCTGTGATGAACAAATTGAACCCTGAATGGATATGGTGCTGTATTATCTTTTCTATTTTTAAAAGGAATTAACTGATTTATTCAAATGAAGCAGAAAGAACTAACTCCTACATTTATGATGATTTCAAATTGAAAAAAACCTTTGTTCTATTGGTTTATATAGAAATATTTCAGCATTGAAAGGCCTGCCATTGTAATGTTTGTGATTAATGTTATCAGGTATCTGTGCACGAGACTGAGGATCCAGAAGATCCACGCTACCTGGTGGTGATGAAAGGAGCTCCAGAGCGCATCCTCGACCGCTGCTCAACAATCCTGATTAACGGAGAGGAGCACGAAATCGATGAACAGTGGCGGGAAACATTCAATCAAGCCTATCTGGAGCTGGGCGGCCTCGGGGAACGTGTACTTGGTAGGTCACAATAGGTCACAATACACAACTGCGGAACATGCCTATTGTCGTTTAAACACTTGCAAGTTTATGACCACTGTAGCAAGTTAAATGTTCTTTTTAATTGTGTTAATATTATCACGCTCTATTTGCATACATACTTTCATTTAATTTACATGATAGCATTTTTTTTGTCCAAGCTTTTGTCTTCTTTGTGTGCAGAGCAGAAACTTCCAATGGAAGGCTGGTTGCTCTTGTGACCATGTATTATGTGTCTTTAGGTTTATGTGACTATTTGCTGCCTGGTGGGCATTCTATATTTCTTACGTGTTTTGTAGTCTTCTATGATTAATTTCTTACTGGCAGATATTCAATATGAATATTTGCTGCCGGGCATCCTATATTTATTACATGTGTCTTGTAGGTTTCTGTGACTATTTCCTGCCCGCTGAGCAGTTCCCCGCTGGCTACCCGTTTGACGGAGACGATGAGAACTTCCCTCTGACCGGTCTGCGCTTCGTGGGACTCATGTCTATGATTGATCCCCCTCGTGCCGCTGTACCTGATGCCGTCGGTAAATGCCGTAGTGCCGGTATTAAGGTTATCATGGTGACTGGTGATCATCCAATCACAGCCAAGGCCATCGCTAAAGGAGTGGGTATCATCTCTGAAGGCAATGAGACGGTGGATGACATCGCTGCTCGTCTCGGCGTGCAAGTCAGTGAGGTTAACCCAAGGTGTGTACGATATGATTTATTGATCAATTTAAATTGACATATAAAATGTGATATCTCGTTGTGCCAGTCTGTGAAGATATTTTGATTTATTTAGAAAGAAATATACCAATTATTGTAAACATTATTTAAAGAAAAAACAATTACAACGTATTAAATGACTTGGGTAGTTTTTTCTGCTTCATTTAAATACCTAGAGGATCAACTTTAGACAGCAGAATCTGATGTCTAAAATCTATCCCCACACTGAAAGGGTTAGAAGTGGATAATTTTTGCTTAAATGTCATCTATTCTTACACATGTTACTCATTCCAGAGATGCCAACGCTTGTGTTGTTTTTGCCTGAGATCTTGATTGTCATCTATTCTTACACATGGTATTTATTCCAGAGATGCCAAAGCTTGTGTTGTTCACGGCTCAGATCTTCGTGACATGACTCCCGCTCAGATTGACGATATTCTCATCCATCATTCTGAGATTGTATTTGCTCGTACGTCACCTCAGCAAAAACTGATTATTGTGGAGGGTTGTCAGCGTCAAGGAGCCATTGTGGCTGTGACGGGTGACGGTGTCAATGACTCGCCGGCTCTAAAGAAGGCTGATATTGGTGAGTCGTGATCACCTTTTACTTGCTAGTGATGAATGTGGACAAGTCCCGCCACCTCAGGAGTCATGTGACACCAGCAGTTTTCTCATTTGTAGTGACCTCCACTTTTCATCATTTAATCAATGCATAGAGCTCTCGGAAAATGTAGAGTTATCAATAGCCTAGACAAGATAACGTGTGCCTATGACCACAGAAATACATGAAAATGTCATTTTTTGCATGTCTCCAGCTTAAGTTTTTCTTTTGATCGACATGAGTTAGTATTGTTCTGTGAAGTCAATTAATTTTATTAGCGGATGTTATTAACCCTTAAAGCACTAAATTAAATCATTTATAATCTCACCCAGTTAAAATTGTGTTTCGCTACTGCGACCTGCAAATTCAGTAATTCTACATTGTGATATTGCAGGTGTTGCTATGGGAATCGCTGGTAGTGACGTTAGTAAACAAGCTGCTGACATGATCCTGCTCGATGATAACTTTGCTTCCATTGTTACTGGTGTTGAAGAAGGTGTGTATAAAAAATAAGAATAATTATGGAATGACATGATTGGTATTTTTGTAATATCAATGATCATGATAACAAATTTAAAAATTCAATGCCTTAAAAAGCCTTGAATTTTAAAAACGTTTTGAAAATTCTTGCGAAGTGTTCTTTGGCTTAGAACTTGTCATTGTTAAATATATAGTGGGTCATTTTGAAAAAATATTCTTTCATTTTGAAATGCAATTTATTCTGTTCTAGGTCGTCTGATCTTTGACAACTTGAAGAAATCTATCGCATACACTTTGACCAGTAACATCCCAGAGATCAGTCCCTTTCTACTGTTTATTCTTGCCGATGTTCCCCTCCCCCTTGGAACTATCACCATCCTCTGTATCGACTTGGGAACTGATCTTGTGAGTAAAAGATGTATCTAGATCTCTCTGAACCTTTTCATTCAGTTTATAACTTGAAGTATATTTTTCTAATGATGTTATTGTTTTTTTACTGTAATCATTGTTTATTTGTCAGGTGCCGGCCATTTCTCTGGCCTATTAGCGTGCCGAGAGTGACATCATGAAGCGTATGTTACTGTAATCATTATTTATTTGTCAGGTGCCGGCCATCTCTCTGGCCTATGAGCGTGCCGAGAGTGACATCATGAAGCGTATGCCTCGAGATCCACTACATGACAAGCTGGTGAACAACCGTTTGATCGGCATGGCATACGGACAAATCGGCATGATTCAGGCCACCGCTGGATTCTTCTCTTACTTTGTCATATTGTGTGAAAATGGATTCTGGCCAAGTCGTCTTCTTGGAATCCGAGAGGCATGGGATTCCAAGGCTGTTAATGATCTGGAAGATTCATATGGGCAGGAATGGGTGAGTTTTATATTTAAGTGATATCTAATTATAATATATTTTTCGGTGTATCTGATCTAATTTGCCACATGTTCATATATTTGCAAGGAGGTTTAACAAGGGCATGGATCTGTAGAAAAATAGCCACCGTTTCAACATTTATACATAGTTTTTCCTTGGCGTCCGGATTGTCTTGCTAATTTTATTTTCTATTTTCAACAAGTAAAGACATTTTTGTTAATTAAAATCAGCCTAACTCTCTTCTCATCTGACAACATTAGCAAGACCAGTGTTTCATGAATAGATGAGCAAGGGCTTTGTTTCTATAATATACCTATATTCCACCTCAATGAGTTAAATCACCCAATTTTATTATTTATAAAGTGCGCAAGTGTGACTTGTTCATCAGAATGGGAACGGAATTTCCTATTGCATTTCCTATTTCACTTAAACCTTAAAGCGCTAAAATACTTCTATACAAACCATGGAGACAGAAGGGTTTCTTTAATTTGAAATCATCATAAATATCTTAGTTAGCTCTTTCTGATTCATATGAATACCTATGGTATAGGTCTATGGCCATAGTAAATGTTTTAATTTTTTTAGTGTGGGGACCGTATTTATACGAGACAGACGTCAGATTCTGTCGTTTGAAGATGGTCCCTGTGCTGAAAGGGTTGAAATATGTTAATTGATGCATAATAAAGTATATGCATCATTTAACATATTTTAGGTAATGTATCTTAACCCTTTCAAGCCTGAATTTACCATTGTCATCTTTATCCACTACAAGCTGTGAATTGCAGTCGCAATTCTCGACTTGTAATGGATTAAGTTGACTTGAAGTGGGTGGCAAATGGAAAAAAGATACATGTACTATTATTATTAAAACAGTTTCATGATTTCTTTCATTTTGAAAACCTAGGTGTCAGGAAATTAAATCAATCTTAAGAGATGCAAAATGATGCTTAAATACATCGAGAGAGTTTAAAGGATTAAGAGTCACTGGCAGGTAAAGGCTTACTTTTTACTTCATTCTATTACAGACGTTCGCTCAGCGTAAGGTTTTGGAGTACACTTGTCACACGGCTTTCTTCATGTCCATCGTTATTGTACAGTGGGCCGATTTGATGATCTGCAAGACTCGTAGGAACTCCATTCTGCACCAGGGAATGTTGTAAGTGACAGTTGGGCCAATTTTGGCCATTGTTGGGTCAAAGTCGATGTACCAACAAGCGTCTCATCTTACTGAGAAATCAAGTGTTCTCTAGATTTTCAAATTGTAAAATATATATATCAGGGCACGAAATAAGGATAATTGGACTGTTTGTCCATTACAACCAGACCAAATTTTCAGGTTGTCCGCAAAATGGTTTAGTTGTCTGAATTTTATGACATATAGAATGTGGCCTGTCTCACAATTTTAAAAGCAGCACAGCCCCTGCCATACTGTTTTAAAACACACAGAATTGTGATGAGATAATCTGCAACATGCAGAGAAACATATTTTGGTAAATCTTTATCGATTTTTAACCTGTAAATGATATGGAGTTGTCCGGCGGCAAAATGGGCTCTCTCGGACTCCCATAATGCCCTATTTCGTGCCCTGTATATATGTAAAATATATATATATAATTTTTAATAAAATCCTGAAATACGCTGAAATTTTTTTTGTATAAACCATGGAGACCAAAAGGTTTTTGTTTAATTTGAAATCATCAAAAATGTTTTAGTAAAATCTTTTCGCTTCATTGGAACACTTATGTTATGAGTCTACGTGCATTATAAATACATGTATTTTAATTTTTTCAGTGCGGGGATCATCTTTAGACCTCCGAATCTAACGTCTGTGGACGTCAACTTCAGATTGTGAAGTCTAAAGACAGTCCCCGCTCTGAAAGGGCTAATAGGTTAATGATGAAACATTTTTGTTACAGGAACCACCATCTGACTTTTGGTCTGTTTTTTGAGACAGCCCTTTGCGCCTTCCTCACCTATTGCCCTGGCCTGGACAAAGGATTGAGGATGTATCCGCTCAGGTGTGTTTACGTATTACAACCACGCAAATTTTATCATATTTCACTTACTTTGAGCTGTGAATTTCTATGCACTCAGGTTTTATTCCATGAATTTATAAGTGGGGCTTTCTAGATCCCAAACCTTACAGTATTTAAATGTTCATTTTAGGCTTTTTTTAAAAAACATTTTTATCTTTAAATATTTCGACTAATGAAAAATCTGCATCTCACGAACTGCCTTATTTGACTAGACCTTAAAGCGCTACATTAAAAATTTGAATTTTCACCCACTTGACGTTGTGTCTCGCTAAAAAGATCCACAACTTCAAGTGAGTGAAAATTACTCATCTTTGTTTTTTTTGAGACACAAATATTTGCAATTTTCAATGTCTTTAACATTCTTTTCATTCACTATATCAGTGATTTTATGAACTAATGAAAGAGATTTTTAATTTGAAAGCAACTACAGTCGTGCTTTGCAATGTAAGGGTTGAACGCTAATCACGACAATAGTTGTTTCAGTCAATTTTATCAGACGATCAAATCACTGTTATTGGG
This sequence comes from Flabesymbios commensalis, assembly GCA_964017125.1. Taxonomy (NCBI): domain Eukaryota; kingdom Metazoa; phylum Annelida; class Polychaeta; order Terebellida; family Flabelligeridae; genus Flabesymbios; species Flabesymbios commensalis. The sequence continues at coordinate 486,114 of OZ024905.1, read as the reverse complement.
AACAAAATCAGCGTTTAAACAGACTTGCAAATGTTTGCTCTCAAATTAAACAAATGTGGGTCATTTTCACCCACTTGACGGTGTTGGTCTAGGTAGCGAGACACAACTTAAAGTGGGGGAAATTTAAATTATTTAATTTAGACCTGTAAAGGTTGACTGACCGTCGACTGAATCTATAAATAATGAGTGTTTTTTTTCACAGGTATACCTGGTGGTTTGCTCCCATGTCCTTCAGCGTGGCCATCTTCATTTATGATGAATGTCGTAAATACATCTTGCGGCAAAACCCGGGGGGGTGGGTGGAGCAGGAGACGTACTACTAATGTACGTCCGCCGCCTACAGTGCTGTCTCATGGCCTTTGTCAATCGCTTGGCCAGTTCACCGCAGGATGCTTCTGATCAAGACGACACTGTGCTGCTAGTGGCCAATATAGACTTCCACTCGTATGGCCTGTCCAATGCCATACCCTCTCAGTTTTTTCTTTACAATGACTTTGCATGCAGCTCTAACAATAAATGGTTACGCAGAATAATTCCCGTCAGATAGTTGATCTATTGTTCTAGGAAATTTACACATTCATTTAAGTTAAGAATTCCATTTCATTATTCCTTCATTTTGTTATCATATCACCAGTGATACTTTTGTACATCAAACTGTTTTAACTCGTTGTAATTCATAATTGTTGCCAAAAATGAGAATATTCTGTGATAACTGCATTGGTATGTTGTTTTGGACTAGCACTTTTGTCCAAATGAAAAACAAATCCTGTGAATTATTTGTCATCTTTGATAGCGTTAAAACCAGAATTTGGGACACTTTCATAACAATCATAATTTTTGGCCCCATGATGAAGCACAAAATTTCACTCTATGTTTAAATTTATATTAATGGTATCATTAAACATAATTGTATGAACACATTAATATATAAAAAATGTCTGTAGATTTAATCACATGAAAAAATCCATAGAAGCCTGATAAATTCATAGAATGGGCAAGGCTGGACTAGTTTCCACACACAGAATTCAAGAGTCTTTGGTTATCCTAATACAGCACTGTATGTTCCACCGGCACCTACGACCAGCGGCATAGAATGATCAATCCATCAATGATAATTGGACAATATGACAGACATAGCTTCAGTTGTCTTGTCCTTTTTTATTAGCTTACTGTTTAGTGTTCTAGTCTTTACTCTTATACTATAAACTTTGTGTGTAGTTTCTACAAATGTAGTTTATTCAAGCCCTGCCACTTATTATAAGATATTTCCCCATCACTATTATGAAGTTGACACCTGTGTGGGGTTTTGTGTAAATAAATTGGTTGTGAAGCCTACTCATACAATAGGTGTGATACCTACTCATACATAGCTGGTTTATCGCCAGACGCTAAAAATACTCCGATTTATACAATTCGATGATAGAAGCAGATTTTACCTCTGTAAAAATGCAGTTGATATGGTCGTTTGCAGAAAACTAGTGAAATCTGAACGATTATTATCTTTAGTCTAGTTGAGATATTAGCAACTCTTACTCAAGTATTGTAAGAAAGAGAGGGTTTTTTTTAAATATTGTGCTATGTGGTTTAAATTTTTATTGAGTTTTAATTCTATGTCAAGCTTACTCAATGCTGGTATATTAGTACAACACACAAAAGAATACTCGATTCATACTTCATTTATAGTCACAAATTAAATCTGCAGAAATAGACTTGAATTGTTACATTTGAATTGTTTCTGTTTCAAATCGAAACTGTTATTAGAGTTTAGTTACCTCTAAATGCATTACATTAGATGAGCTAACTTGAAGCTGTTTCTTAATAAATGCAAATTAATGTTACCATCACTTTCCCCTGTAAGGCTTGTTAAAACCCTTATCCTGCTGATAACAACTATTGTCAATTCTAAACTGTTTTACTAGTCGCTCAAATCACTAATATTGGGAATGAAATAGGTGTTTAAACATCCGAAATTTCTAAATTTTTGGTTTCAAATTGAACAAATATTGAGTACTTTTCAACCACTCAAGTTTGTGAATTGCAGTACTAAGCGAGACACAACTTCAGGTGATTGAAAATTTAAATTAATTACCTTAGCAGGATGAGGGTTTACTTCTCAAGTACAGTAGAACCTGCTATGAGCAGCCACCCTTGAGACACAGGAAAAGTGGCCTTTCAAGACAGGTGCCTGCACATAGGAAGTTTATTTGTATGGGAAATGCCATTTTGGGGAAGTTCAAGTAGCCTCCCGGGTTGACTTCTCATGAGTGGCTGCTCTAACAGGTTCTACTGCACCTTCTTATACATTTGTTATGAGGTTTTCATTTGGAGTTGGCAATCAGCAGCTTCAAATGACAGCTGAAAGTGATCTTCCATGTCAAAACGAGTAAACAAAAGTTTATTATGCTATCTGATAATTATAAATACTCAGTCATTTATATTGTGCTTCCATGTTAAAGTACTTAAAAATAGGCTGGCAAATGTATTGTCTGACAAATTCATGTTTGTGTTCGAATGTAAAATGTTTATATATTTTCAATAGGCTGATCATAGATTCAACTACACTTTTTCAAGTTGTGTTTGTTTTGGAATAAAATCATTTTGAAAAAAATCACTAAGTATAATGTCTATGACGAATATCTGCATTTCAAATAAATACTCAACCGTAACTAATAAAATAAATTAAAAGATATATATAATATATATATATATATAATATTAGTTTATACATCTATCTGCTGATACTAATGATATACACATGTTTTAATTTGTGTTTTATAGTACTGTTGATTTTGCTTGTGCATCAATTAGAATAAAAAAATATGAATCATGTGCTCTAGTTTTTGGTGTAATGAATCTGTGTTCTATATACCATATCCCGTGTATAATGTAATGTAACACGTATTATACGTAGATGTAGAATCTCGTCCGAATTACAAGTAAAAGTGCTATTTGAAGCAGAGGAAGGTGATCGATACTCTCGCTCATCTGACTGCTTAGTTGTGGTAGCAAATATACCACACATACCTAATCAACATATAGAACAAAGGGATCCATTCTGACCACAAGAAATGACTGTACGGTACATGACACTGATCAGAATACAATCATGACACACATCATAAACCTCACAATAATAACTGTAAGCTACTGTAAGTGGCAATAATCAGTAATAATGAACTTATTTATACACAAAATTAGGGTCACGCTTTGGACGAGTATAATGAGGTTCTGGAATTGCACGAAGAATCCTCAAGCTGAACTCTGCATGTCTCCATCAGTCGGCTGGGAATAACACGATTGTTTGCGGTCGAACAATCATGCTGCAATTTCCGATTCATGTGAATATGGGAAATTCCTCAACAGGGTCAGATGAAACATCAGTGATCAAGGAGGTAATTGCAAACAGGATCACTGTAAATATTTTCTTTAGGGCTGTTCATGCCCGGTAGGCCTACATGAATGAACGTGGACGTATTTGTAGCAATTTTCGGTGCATGTAAAAATAGGAGATCCCTCAACAGGGTCAGATGAAACATCAGTGGTGTGATCAAGGAGGTAATTGCAAACAAGGTCACTGTAAATATTTTCTTCCGGGATTTTCATGCCCGGTAGGCCTACATGAATGAACGTGGACGTATTTGTAGATTGTGTATCTAATTAAGCATCCAAGATGAATATCGGGATGCTTATAGTGTTCAGCATTTTTCCGCCGCCGCCATCTCCGCCGCCACGGGTGTATCCTCTATTCAGCTTTAACTAAAAAGTTAACTGATAACTTTTGTTCATTTTTCACATATGTGACCTATGTGACAGGGCAATTCTTCCCATATATTTTTTTTTGCACCGAGCCAAAAACCTTTATTCTCCAAGATGGCCACCCAAAAAGCTTGTTGGCATGATAACTTATGAGCCGTTGGTTGGATTGCTTTCAAATTTAATTTGGTAGGGTTGTTCTCTAGGTACTTCTGATGATCTGATTAACTTTTGTGATGAATCCATTAAAAACAAAATGGCTGCCGAAGCCATTTACAAAAAAATTTACATGGTGGGGGTGGGGTAATATTTTTTTCATTTTTTCAAACTCTTTTTTCTATTGGAGTAGTCTATCTAAGTTGAGGAAAAAAAATTGAGGGCACTTTTCTTGGGGGGGGGGGGGTGTCGCGGAGGGAGTAATTTTTTTTGATGATGATTTTTTTTATTAGCTCATCCGGCCTTTAGGCCTAAGATGAGCTTATGCCATCGTGTTGCGTCTGTCGTCTGTCCACAATTCGCAAGAAATGCTTCTCTTCCCTCAATTTGTATCCGATTTCAATTTTGTTTATTTTATATGAAAGAGCTCGTGCATGTGCATAGAACTGCCTCCTGGATTTCAGAAATTTTAATTCGTATTCAGCTTGTCCTAATTGAGGATGAGCTTCTGGTTTTCTACATATGACCTATGTGACTAGGCTTTTCTTCAGATTAACCTTCATCTCTGGCTTGGATAATAATGCAATGGTAAAAAACCAGGTCAGTGGGAATTCCCCTTCTACCAAACCCATGCTGGTCGCTGAGTGGACCTGGCAACATGTCAACAACTGAGTTAGCAAGCTGTCATTATCGACAGGAAACCCTAACCTTACCAGTCTTTAAGCTGACTGAGAGGGCTGGTTTCCAGTCTAGGAAATAGGCCTATCTAACGGGGATGCTATTTTAATGTTTTCGTGCCGAAAACAGTCACATCTAGTTACTCATGGACTAGTGCTCTAGGGGTACGCATATTTGTGACTCATTATGCCCAGAAAACTGGAAGAATTAAAATGACAGAGCAAAGAACCAATTTGAAATTCAAAGGGATGTCTAATTTAGTTGGAAATATTCCATAAGCACCTCTTCTGACCCGCCTTTATAGAATACCATCAGCAACAACAAGATTGTCCAATTGACGACAAAGTCAACGGAAATTGAGTATCTTTGTCCTATAATATCTCGCATGGAAGGATGTATGATAATTCGTTTTAGCTGGACAATTTATCTCAACACCGGATCCTTTTTCTGATCTTCCTTCACATCACTAACATCAACTTCGGGGAAAGGTTTCAGATGCTTTGCACAAGGAATTTGTCAATATTCTCTACCAAATCAGGGTCCTCGTGAAATTCGTCACTAACGTCTTTATCCCATGACGAATCCATAGAAATAGCATGGACATGGGAATCAGTTAAAGAAGTGGTTCTATTAAATACAGAAGACTTCCAAAGGTGACTGTGAGTTAAATCTTATCCACATCAGATAGCTTGGGGAAATTGGACTTCAGAGAGTCTGCAGCTTGTATGCCAGTTTTAATGGGCCCAGGCAACAGAATAGGCGACATGGCTCTTTGGCATCACTATCAGAAGAAAGTCTTACTTAGTCGTTTTGAAGCATCCTAGCAAACACGGGGCCTTCACCCAATGTTGGTCCAATGTTTGCCCACCGTCTTCGACGCTGGCCCAGCGTTGAAACAACATTGAGTGGAGGCCCTGTGTTTGCTGGGATATAAATCTGCTGCTCACCCGATAACCTCACTTCATCATCATGGGCTATTCGATTATTATAAATCTGAGGTGGTATTTGAGTATCAAAGGTAGTATTCAATGATTGAGGTGAATTTGAACAGAAGGAGCTAGAAATCACATTGCCATAGTATCTCAGGAAATGAAGGTTTATTGTTATAAAACAAGTCACACACCAGTTTTGTTAAATATATAATAATGAAAATGGCATCGTAGTGCTACAAAAATGATTTTTTAATACTTTATTCAATGATTTAAGTATGTGATTTATAATTTAATTGAAGCATTTCTGCTTCATTTTCTGTTGGGAGTCAAAATACTAGACTGATTATCCCATCAGAACCACCAATAAATGTATACCAGTTCCGATAAAATTGTAATTTTAAGACGTAATATTAATTACGCTTACATAAATAGGCCTGGGGCTGCGTTCTGAAAGCCTTCTAAAAAGACGATTTCGCTGCAACGCCCTTGCAAAATAGATTTCTTTATTTTTTGTCTTCGGAAATGATCCCTTTCATATTCAAAACTTTGTAATTTTGTGCATAAACAGTTTGTGGAACCCTAGCAACCGGAGGGTGCTGAGAGAGAGATAGATGGAATCTCATGTTAGTGAGTCTTTATTAGTCCACCAGTTTCGTTCTGTAGTGAAGATGTCTGGATGGAAAGGAGGACTGGAACCTGGAAAGAGTTAATTAAATTAATTTGGACTTGGAATTCCAAGGGTGGCCTAAAGAAAGAGGTGTTGAACCAAACCATAGCTATCCCAGGGGCCGGTCTGACCTCAAAAAAGTTAAAGCCAATTTTTGAGCCAGATGGGAAAACTAGCCAAATTCAGTGGACAGTAGCCATAAAAAGAAACAGACAAAACGACATTTTAAAACCACATTTTTAACTTTTTTGTTATTGTCTGTAGTGATTCATGTGCGAGCAAACTATTTCAAGCTGTTTTATCTTTGAAAGTTAAGATCATCCTAACTTTTTTTCAGCGGAACAAGACTCCCGTCCTAAATCAGGGCCTTCATAGCTGGCTGCTGCTGCAGCGTAGGCTATGCACGTGGCTGTAAATGTGGTCGGCGCGTGACGTCGGGACATTGTTCCCAGCAAACATGGGCCATTCACCCAGTGCTGTTTCATGTTGGCGCATCGTCTTCAACGCTGGCCTAACATTGAAACAGCATCGGGTGAATGCCCCGTGTTTTCTGGGTTGTTCTAATGCTGCGCCACCGTTGTCAATGGTGACCTACATTAGACCGGCATCGGTTTGACGTCTCCTCTAGGCCTACTGGCTGTGGAGGCTAAGCGAACCCTAGCACCCGAAGGGTGCTGAGAGTGAGATAAAGGCATTCGAAGCTTGTATGAAAGCAGCTTTTAGCCTTTCAAAATTCTTCGTTAGTATTTAGTATATAATACTCATTGCAAGATGTCTGGTTGGTAAGCAGGGGGTAAGGGAGGCAAGGAACCTGGAAACAGAAGCATTTTAGAATTTAATTAATTTAGATGCGCCCTCGGGGAACAGAGGGTCGCGGTGGTCTAAATGAGGTGTTGAATCTGGAAGAAAAAGACCGATAAAGTTGTAATTTGGCAACATTTGAGACATTTCTTTTATTAAAATGATGTCTCTCGTGCACATTTAAATTCACTTAGTGTGTTTAACATACTTAAAATTGCGCTCTGCGCTTGGCTGTCCACCATGCGACCTGTTTACTCTACACTGGATGAGTGGACAATACAGTGCATGGTGCGTCGCTACTTTTTAGAATGTGAATTTTGGGTTTGTTTCCAAAACATGGTCCTATTAAATCAACACTCGAGATACTAGGACTTATATTACGGTGCGACATATTGTGCACATTGGTGCCATGTGGACAGTAGAGCCACCATGCTTCCTTGCTCATTACATTTTGGATCAAATATCATCAATTTACCTCGTGTTGTTTGCCTGACTGTCTGTGTGCCGTTGCCATACTCCAGCATATATACCCATAGAAAAAACGTCTGAGTAATGTAATTTTGATTGAATTTGAGTGGAATGGTCTATAAGTGTCTGAAGTTAATAATTTGAAAAGTTTCTATAAGCTTACAGCGTCTCATCCTAATTTGTGAAATTAAGAAAGTACGCTTGTTCTTAATTGGTCTCTTTTCAGAGCCACCAGGGGTTTTAAACCCTTGCAGGATTCATTGTGGTGTTTAAATCCTGTCAGGTTATTTTGTTTTGTTGTTTTAAAGGTTTGTGAATTGTGTATTTGGGTGTATGCATGTTTTTTTGTTTTTTTGTGTTTTTCTTTGTTGGTGGAAGTTATTAATCTGTTATTTATAAGTGTTGATGTGAATGCGTGACACGGTTTGTGAATTGTCACTAACTAACCAATGCGGTGACACGCAGGTGAGTGACAGCGTGTCGCGGTAACGCTAGAAGTGCTGACAGTACTCTCGAGTACTGTCAGTGCCACCAGCGTCGCCCCAATGCCGACTCAGCGCTGGACTGACATTGGCACAGCGGTGGCTACACTGTGACAACACTTTTCTGTTTCTGACCCTCTCACTTGCTGCCAGCATTGTCTCAATGTCGCCCAACGCTGTTGGCACTGGACCGACACTGACACAACTCTAGCCGCATTCACACAGCCGTCTCAATTTTGATCGAAAATATCCTGATATTAATTTGTCCATATGTGTGTTATGCCCTCTCTTAATTCTTGAAAAGTTCCTAGAAGCTTACAGCGTCTCATCTTAATTTGTGAAATTAAGAAAGGCTGACATTTCTATTTATAGCACTGCCAACACACACTCACAATATGACCACTGACCGCTTGACTGAACGGGATAGCAAGTCTAATTCCCGCATAAATAGGAAATTGAGTTGATGTTGGTTTAATGTTGCACCAGTGTCTACGACGCTGGCCCAACAAATCAACTTTAGGTCCGCATTTCCGGTTCACTGACACTGGCGATCACCAGTGATCACAAGTGGAGTGTAACATTGGCCTTCTGCATCACTGCTGCTCAATGTCGCCGACATTGGCCTCACTCAGTGACAGTGTTCAGCTATAGCAGACACAGTGCATGGGTTTGGTTGTAATGTTGCCACTGTGTCCGCGTAAGGTATCAGTCCAATGAGGCCCAACACTAAGAGCGTTGGGCTAACATTGGCCTGCCACCGCCCGATGTGCACTCCCCAGTACTCAGACCTGACCAACACGTGTGGGCACTCTCTCTACAAGGAACAGCCAGTGAGCATTGTGTACGTTCTATACGGACACCAGTGAACTGCGCTCGTTATACATGTATAGTACTGTACTCACAACTCCCAAACTATCCAAACTATGGTGGTCTCGCACTTCTCATGAACAATTAATGTTCAGACCGGGTAGGTGGACATTAATCACTTAATGTAGAGTACCGGAGCAGACTAGTTTCAGAGAAGAAATTCAAAACGTCGAAATCACAGCGACCATACCAGCTCGCATCCACAACAATTGCTTTACTAGTAAAGCAAAAATATATGTTAACACACTTATTTGCAGCTGGATATTAATAGATGTTTACATGGTTAAAGCCGCCTGCTTGGCAGGTCAGCGATCTTGGCAAGTCAGCCATCTTGGCAAGTCAGCGATCTGGCATTCAAGTTTAAAAGAACAAAGGTTTCTTCACTGCTCACTTGTCAAGATTCAATATTGTGGGGGGAGCCTCGGTGACAGATGTAGCCATTTCGGACTTGGGCCACAAGCGCTCAAATCCTGTTTTTGGAGGGCAGCGTATCAGCCATCAGAGCTTACCCTTTCTCGAGTATTTGTTTTGTAATGCTATCATAGAAAGACCAGGGTTAAGAGTAGCACATATAAAACCATAGTCATTAATTGATAAAGTGAGATTTAAATGCCAGGCATCAGACAAAATGAAGGTAAAAAACAACAAATTCAACATCTAAAAGAGCTTTATTGCAGTACAGTTTGTCTGTATAGAGTAAAAACAATATGATAGTGTGCTTAAAGTGAAATACACCCACTATAATGTAAAACAATGGAATTAGAGGCTGTGCCCTGTTCAACACCAGCGAGTTTGGAATTGTTGAGTAATGGTAAATTGTGGTGTTTCTGAAGTACGCATTACACAAGACAATAAAATTGGGAGTCTCTTCCCAATCTGATTCACATTTAAAGCATAGGAATGTTTAAAATCACAAATATTTGCAACACAACAATACTAAAAACATGTCTTCAGACACAATTCTAAAGCCACTAATGGGCAAAATTTCTTGCAATATTTCTTATCAACAAACTATCCCTCAGTTGAGTTATAATTTCTGCCTGTAGTGTTTTGTGAAGCAATGTCAATTGTTTCAAGAAACAAAATAGTAAATTGTGCAAAATTACAGCTTATAATATTAACGGGACAAAAGTCAGTATTAGAAGACAATAACAACTAAAGCTACACTTAATATGTCATCTTTTTCTATCTCTCTACGCCGCCGGTTGGTGGTGTAGGTGGAACAATAACAGTGCTTAACGAGGATCTCCTGACATCGCTGCTCTCCTCATCTTTAACAACAAATCCTTACAATGCAGTTATCACAGAATAATATCTTTCTTGGCCAAAGACAACAAATCGTGACCCGTAAAAAAGTTCAACGTACAAAAAATTCTTGATTGATGATATGTAAAATGAATCAATGCTTCAATGGAATGGAATTTATAAAGTAAATGCAGATGTTTTCCTAGGATGGGACGGGAAACTATCTGACAGGAATTATTCTGCGTAGCCACTTGTTGTTCGAACTGCATGCAAAGTCATTGTATAGAAAAAATTGTGAGGGTATGGCATTAGACAGTCCGCATGAGTGGAAGTCTATATTGGCCACTAGCAGCACAGTGTCGTCTTGATCAGGAACATCCTGCGGTGAACTGGCCAAGCGATTGACAAAGGCCAGGAGACAGCACTGTAGGCGGCGGACGTACATTAGTAGTACGTCTCCTGCTCCACCCACCCCCCCGGGTTTTTCCGGAGAAGATATTTACGGGTTTCATCGTAAACGAAGATTGCCACGCTGAAGGACATCGGAGCAAACCACCAGGTGTACCTGTAAAAAAAAAAACACATATTAACCCTTAAAGCCCTCACGATGCATTAAAGTATCATTTTAAATCCCTGAAAACAGACTTATTTTCCTACATCTAGGGGTTTTATTATGAAAATTTCCATGACACTGGTTTACCAATACATGGCAGTTTTCTTTAATTTTTCACCCACTTCAAATCATCTTCATCCACTACAAAGCGAGAATTGCGGCGAAAGCAATTCACGAATTGTAGTGGATGAAGATGACAATGGAATTTTCAGGGATGAAAGGGTTACAACTGTTGTTTAATTTTTTACTTGACTAGTAATAAAAAGGTACTTGATGAGGCAACAAGAATGATTATATGCAAACAGTGTTCATTAGAGTGAGATATGGGAAAATACAGCACTCTTTTCCAAGACGGTAACTTGCTGGACATCCTTATCATTGATAAATACATATTTTGCTAATCAATTACAAATTTGATTAGCAAATGGGTAGAATTCCGTAGCATTTTGCTATGCGATACTGAACAATTTTTTCCCTGTAAGTGTGTGAGCCTTTAGGCAAAGACCCTCTTCATGATGAACAACGTTTGTATTTTGATAAAGTCGCACATGATATAGCAGCCAAACATTGCAGTTCAAGCTACAGCTAGAGTGTGATATGGAAGATACCGATATACCTCTCAAAGTGAAAACAATTGCACAAAGTGTGAGAATAGTTAAGTATTTTTCATTCATTGTTCACTTCAAATGACAAAAAAAAATTTAGCAAAAAAGATAATCTCCAAAATTGATTTATAAGACTTTCTGAGCATCTACTATAATTTCAATAACAGTACTTTGTTTTCATAACGTGTAAATAGAGTGCTATAGGAGTTAACCAAAAACACTTTAATACGGTTGCAAGATCAAGAGAAATATAACTCAAATTTAATGAAAAAGCTTTTGGTAGATGCTTGGTTAATCCAATAATTTAATATCGGAGATAAATATGAATATTTGTCGTCATTTAAAGCTGGAAATTGCGTTGGCAATTCCATCTTCAAATGAATGAAAAATAGAAGCAATTAATTGAGCAGCATCAGGGTTAATGTGGCCTATTACAATATACTAATGGTACAGGTTCAGTTTAAAAAATAAGTGTCGCTAGCTTTTAACGGGTTGATAGAGAATGTTGACCACATACCTGAGTGGGTACATACGCAATCCTTTGTCCAATCCGGGACAATAAGCTAAGAAGGCAGCAAGAGTTGTCTCAAAGAACAAACCAAAAGTCAGATGGTGGTTCCTGTGAAGAAAAAATGCAGAATTGCTGTAAATTACCGTGAATAATATCACAATTTCTTTGCTGTGTGAGCATTTAACCTTACATAGCTAAATATTAATCTGATGTATCAGGATTAAACCAGTCATGCTTAAAAATTTGTATCAACTCCATAAAAACTGAATTGGCTATAACATTTTAAAAAATCATAAAGGGCTTAGTTGCTTAATTTGGCCTGTTTGAATAACTATTACTTTGTAAATATTCAAGCGTTTAGTCTCAAGCTACAGAAAAGTCTGGAATGGTTAAAATGTCACTTTTACTTTCAAATGTTACTACGAAAAGAATCATAAAATCCCCAACCCTACAAATTGAAGGCGTTAAAGTGCCAAGGTATAAAATTATAATCTTTCACTGCGGGGATTGATTAGACGTCAGCATCTGACGTCTGTAGACATCATATTCTGACATAGCCTGACCCTGCTCTGAAACGGTCAAGCAGTAATGTTGGTCCACTAGAAGCGTTCAGTTACTTACATCATTCCCTGGTGAACAATGGAGTTCCTACGAGTCTTGCAGATCATCAAATCGGCCCACTGTACAATAACGATGGACATGAAGAAAGCCGTGTGACATGTGTACTCCAGAACCTTACGCTGAGCGTATGTCTGAAATAAAATAAAGTTTCATTATCAACAGTTCACTATGTGATGTTTTGATGTCAGCCAAGTCAGTGGCACATGAATTAAACAATATTAACAACTACCTTTTCTTGGTTATACTGAAATCTTCAATATTGAAGGCAAAAAGGGCTTAATAAATTTGTTTCTTAAAACTGAACATAGTAGTCCATATAAAAAGCAGGGGAGGAAATATATGAACACATATTATAGTAGTATTGTAAAGTTACCTAGAAATAAAATTAGGATTTACAGCGCAGGGATAGACTGTAGTCGTCAGAATCTGATATTAGACGTCAGATTCTGACAACTAAAGTCTATCCCCGCACAGTAAGTGTAAAAATATTTATAATGGCCGTATACCCATAACATAGGTATTCCAATGAATCAGAAAGAGCTAACTAAGCCATTTATGATGATTTAAAATTGAAAAAAAGCTTTGGTCTCCATGGTTTAAGCATAATACTTCAGTGCTGTAGGGGTAACCCTTACAGTGCTGTATTTTTCTGTATAAACCATTGAGATCAAATACTTGTTTTCATTTTAAAATCATCCTAAATATCTTAGTTAGCTCTTTTCAGTTAATATGAATACATGCGTAACGAGTCTACAACTACTTCAGAATCTGACTTTTACAGACGTCAGACATATGAAGACGGTCCACGCACTGAAAGTTTTATATCGAAGGTCTTTAATTACAGATTATATGTAGGCACAATTTAAACAGATGGAAACTGGTAGTCTCTCAACTAAAGAAGATGGGGAAGAGAACTGATTTTGAAGCTTTTTTTTCCTGCTTTCTCTTATTTATTCAACAAAATAGATGATAAATAAATTGCTTTGTTCCATTTGTAGAAGGTAAATTATGATTGTTTAGGCACAGAAATCAGAAAATGTAAACTCGGTAATAGCTTTTTCATTGCTGTGAGGTAAACAGCACTTAAACTCACCCATTCTTGCCCATATGAATCCTCCAGATCATTGACAGCCTTGGAATCCCATTCCTTTCGGATTCCAAAAAGACGACTCGGCCAAAATCCGTTCTCGCACATGATGACAAAGTAGCAGAAGAATCCAGCGCTGGCCTGAACCATACCAATTTGTCCATAAGCCATGCCGATCAAACGGTTGTTCACCAGCTTGTCATTGATCGGGTCACGAGGCATACGCTTCATGATGTCACTCTCGGCACGTTCATAGGCCAGAGAAATGGCCGGCACCTAACAAATAAGATCATCATCATTGTATGTACAACTTCATTTATTATATTTACCCCTTCCAGGGCGGTGACAGTCTTTGGGCATCTGATTCTTATGTCTAAAGATTGTGCCCGCATTGATTTAATAAAAAATTTATAATGGCTCGAGACCCATAAAATGAAGTGGAAAAGCTAACTACTGCAATTTGAAATTCAAAAACTATTCAGCCTCCATAGCTTATAGACAAATATTTCCACGTTGTAATGGTTAAGCTCACTCTACAACTTATCCACCACGTGGCCGATTTCAAACAATTTTTATATAATTAAAAAAAAAAATGTATTCACCTTGGAGGCAGAAATCGCAGCAAATGAGCAAAAATGAAAGTAATAGCTTGGAAGTCGTTAGCAATGCCAGCTTAAAATGGATGACAAATGATCTATTAAGCATGGGTTAATTACACTATACTACTTCTAACTTACAAGATCAGTTCCCAAGTCGATACAGAGGATGGTGATGGTTCCGAGGGGGAGGGGAACATCACAGAGAATGAACAGCAGGAAAGGACTGATCTCTGGGATGTTACTGGTCAAAGTGTAGGCAATAGATTTCTTCAAGTTGTCAAAGATCAGACGACCTGAAAAGATGAGATAAAATAACAAAAAATAAAAATATATGAGAAACAAGTACTATATATTACAGACCGAACCTATAAAACTTCCATGGCAATTCACAAATTCAACTGACCGGAAATAGGTTGAAACCCAGACATCGCCCCACAATGGGTTGATGGCTTTCTCTTGTTGGAATTGAACATGAATAAAGCAAAATGTTTATACGTCAAAATCAATTTGGATTTCCTATTGAAGAGAAATAAGCACTTTTAAATAAAACTAAAATTTTAATTTAACAAGTTTTCTAAACAAATCTGAAAAGAATCTGAAATAGATTATGCATCCAAGGTAAACTAAAGTAAATTTATTCATTTTGAAACCAGATAAAGTGAGGTTCATTGTTGCGATCAAAAACATATTACTATCTATTTTATTTATTTATCAAAATATATTTATACAGGGTGTATACATATTAGCAAAGATGCTATTTTTTAAATATGTGCCCTGTCAGTTCAATTGTCAGTGATTTGGTCGACTAATAAGAGAGACTAAAATCAACAATAGTCCTGATCAGCAGGATAAGGGTTATAATGATTCTCATACGGCTAGTCACAGCCTTTTTTATACACACCTTCTTCCACTCCAGTAACGATAGAAGCAAAGTTATCATCGAGCAAGATCATGTCAGCAGCTTGTTTACTGACGTCACTACCAGCAATTCCCATAGCAACACCTGCAATAAAGTAGAAGATATAATTTTAAAGAAAAGATGCACAAGAAGAACAGCTACAATTCCTTTTTCTTGAATTTAAATAATAATAATTTGTAAAAATGAACAGACCAAGCAGGGTGCAATATTGATGATTTAAATCAAACTCTTTCAGTGCGGGGATCGAATTTAGTCGTCAGAACCTGACAACTGTAGACGTCAGATTCTGACGACTAATGTCGATCCTCACACTGTAAGAGTAAAAATATTTCTAATGGCTGTAGACCCATAACATAGGTATTCACATGAAGCGGAAAGAGCTAACTAAGATAGTTATGATGATTCAGATTTCAAAGATTTCAAATTGAAAAAAATCCTTTGGTTGCAATGTTTTTTACAAATTAATTCAAAACTTTAAAGGTTAAATTCTTTTTAATCAGAAAAAACATTATGGCTACAGGCGACCTAAGGGCAATTATTCAGCGAGCCTGCATGTTTCAAACCTTCCTAGGCCACGCGGATTCTGCTCAAAATTGTGTACCACTAGCAAGTAACCCTAGTCATGCTAAGCCCGAATGTAAACATGTTTTTTTTTGTTATTAAGCCAAATAATGCTCACTGAAGTGGATAATATCGATTGTTATCGATGCTCAGTCAGTCAAAGAACTGAATTTAGAAGATGAATATTTTAAGAAAATATAAATATTCTTTGTCATTTGGAGCTGAAAATTGCGTTAGCAATTCCAGCTTCAAATGACGAAAAATTCAATTGAAACAATCCAGCAGGACAAGTGTTAAAAGGTGACCAGGACTCACCAATATCAGCCTTCTTCAGAGCCGGCGAGTCATTGACACCGTCACCCGTCACAGCCACAATGGCTCCTTGACGCTGACAACCCTCCACAATAATCAGTTTCTGCTGAGGTGACGTACGAGCAAATACAATCTCAGAATGATGGATGAGAATATCGTCAATCTGAGCGGGAGTCATGTCACGAAGATCTGAACCGTGAACAACACAAGCTTTGGCATCTCTGCAATAAATAACATGTGTAAGAATAGATGATATTCAAGATCTGAGCAAAAAAAAACAGAAGCTTTAGCATCTCCGGAAAAAGTAACAATGTGGATCCATAATATTAGAAAACACGTCAATCGTCATCTTATTGTACTAAAAAATTTGGCGATCACAAAGTGCTTAGATCGTTTCAAGGACAGATGAAATGCATCAGACTGCTCAGGTAATCGAACAACAATCACTTCACTTCATTAAATTGACATTCTTCATCACTGCAATCTCAATTTGATTGTAATGTTAGGCTTGTATATACATCTTTGAAGAAAATAAAAGCAAATAAAATGATACCATTATTACTAAAATTGATAAAATAGCTTGTAGTAGCCGATCGAATAGTAGTTAAATAATGCCTCATGTCACTTTTTGACGTGATTATGGTGACCTGGGCTATTGATATGTCTATCATGCATTGGGGGAACGTCCATGTTTGTCGAAATAACAATTATCCAGATACTTGAAATTCTTTATCTGGTTTTACATCAAGTGAATTTAACTGAAAAAAATCTGAAATATTTGATGGTAAGACAGCTAACATGGTGAACCCTCAACCCTTTAGGCCCCCACAATGTTTTAAAGCATTATTTTACATCCCAAAAAACAGACTCCCTTTTCCTACAACAAAGGGTTTTATAATAAAAATTTCCAACTGGTTTACCAATACATGGCAATTTTCTTTAATTTTTCACCCACATCACATCATCCACTACAAGTCAGCAATTCGTGGCTTGTAGTGGATAAAGATGACAAAAGCAACTTCAGGCTCGAAAGGATTAAATTGATAAATATAGACGATCATGTTGTACAAACCTTGGGTTAACCTCACAGAGACATTAAATTTTACGTCATTTTAAATTAATCTATAGCCTATCATGTTGTACACACCTTGGGTTGACCTCACTGACTGGTACACCAAGACGAGCAGCGATGTCATCCACCGTCTCATTGCCTTCAGAGATGATACCCACTCCTTTAGCGATGGCCTTGGCTGTGATTGGATGATCACCAGTTACCATGATAACCTTAATACCGGCACTACGGCATTTACCGACGGCATCAGGTACAGCAGCACGAGGGGGATCAATCATAGACATGAGTCCCACAAAGCGCAGACCGGTCAGAGGGAAGTTCTCATCGTCTCCGTCAAACGGGTAGCCAGCGGGGAACTGCTCAGCGGGCAGGAAATAGTCACAGAAGCCTACAAGACACATGTAATAAATATAGGATGCCCGGCAGCAAATAATCATATTGAATATCTGCCAGTAAGGAAATAATCATAAATCTACAAGATAAATAATAAATAAATAGTCACAGAATCCTACAAGATAGATGTTGAATAATCACAGAAGCTTTGATAAATAAAATAATTTGCCATGTAAATCATAAAATATACATGACCATAGAGCATTTACAGTTTAAAAAACGAGAGCACACTTGACAATTACTTGAATTTGCATAATTCAGACCAAACAAATACAAAAAAAAAAATAATAAAATGCATTAAAAAGACTATTGTTGTGATTAGCAGGCAAAAGGTTACCTACCAAGCACACGTTCACCGAGCCCTCCCAATTCCAGGTAAGCCTGGTTGAAGGTATCCCTCCACTGCTCGTCCAGAGCGTGCTCCTCTCCATTGATCAGGATGGTAGAGCAGCGATCCAGGATGCGCTCAGGGGCTCCCTTCATCACCAGCAGGTAGCGAGGATCACTAGCATCTTCAGTCTCGTGCACAGACACCTGGCAAAAACACGTCAAAAAGGTCATGCCAGCTTCCATAGGAATCAAGGATAATTACTGGAATAATTTTTTAAGTTTTAAGGCCATAAGAAATCAGAATACCAGAACACAGTTTGGTTGGATAATTCAAAACTTTGGATTTAATCAAATAAGCTCTAACTTATTATGGATTATGGACAGCAAAATATTATGATAATTAGTGATGAGAATATCACAAAATGATAGCTTGTCATTCAGAGAATAAAAAAAAATTAAAACTACGATGGTGGTGCAAATAAACAAATGTGTGATTGAGAAATAGATTGCTGGTCGGGCTGGGATACAATATCGAAATACAAAGGCACATTGATATTAGGAAAAAAATCTATCTCCATTTCATGCAGAATACATCAAATGAAAGCATGATTTTGTTCTCACCTGGTATTTGTTGGTTGAGTTGAATGGGATCTCGACCACTTTCTTGTTTCTCTTGCGGAATTCAGACACGCCACCTATAGAAAGCTCCACACATTTGAGGAGAGCAGATTCTGAAGCATCTCCGTTACATTCCCTGAAAAATAGACAAGTCTGGTTTACAATGATCACAGATTTAACTAGTGATAGGCTAAAATGTTCCTATTTTTAATCTAAAGTAGAAACAAACAAAGCAATTTAACCCTTTAAGCCCTCTAGATGAATTAAAGCATCATTTTTACATCACTGAAAACATACTTAATTTTCCTACAACCAAGGGTTTTAGAAAGGAAATTTCCATGAAACTGTTTATATTACCAATACATGCTAATTTTCTTTAATTTTTAAACCACATCAAATCATTTTCATTCACTACAAGTTGATTAATGTGACAGCAATTCGCGGCGTGTAGTGGATGAAGATGACTATGGTAAATTCAAGCTTGAAAGGGTTAAATTTTAAATTGTTTTTTTTAATTTTTATTCCCTTGAAGCTGGTATCGCTAATGCAATATCCAGCTTGAAATGATGGAAATACATCACCATTTATAAAATATATATTTGGTTATTAACCTTTGCCCTGCTAAGTTAATTAATTTAAATTTTTAACCACTTCAAGTTGTGTCTTGCTACCTTGATCCACAATCTCAAGTGGCTGAAAAATAAATGAAGTAACTTAGCAAGATTAAGAGTCAACAGTACTCAGGAAATAAACTACAGCTACACACCTCTTCAGCACTGGAATATTATCTTGGCCAACCTTGAACTCGGCACGATTACACAGCATAGCAACACGGGCCAGGCTCATCCAGGTGGGTGACTTGGTATCATAGCTCGCACCTGGAAAGTAAAAAGATGGTTTTCACTTTAGAATCAATGGCTGTCAAAGCATAGTACAACACTATTCTCCCTTTCAAATGAATAACCATTACCGTATTCCCCGCATATAGGCGCATGCCACTATATGTAAAGGCCTAAGTGAAACATTGCCTTTTGAAAACCCCCAAAAAATTAAACTAGGGGCATGCACCGGTAAATGAAACTTTAATAGCCATCTAGGCCTAGAATTACATTTAGTGACAATGATTTTTTCCAATCACATCATTCATTAATGAGATGAATAGGCTTTCTGTAATTGACGAAACAAAATAATCATTTATCATTTTATGATTACTGTATTCCGCAAGAGGCAATGATCATTGGGAAAGCTACTAGCTTGAGTGGATGGTTGAACATTGAAACAAACAACTTACTGTCTTGGTCTTCGCTGGTGTCAGCCTCAACAATATGATTATCAAACCACATATGAGCTACAGTCATACGGTTCTGGGTCAGTGTTCCAGTTTTGTCAGAGCAAATGGTGGATGTTGATCCCAAGGTCTCGACAGCTTCCAAATTCTTCACCAAACAGTTCTTACTGGCCATCCGCTTAGCTGTCAATGTCAGGCATACCTACAAGAAATACATTATTTAGAGATTTTCATATTCAAGAAAGCTAAACGGACCCTTTAAACGATAAAGCGCTGAATTTATTTGTAAAAAACATCGCAACGAAATGAGTTTTTTCAATTTGAAATAATAATAAATGTCTTGGTTTATTATTTCTGATTCATTTGAATACCTATGTTTTGAGTCTACGGTCCTTAAAATTATTTTTACTCTTACAGTGCTGGTATCACTTTAGTCGACAGAATCTGACGTCTACAGACGTCAGATTCTGTCGACTAAAGTCACTCCCCGCACTGTAAGGGTCGAAACCTCCTGATGCATCAAAGCATCGTTTTGCATCTCTTGAGAACGACCTAATTTCCATCACTAAGGGAGTTTAGAACAACAATTTTCATGGAATATTTTTAATAATAACGACATGTTTTCCCACTTGCCACCCAATTCAAGTCATCTTACTTCACAAGTTGAGAATTGGGAGCGATTCGTGCTATACAATCAAGATCATTATTAAAGAGAGTGAATCAGACTGATGAGTTTTGAAGGCATCAGGGTGACTGACTTGACACAGCATCAAAAGAAAATTACAGAATGCACGACCTGGATATATAACAGGAATAGATGCAATCAAAGAACTAATGGTCCCAGTAGTTATTTTCATGAATTTTCATGTTTTTAGGAAAAGATTTATACTTGTCCAGCATTGTAAGACTCTCTAGTGTATGAGCATTCCATGGAATGAAAATTTGAATCCCAAAAAATGAATAAGATTGCTCAGGTAATCGAACATCAATCAAAGTAATTCATTGATTTGACATTTTTCATCATTGCCATCCAGTAATTAAGCCAGATAAAAAAAACAGTAAAAATAATATAAATGACTCTTGTTTTAAAAAAGTTGAGAAAGAATTTAAAAACATTTTCACTCAATGAATGTAAGTACACACTTTACAGATGTTCACTATAGTCATGATAGCAAAAACTAGCTTAAGCCGTACAGCGCAGGGATCGACATTAGTCGTCAGAATCTAACGTTTAAAGTCGATCCCTGCACTGTAAAACTAAAAATATTTGTAATGGCCGTAGACCCATATCATAGGTATTCAAATGAATCAGAAAAAGCTGACCGAGACATTTACGATGGTTTCAAAGTAAAATAAACCCTTTAGGCTCCATGGTAAATACAAAATCAATTAAGCGTTAGCCTTACAGTCTATAGCCATTTTCTGCCCTTATATTACTCGCTCAAACATAGATAATTTAAGGAGAAATAACATTAAATTTGCTTAAATGACATGTTTTAATTCAAATTGTACACATGTAGGTAATTTTACTCGGAAGATGTAGGTAACTTTTAGTCGAAGATGTGGGTCCGGGGCTTAAGTGTTTAAGCCCTCACGATGCATTAAAGCATCATTTTAAATCCCTGAAAACCTACAACTAAGGGTTTTTTCATGGCAAATTTTCATGGAACTGGTTTACCAAATCACAGCAATTTTCTTTAATTTTCAAACTTTATCAAATCACCTTCATTTACTACAAGTCTAGAATTGCGAAAGCAATTCGTGGCTTGTGGTGGATGAAGAAGACTTACTATATAGTAAATTCAGGCTTGAAAGGTTTTAAAGTGTTAACTCCTTGCGAGTTGATGCTGACAATACTCATGATAAGAAACAAGTTTTTCACATTCTTAAGTAATACCAGTTTGTGTAATCAGCTTATAAAAGTCAAGCATAATATACGCATAATGATACGATTACCATAAAACTTTTTATAAAGCATAATATATATGCACGTGATTAGCATTAAGCTATTGTACTTACAGTGACGGTAGCGAGAAGTCCCTCAGGTACATTGGCTACAATGATACCAATCAGGAAGATAACAGCATCGAGCCAGTAATAGCCGAGGATGAAGGCAATGATGAAGAAAGACACTCCAAGGAACACGGCCACACCAGTGATCAAGTGGATGAAATGCTCAATCTCACGAGAAATAGGCGTTTGTCCCATCTCCAGACCAGATGCCAAATTAGCGATACGTCCCATCACGGTCCTGTCACCAGTCATCACCACGATGCCACGGGCCGTACCTAAAATATAAATCAATAATGAAAATATAAGAAGGTGGGCAAAAAGAAAAAAGATCCAAGGCTTTCTTTCAAAAATGGTATATATTTTTGTCATTTGAAGCCGAATTTGCGTTAGCAATTCCAGCTTCAAATCTTTCTTGAAACGTACATGTATACATGCTCAAAGCATGACTATGGTTACATCATTATTTACCTTCCACAGCGTTGGTTGAGAAGAAAGCAAGATTACGGGTCTCCAGTGGATTCTCGCTGGTGAAGTCGGCTGTACGACTCTGTGGTTCAGATTCTCCCGTCAATGAGGAATTGTCAACCTACAAATTATACAAAAGTTAATTACTGTAGATCTGGTAATATTTGAGAGGTTTTAATTTTCGTGAATTTTGTAGAGAAGGACAATTGGTGAATTTAGGAATCCCAGAAATTATTATAATAGTGCTACCTATCATCGAAATCGATAATTCCCAAATTCTAGACTTCGCAAAAAACCCCAAAAGCAAAAATTCTTGAAAATCTAGACATGCAAAAATTACTACAGTATCATCCACTTTTTTGATGTGTTTTTTAGATGCACGTGGAGCGAGTACAAAATGGAAATCACAACTTTGTTTTCCATCTTTGTCAAAAAAAAAAAACATTTTCGAGGACTAAAAATAACACTTATGTGAACTTTCTCCCACCCAAATATGTAAAGGACATAAAATAAGATATTTTGGTGTTGTCATGTAACTACAATTTTTAGAATGGTGGATATAATGTAGTTCTATTTTTTTTTCTATTCAAAATATACATACCGAAATATTGTCAATAGCTTATTATATATGCCCCTCCTTCCTATATCACTAAGTACAAGCATGCATTACACAACACCTGGTACTGTGCAATCCGGTACTCAGTTATAATATTTTAGATAGATCAGGTTGCCACGGGTGTGTGAAGGTTAAACATATGTTTGTACTGACCTTGAAGCTATGAGCCTGGAGCACACGAATGTCGGCCGGGACTCTGTCACCAAACTTCACCTCAATGATGTCACCGACAACCAGCTCTTCAGCGTGAACATTCAGCTTCTCGTTGTTTCTTACGACAAGAGCAAACTAAAAAGTGCAGAAAAAAATTATGAATACCCGGTACCTTTATTTCAAAACAAGTACAAAAAC
Organism: Flabesymbios commensalis; assembly: GCA_964017125.1. Classification (NCBI taxonomy): domain Eukaryota; kingdom Metazoa; phylum Annelida; class Polychaeta; order Terebellida; family Flabelligeridae; genus Flabesymbios; species Flabesymbios commensalis. The sequence continues at coordinate 463,091 of OZ024905.1, read as the reverse complement.
AAACACCCCAATGTTAACTTATTTTACAAATATTATAACAAATAGTTATTGTCAAAAAAGAAAACGCTAGACATAACTGATTAAATATTTATCAATTTAAAAATCAAATTGCTAATCTTAAAAAATTAAAGACAAATAAACATTTTCAACTGATGTGAAATTAAATGTATCACAAGATAGATCATCGAACAAGGTTGTGTTCATTTTCTACTCTAAATAAGTTCATAGTGCCAGATAGTTATATTTAATTACTGGTATGGTAACAGTTTATTATATATATATTTGGAGATAATTTAAGAAGTCTAGTTCAATGTGAAGCAATGTTACACCTTCTTATTGCTTATATTCCTACTATTGATTCAAATCGAGTCAGACGTGCTATTTCTTTTACTAGTTAACCCTTTTAAGCCTGATTTTACCAATGTCATCTTCATCCACTACAAGCCGCAAACTGCTGTCGCAATTCTCAACTTGTAGTAGCACTTATGAAGATGACTTTAAGCTGGGGACAAATTTTTTTTTAAAAAATGTTATTTTTTAAAGAATTTCATAAGAATTTTCATTTTAGGACCTCTTAGGTGTTGGAAATCAGGTAATTCATCAGAGATGTAAAATGATACTTGATGCATCCTGAGAGCTTAAAGGGTTAAATATGTAGCAGAGTAGCTAGATGTTTAAATTTATATCTGCTATGCCTGAATCATAGATGTCTGCATCACTGATATAATAAATATAATATGCATCATAAGTTAACTAAATATATATTAAATAATTTTTACTAATATATAAATACTGTACATCTGGTAAACATGGTAAAACCTTCGTAAAAATGTAAGCATTTCCTATGTGAAATTATATTTTGAACTATAAAACTATCAACAGAAACATAAATATGTAATTTTCTAAAATAAAATATTCAAATTTATTTTATTCAAGGACAAATTCAGCGTAAATTTCATTCAAGGTCTACAAATTTAGATAAATACATGCGGTTAAATAATAGTCCAACTTATCCATTGTCAAACACCATAAATGTTTTTCCGTGGTGCAGATGATAAATTAGGCGATATTTAAGCAATACTTAACACAATTCAATTTGTGAGTTTTAGAATTGTACAATACTTGGCAATTGATAAATGCATTACAGTTCAAGGTACATACAGGTGTATCAATAACCCAAGGCATAAACTAAGGCCATCCTAAAATATAGCTTGTTTCTGAGTTTCACCCACACAATAGTAACAAAATACACTGCATGACTTTTAATGTAAAAAGAAATGTTAACATGCGTAAGTCAAACAGTGTTAGATTTTTTAAAAAGTGTGAACAAAAAACAATAGCTATCTTTTCATAACCGATTCTTTGCTAGTTATCTCACATACTTAAATTTTGTTCCTAAGATCTATGAGCATAAATAGTTTTTAAACAAATCGTTTGTTTTATTGATATATCAGAAAAACGACAGTTGTCAGGCTTTGTTCACAGATTCAGTGCACATGGACACTTATAATCTGATACTGCTAATCAAAATTTAGCTGATAGTTTAGTTTATAGGACAAAACGGAAATAATTAATTTTCATGAAATCAGAAGCAACAATATATTTTAGGATGGCATCAAGGGGAGTCTTCAGTGTACCCCTAACCCGGTATATATAACAACAAACAGTAGTGTTAAAATGATTGAATCATTGGCTATTGTTTGCTGAAATGCACAAGTGATGTAAAAAAGATCAATATCACTTAATGACATCACTTCGAACAAAAGACAAAATACATCAATTCAAAGGTAATAAACAAGAAAATGAAAAAAAAGGGTACATGTAAGTGAGGAGAGAACTACAACAAATGATGAGACATGAAATAGAAAATCTTGGTGAGGAAGAAATGATAAACACATAACACAGAATAATAATACAGAAATAGAAATTAGAAAACACTTGCTTACTCAATAAATTTGTAAATAAAAAGATTCTGTAAAGTTAATAATTTTGTGTTCTATTGTAAAAAGTGTATTTCAATTTTGTTTTCAACTTCCCAGATTGGTATTGGAAACGGTAAGCAAAGTATTTTATTTAATGCCTAAAATTTATTTCTAGTAAACTGACTGAAGAATAAGTAGTAAGAAGAAATGGGATAAGAGTAAACAGATTCTTGTTTTAAAAACATGCTGGTAATTTATACAAACGCTTGTCCTACTGATTTTTCTTTATTATTTTTTATTCATCCAAAGCAGGAAATTCTAAAAACTTCCAGCTTCAAATGAATAAAAAAACATTCAATTGATAAAACGTAAAATCAGTCAATTTTGGGGGAAATTTACTTGAGTATAACACATGTTTGAGAATACGTATATGAAGACCTAACAGGACAGAAACTAATTGAGAAAACTAATTGGAAATAGCAAGAAGAAATGGGAAGAGAATCAATTAGATTCTCACTTAGAATACATGCTCTTAATTTCTATCAAAAGAATGGGGTAAAACCAAACAAAAAAAATAAATGTGATAAAAAGTCTCCATGCCTTATCGTTGGAAACAAATACAAACCTGTGGCACCATGCTTTTGAAACTCTCCATAATTTTAGAGCTTTTTGCTTCCTGGTAATAACTGAAGCATCCAGTGACTACAACTACAGCAGTCAACACGATCCCCAGGTACAACTGTCAGGGAATTATAAAACATCGGGGTAAATAATATTGAAAACTCAAGTGTTTTGAGTGATTATTATAAGTGTTGCCGAGTACTTAACAGGAACACCTATTGATGTATGAACCATTCAGCAACTCACCTAAAAAAAAGTAATTAAAACCACACAAAAAATAATTTTGCAGCAGTTGGTAAGTTTGAACATCTAGGTGTAAAAGCTGTAACAACACAAGAAGCCTGATTGCAATAGATTAGACAATATTAAGCATATAGATTAGACAGCAGAACAGTGTTAGCAGCACAGAAGAGCGTGTGTTGATGAAGCAAAGCCAGCTTAAAAATAGCAAATTTGTACAGGATTGTGTAAATCTGCTGTTGCATTAATACAGCTGTTGAAAGCTGTATGTTGCTGAATTTGAGATGAAACAGCATAAATGTATTTTCTCAGATCTTGACCGTGACTGTGATATTAGTGGCGTTAGTGGAGATGTTAACTCATGTCCTGATAAATGGTTTGTTATTATTTTCATGGACTTGCTAGTCTAAATGTCATAGTCAGCTCTTCCCACTTCTTTTGAATAACCATTTCATGGGTCTACCAGTGCTGTGAACTATTCCGCTTATTTTATCTATCCCCACGCTGAGAGAGTTGGTGAATGATTATGCTAAATTTGCATGGGCATCATTTTAAAAATATGGGCTTCTGTCACCAATTAAACGTCTAGCAATGCTTAAAATCATGCTTAGGACCCACAGCTGTCACCCAAGGATTTTGCATAATGTCACGTAATATGTTCCGGTTAAACTGTAATTAATTACTGTACATATCACATTTATTGATACTTCAATGTTTCACACAAACCCAGATAGAACACTGCATTTAAAAGTCTGATTTTGTTAAAATTTAACCTTTTGTCTGGTGAATTATTTGTTCCTTTTTTTTCATTCATATTAAGCTGGGTTTGCTAATGCTATTTTCATCTTCAAAGGACAAAAACTATCGCTATTTATGGAATCTCATAACTGATGTCACGTGATTACTAACAGGACATCTTCAACAATTTTTATTTTATTTTAGTGGCATTTTTTTCAGTTTGAATCATGCACTAAAACATAAATGGGCCTAGCACACTCAGCAGGAATTAGAATGACGACTCATCACAGGGGCCTAGCACAAAGCAGGGCTAACAATATGACTAGTCACATTTAGTGGTGTCGAGTTGCTGCGAATCTGGTTTAATACAACAGCTTTAGATATGTGAAGTATTAGTGGGATACAGCATATTATTCTCAAGTAATGCCGATACCTTCAGCTTTCACACAGTATGTTATAGCGTTGTTAAAGCATTGTTTTTGCACATTATGTAATAGCGTTTTCATAGCATTGTGTTAAGTAGCATTTACAATGTGTCGCACATTAATGCTGTAATGAAGCCATTTATAAGTGTTGTAACGTCGGAGCTTTTAATCCACAATCACCGCTCACAAACCTGCGGAACCATGTCTTTGAAAGATTCCATAATCTTAGAGCTTTTGGCTTCTTGGTAGTACGAAAAGCAGCCGGTTACCACGACAACACCAGTCAGCACAAGACCCAGATACAACTGTGTGTAGTATCAGGAGAAATAGTCTGTATTCTTTGATCATGTTATGCAACTATAAAGTGCTAAACATTTATTTTAAAACTGTAATTAGCATTTTTGTTGTCCTCCGATAAATGATCCTTAAATTTGTTATATTGAAAGATTTTTTACTTAAATTGTCCGTATACATACAGTAATCTTGACAAAAATTTGTGGGTTGCAGCGAAGACTGAATTTGTATTCAGCAACGCTTAGCGAAAAGCTATGCAATCCCGCCCTTTTACTAATCAATTTTCAATTTGATTGATAAAATTACACCAATTCCTAATTTAGCCCGTTATATGCTTCAGGGCTTCATATATATCAGTTCATGAGCCTTCGAGAAGCAATTGAAGATTTGATTGCACTCCCAATATTTTATTCCAATGACTGAACAGAACAGTTTAGATTTAACATAAAAATACAGTGCCACTCCCAGGAAAAGCGTGATGAGCCAGTCTGATCCCCCTAAAACACTTTACATATCCACATTACATCTAACCTATGCAATGAATAGTTTTAACTGTTTCAATATAGAAATTTTGAATACCAAAATCATAATTTAATCAGTGTGTATATATTTGCAATATCTTAGCTGCAGAGAAGGAATGCAAACAGTGTTCATACAGTGCATAGTTTAATGGATATGTAAGGCGCAAGCCGATACACCTTATCCAATGGACACTGCACACAGACCTCTCAAACTCAGGGTCAGTAGTAACTCAGGTGCCATTGGCTGCAGTCATGAGCTACAGTCCAGCGCAATATCGATTGATATCAATATAAGTTACATCAGTGAAGAACACTTCAGAGAATGCAAAATAAAATAAAAATGAAATAAACCATCATATTTCAACATGCAAAGTAAGCAGCATTCAGTCACATTTTAAAAATAAGCAGCATTCAGTCACATTATCAAAATAAGCAGCATTCAGTTGTATTCTATAAGTAAGCAACATTCCATCACATTCTCAAAGTAAGCAGCATTCAGTCAAATTTACTATCGAGGTATGGTAAGCAGCATTAAGTCACATTCTAAAAGTAAGCACCATCCCATCACATCTTCAATTGTAAGTTATTACAATGAATGAGATAGAGTAACTCTTATTCAAAGTCTAAATCAAGAAATAAAAAGCTAGCCACAGAATAGAAATGATGAAAATTTGAGTCGAAGGAGAAAGACATAGGTAAAAAACATAGTATAAACATGATAAATAATAGATAATGTTCAGTGAAATTTCTATAGAATTTCAACTACAGTAACTGAAATAAAATATTTATCAATAAATAAACAATTATTAACACTATAAAGGCTGAATTGTTAGATGATATTTAAGTCATCTGAAGCTAAAAATGTTGTAAAGATCATTTCCAGCTTCAAATAACGAAAAATAGTCGCCTACATTAGCAGAGATTCGGACCACAACAATTTAACTGTGTTTTGTGGTTTCCCCGCTATACACAATATAATCTTTCACTCCATATTAGGATGTGTCTTATCAAACTGGAATCAGAAATATTTGAACACATTCCCACCAGTCTGTTTTTCTTTAAATAAAATGGTCCTACCCAGCACGTATCAGTTCAATTTAACTGTGTCCACAATAAAAATACAATTTCCTGCTCTGCTGATGCAAGGAGAAAATATACATATTTTTTTAATTCTGTCCTTAGTTTTTTAATGACCAAGTAAAACATTTGAAAATGGTTGCCTGTCATGTGCTCCATGCAAAATCCACACAACGCACAATTTTAATTACTACAGCGTTGCTGTAATGGATTTGTGAGAGTCATCAAACAAACAGAATTAAATTGTAGTGACCTTATTTTGCACTGCGTATAATGTAAGACAAAATCTGATATTCCATCACAATACACAATTTTGAGGCTAGTCTTGTGTTATATTCACGGCTTGATATGTGCAGGACATTTTGATTAATTACCCATGAGTGGCATGTGGCCTTCTTTAATTGAAAACAGGGATGAATTACAGAACATAAGAAATTAAAATAAACTTGTAAAAATGAGTCTAACATCAACGAGTCCACCCGTCAAATCATTATTTTAAAAAAGTAATGGTTCTTGTGTGAGGACTCCTTGGAGTGGGGTAGAACTTGCTCACTTTTACAAGATAGTATTTCCGCACATTACATCAAAATAGGCTCCCATTGATTATTGATCTATTACACATTACAAATCAGTAATTCCAAATTCACATTAACCATTTCCTTCAGACTAAAAAAATGGATGTTCAATCATAACTACAGTTTATTACAATAATAATTAAAAAATAAAAATTTAACTAATGTAGAAAATCAACCAACTTGATGTTGTGGAAAACATGAAGTTGGTCGGAAAAATAGCCAATTTGAAGCTTCTAAGATATTACTAACTAGTTTTTATTTTTTTTTCTATATTTATTTACCGAACTTTATTTTGTTAATTACCTGATATTTCAGATAAAACTGTTTATATCTCAAAAAACTACAATTCACAATATACAGATGTATATATAGAATAAATAATTCTGTAATACGTACATTGTCACCAGGTGGGTCTTCGTAGGTTGACGCCTGAATGGAGTAGGCCACGTAACAGAGAATGGCTCCGATCCACAGCAGCATAGAGAAACCACCAAACAACTGCTTACAAAACTTGACCCATTCTGGAGTGGTCTTTGGAGGACTCAGCTCGTTGGGGCCGTCCCTCTCCAAAACCTCCTTCGCTCTTTGTGGAGTCATACCCTACAAAAATGAAAAAAATATTTTAAAAAATATTATTAAATTATATTTTGAAAAGACAAAAAAAAAAAGAGCACATACATCTTGATAAAAATACTAATAAATTAGTTTGCATACATCTTGCTGATGTTATTTTAGTGCTGAGCAGTGTCGCAGGCGGTGGGCCAATAATCAACCAATATTGTTTCAGTTCCTCAGGTTTGTTGATATATGTGAAAAAACATGTACAGGGGTAGAATTAAACTTTGATAGTATGTCAAACCACAGAACTGGCAAGTTAAGGAAACTGCCATACCTGAGAAAAATTTTACTTGAACAGCCTGTAACTTTGCTAGCTCACCAGAATGGCTAATAACAAAGTTTCCCATTGTTACCGTTAGCTTTCTTTTTGCTGTACAGGATGGGAAGAACGGTATTTCGAGGCTTGCTCAAGTTCAATTTGTCTTGGGGAGAATTTGTGTAGCTATTTTCAACTAAGTTCCAGATTACGCTTATTTTTATATAAAAGTTTAATTATATATTGATCAAGTTTAATATGTAGCTCTTTGCTATGTGATACTGAACAAATTGAACCGGTGAACCCTGCTGCTGAATCAAATACCAAATATAACCCCAAGTCTAGTCATGTTTATAACAATTTCCTGTCAGTTTATTTGTCCTTCTAAGCTAATTGAAGGAAAATTAAGTTGCATTTTCTAGATTGACAAATATTTTGATTGAGGTGTGTTTCTTTAAGTAATTTTACTTATTTGGAAGTTGTGGGGCTCTGTAGGTCAGTAAAAATATAAATCTTATAACTCAGCACTTTAACTTTTACAACACTAATATTTTCACATAAACCGTCTCAATTTAAAATCATCATAAACGTCTTAGTTAGCTCTTCCCGATTTATTTGTATACCTATGTTACGAATCTACAACCATTATAAGGAGTTTTATACTTTTAGTGCGGGGACCTTATTTAGACATCAGAATTTGAGTAATTTTATACTTTATAGACAACAGATTCTGATGTCTACAGGCACTGAAACGGTTACAGTTAGTAAATGATTTTTAAAAGAAGGCTAAGATGACATCAACTTACAGTATTCAAATCAGTTCCCAATCTGCTGGCCAGTTCTTCCAGAGGCACCTTGTGCTCGTCCTGTAGAAAAAAAAAAATATATAATTATTTTGGTCCTAGAAGGTGTTCTACAGTTATGAACTAATGAACTGTAGAATAAAAATTTGAGAATGCAAGCTCAATTGCACATATGTATGGAAATTATCATAATATTTCATGAATAAATTATTTTTTAACCCAATTCAAGTGTGAATTTGCCACTGTAATCTCCATCCACTAAAAGCCTCAAGTTGCTCTAGATATTCTCAACTTGTATTGGATGAAGATGACTTGACGTTCAGAGATGAAAAATAAGGCTTAGAATTTTGCTGCATTGTGAGGGTCTAAAGTGTAAAAGTTTCCATACCCAAGTAATCCAATTGAAATCCATATGCAATTAAATGTATGTCTCCCAGACATTGTCAACAACTCCAACTAGCTTAAACTTATTTGTCAAAAATTTCTCCAATTTGAAGGCATAATAATTTAAAAGTTTATAATAAAAACAAATTAAACAATAATTTTCAAAGCTATAAAATTTATAAATGAGCACTACTGAAAAAAGGATTTGGGCGATTCCGTGGATGTCGTACGGACATCCCCAGGTTATATCTCGGCTTACGCAAATAATCTTAGGGCTAGAAAAAGAAATATTATCCAGTTTCATATGAACTCCATGTACAAATATATGTAGAAAAGAAATTTGACGGAAAATAACACAGATCGTCCTAAATCGGAGGAAACGTGAGATGTCGTACGGACGCACAAAAAACAGTAACATTTGAAAATTCATGTTTAGTTCGAAAACTCTGTGTGAGTTGAGCAATGATTTTTCCCCCACATCCTGATGGATCAATTTCTCAGGGTGTTCTAAAGAGTGAAAAAACATAATTCAAACAGATAATGCATTTGTTAATAGATAAGGTCACAATTAAAAAATGAAAACAACATGTCGTACGGACAGTTTGGAATATGTCGTACGGACGTCTCTGAAAAATGTCAGTTGTGGCTATGCAAAAGAGTGTTCACTCTGATTTTTCATTTGAGTATGGCGAAATAGTAAACTTAGATCATTATAATGTGAATAATAATCTATAGCTGGGTTAAAATTTCAGTTTTGAACAAATTAAAAAAAAAAAATATTTTTAAAATCTAATATGAGTCTTAATTGTGGTATAGAATTTTGTTAGAGCGTCTTATTTGACATATGTGAATACTGATAATTATCATGAATATAATAATGTGCCCATCATAATAACATTCTGTAGATCTTGCAGCTTCTTCACAATTTCTGTAGGGCTTTTAAATGTCCTTTTTGGAAGGCCACACTTAATATACGGTATGTCGTACGGACAACATAGTATAATGTTCAAAATCACACATGGCATGTATGTTTTTTCAAATTATTTTTAAAATATACGTTGAATGCTATGTTTCTATGTTGCTCTATTATATGCTAATAAGGGACTAAACAAATTTTTAATGTTGCAAATCATCATGACTTGTATACGGGTACTATTTTTTTCAATATATATATACAATAAGAGACAAAAACAGGAAAATATATTGCATGATGCTGGCCATTATATGTAATATTATTTCATGCATTTGAGTTATGGCACAAAAAATGTATATGCACTGAAGACAAAAATATTATATTAATTTATTTTGTCAATCTAAATTGTTAACTGAAGTTGATCCAAAAAAAGATGAAGTTTCATCATATAAACAAGCTTGAAAAATACAAAATAGACAGACAGCCTATCTATTAAATTGGTAGAACAATGCTTGCATTGTACATGTTGTAGGGAGATGCAATTGTTTGGAACAAAATTATAGTATTTTCACAGTGAAAATATTTATTAGCAGATTATAGATATACTCATGATAGTTTAATCTTTAGTATAAGCAGAGGCAGATTCCAAAATATATATGTGGGATACCCCTAATAGCTGCAAAACTTGATATGTATTAAGTTTCTCACTAAAATATTTATGTATCCATCTCTGATTCAATGTCAAACAAGCCCTAGGTGCCCTCTTTTAGTCAATAGATTTGTTAGTTATGAAAAACCTTTTCAAATAAATGGTGAAGTTTTACATAAAAACCATTTACCATATTCAAAGGTGGAGATTATCAATAAAATGTACAGGAAATGCTGTCCGTACGACATTTTATATGTCGTACGGACAGCATTGAAATGCTAATTGCATAAAAACTAATGATGTGAAATATTTTAAACAGAACCAGTCAAACATTTGCTAATTAAGGAAAGAGGATTTGTAGTAACAAGATTAAGGCTGCAAAATTGAATAATTAATGTGGAAATATTATGTTTCATATGTCGTACGGACAAATTATTAAAATAGCATGGGCAAACATTTGGCACAAAACAACCAATGTGCTTCAATTATCAAATATTTTGACTTTAAATTTTGCACAAACATATTATATTATTAATTAAAGATGAAAAAACAATGTAAACAGTCCACTAATAGAAAAATCTTGATAAAAATAGAAGGAGACATGAAAATTAACTTCTGTGAAAAAATAAACAATAACAATGGTAATATGTTGATTTTTGGAAATTTTTCAATGAAATAATTAAAAAAAAAGTTGCAACCATATTAGTTAAGGTAGTTTTGTATCATATTAGCCCATAATATAAAATTTTCATGCTGTTTTCAAAATCAAGTTTTTTTCACTTTGTGCATGGAATCGCCCATTTGGGAATGATCAAATTTCTGATTGCCATGATTTTATTTTTATGTTTTAAGATGCCCACCATCTCCATTTCCTGTTTAAGATCATCCAGCTCGGCCTTCTTGTTTTTCTTGGTCTTTTTTTTCTTCTGGGCGTCATCGCCGCCCTTGGATTGGGTGGCATGACGGTAGTCATCACCCTTTGGCTCCTCCTGAAAATAAAACATCAACAATGTTATTCTAGATTTCATGTTACAAGTAACAAATAAGAGGTCGACCCTCTGCCTACTGATGGCGACTATAGTCAGTTTTAATATTTTTTATCAGCCGATTTAATCATGCACTGTTATTGGGAATGAAATAAAACATTTACATTCAAACTTGTAAATGTTTGTTAACGAATTTAACAAAGTAATTTTCAACCACTTGAGGTTGTGGATCGCGGTAACGGGACAAAATCTCGAGTGGTTGAAAATTTGAATCATTGATGTACAAGATAAGGGTAAACATGTTACCTGCTGATATTTTCTAACATCAGGTTGTAAACCAATTGCCAAAAACGAAAAATGTGCTTTATTTTGCAAAGGTGACCTATAGAACTTGGGGACTCCGAAAAAGTATTTTAGATATCTATTTGGGGTCAGAAAATGTCTATAACCAAACTGGAAGAGTGTGAAGGGGGTGTAGGTGAAAATGATATCAGAGATCAATTTCAGGGCTTATTAGCCCATATAGCGACTGCGATAATCATCAATTAGTAGATATGCATAGACAAAGAGATACATTAGGGTATCCAATAAATGCCCTGCAAAACAGTAGACTTATTGTCACTTACTATTTTGATTAAAGAATTTTTAACGATTCTGACCTCATTTTAAGTTAAAAACAACAGTTTCAGCTATACGCCTAGTTTACCTGAGCTGCTTTATACTATTTGTTACCCTTAAATACATCATAGGTCTAAATAACAAATTACAAATATTTTTAGAAAGCAAGATCAAATATCCGTTGGAAGATCCTTTAAAATTGTATTTCAGTTTTTATTTGAGATTATAGTTAAGACCAATACTTATTAAAATAGCTAGAAGAGAACATTTATAAATAAATGCTAAAAAAATATCAGATAGATATTGTAGATAAAAAAATTTAGGAAGCAAAATTTCTTGTGATTATATCTAAATTTAACACCGGTTACTTCCGAATTATTGAATTTGAAATCATACAAAAGTTTTTGTTTTATTATCAGGATATTGATGCTCTAAAAAAACATTAAAAATGAGATTTACAAGATAATCTTATTCCTAAATGTACACTAGCTTGAAATATCTCTTGTCTTATAGTTATAGTTTGGGAAAGAAAGCAATCATGAAAGGAAGACGTTGTGAATCAGAGTCGTTTGTAGGCTGTATGAAATCAAGGGCATAGCGGCTATCAAGGGCAGTGACGACCTCTACGACTGATACAGCAATGTCACACAAGCTGTGCATACACACCTCCGCAAGCCGAGCCGCACAGGTGGGTTAGATGACCCAAATAAAGAAAAGTCACCTGCCATTCAAATTAAACACAATCGGTAAAACTACTACTTCCAACTCCAGGTAACTCACCAAAGGAGCCTTGGCGTATTTCGACATCTTGGACTAAAAAGTGTCCAGTAATTTGTTAGTTACGTCCTCTGATGACGTCTGTTTGTGACAAAGTGTAGAGACGGAGAGAGAGTGAGCTGAAGAAATCTCTGATCTCTAGGTGTACATTGACCAGCACCCTCCCCTCATCAATATTCATGAGCAGACGTGATAAGTCATGTAGTACTGGTGTATACCAATGTATACAGGCAGCGTGTATGTCACACTGTAGTGTACGCTTACTGAGCGTGTACATAACCTTGGTGGAAACTTACAATGACAGCCGCAGCCAGGGCTGAGCCGCTGCGTAACCGTAACGCAGGGGGGGGGGGGGGCTGCATAACAGCAGCCCGGCTAATCTTGGTAGCGAACATTCAGATGTTGATCAAATGCTGTTTTAATGTTGCCCAGCATTAAAATCAATCAAGGTGTTGTGTTGGGAGAGGTGGACCTGCCCAGTGACTCAATGTTGCTTCAATGCTGGACAATCGTCTGCGACGCTAAACCAACATCGAGCCAACACTGGGTCGGTGTATCTTGTTTACTCTGTATGTGCACTACAAAATTAAAAACCGTCATTGTCATTTTATCAAGGGATAAGTCCACAAAATAATTAGATCTTTTTTGTACTTTCGAGCTTATAATCACTGGATTTTATGCTGATCACGACTATATAGTCGTTTTACTTCGTTCTATTAGCCGATTAAATCACCTATAACATTACATATTTATAAATTCGGAATGAAATGAGTGTTCAAACATCAATATTTGCAAATGATTTGTGTTCAAATTGAACAAATATTGATTAGTAATTTTCATCCACTTACGTTGTGGATCGCGATAGCGAGACGCAACTTAAAGTGGCTGAAAATTTAAATTATTTAATTTAGCAGGACAAGGGTTAACCAAGGTTGTGACCACTACTGACCGGGCGAACGAATGCCAGTGGCTTTGTCACCCTTTATGACTGTATGAAACCAGCAGACAACAGACGTTGAATTAATGTTGGCTTAACTTGGGCCAACGTCTTAGACGGTGGACCAACGTTGAACCAACATTGATTCAATGTCTTGTGTCTGCTGGGAATCTTCAGCATACACCCTATACACTGCATACATTAGCACGGAGTATTAAATTGGATCAGCTCGTTTTAAGTCACCTGAATCGTTTTTGATCTTGTTATATATTACTAACTAGTATGACAAAACACAACTTTTAAAAGCAGTGTTAATATGTATGAAGATTCATCCTTCCAGTTCAATTGATACTGATTTAGTAGACGTATGCCAACTTGTGTTTTTCATAGGCGTAATAACGTTAATTGATTATGTGCGTGAATTGGACGGGCTGTATCGGCAGCCTGTCAACTGGTCAATGTAGTCTAATGTATCAATAGATCTAACTGCTTAAACATGTTAATACTGTACTGTAGCCTAAGTGTAAGCAGTTTTTTTATAGTGGCTACATATAACACAACACACAGGTACAAAAAAACGGTGAAAGCTGTAGTTGACTGTGTAGCCTACTGTAGTGTTAATGCTGTCATGCCATTAGTCGAATAATTTAGACCGCATTATTTGTTGGGCTTATCCTATAAATTAAATATATATCTAGGGCAGTTAATGCTGTCATGCCACTAGTCGAATAATTTGGACCGCATTATTTGTTGGGCTTATCCTATAAATTAAATATAATTAGGGCAGTTAATTAAATGCAATTAACTGGATTCCATTTCCTTTTTACATTTAAATCATTCTTTCAATCAATAGGTCTAAAATTTCAGCAAACTATTCCCTAACTGAGGCTGATGTGTCCCTACTTCAGTAAGTTCGGTACTTGTGATAAATAAGACTTTTTTTATTAATATTCATAATAGGCTAGACTACTAGTTAACTATAGCCTACTGCAATGATTGGTCATGCATGATTGACATTCATATTGTCACCCTTGGTCGTGACATGGACCATGGCTATTCCCAGCCCAGGCCATGGCATTTTTCATGTTTTATTTTGCCAGCATGAAGCAGTCCTGAGGCAGCATGACAGACAGACAGACAGATATTTTATTGACAGTCTAAAGAAAGTCATTACAGCCCTATTTGTCATTTGAAGCTATTTGAGTCAACGTCCCATTGACCGTCAGTCACCATGCCCATGGCTTGTTGGAATTGAAACTATTGAACAGACTCTGACTGTGAGTCTGTGTTGCCACCTTGAAGGCCTATGACATAATGAGTATTGGATTTGCCTTGGCCACACTCACATAGACTACTGACATAAATGTCATAGGGATTATGGATCATAGGCAGGCTATACTGCCTATACGGCTATACTGCATGTAGCCTTGTAGGCCTACTGTATACACAGTGACAGTGTCAGTGACACGGACTTTCCAGCAAACATGAGACTGAGAGTTTTAGACGTTGGCCCAACGTTGTCGTTGGTTTAGGCCTAATGTACAGTAACAGTAGTCTCTAGTGTTGGCCCACCATCTAGATTTAGGCTATGATTTACGTCTAACGACGTTGGCACAACAGTAAACCAACGTTGGTCGCTGGGCCAATCGCCCAATGTTCCATATTTGCTGGGTTCGTATGCTTGCTTGAACTTGATTTCTTGAACGCATCGTAATCGAATGTGAATGTGTGAATGACACTCGACATGACAGTGAAAATTATCCTGGATTCATTGTGTTTTTTTGTCAATTTTTATAGAATTTCAATTTGCCTTTCACTCCCGACTGTTTCACACTCAACTTTTATAATAAAAAATAACGATGCTGGCTACCTACAATAGACTACAGTCATGACAGTCGACTTGTTTAATTCTGGCATGCCGCTGTGAGCAGTGAGTGTGACTGCAATACACAGTGCAGGCAGATAGATCTATGCAATGGCTGCGCGCAGTCACAGAACACTGCAGAATGAGATGCCGGCGACGGCGGTCAAGTTCAACGCAGCCTCAATCATCCTCGAATCATCACAAATTGTACAACGTTTTACAACAAAATTACAAATAAACCGAATGCTACGTGCAGTCTACTACACATCACGTTATCTGAAAATAATCGACGAAGCGAGAACATTACCATTTTTCAATATTTCCGTGAGTAATTCGACGTCCACGTCCTCCGCCCTTCTCTGCACAGTTGTGGATTCCGGAACTTTCCCAGAATACCTGAAGGTCAAGGACTGCGCTGCCTGCTGCCGTCTCCCTGGAAATCCCTGGTTGCGTCATTCATCTCATTAGGCCTACCCCGGCCTCCAGCAAACATCAGCTATTTATCACGCTGATCCACCAATGCGGTTTTAATGCTGGGCCAACGGCGTAGACGTTGGACCAGCATTAAAACAACATTGGTTTGATTCCCTTGTGTTTGTCCGGTCGGGCTAACCGATACGGTGGTAGGCCTCAAAAAAGATGAATGCTGCCAGGCCTGTGCCTATAATTGTATCGCCTATAAATTAATTAGGCCTAGGCCATTAGGCTGCCTAGGTAAGCTATAGGCCTATAGGCCTACCGGTGGGCCCTACATTAGGCCTAATGATAGAATCAGAATGGTTTTAATTGGCCGTCGGTTCACAAGGGATGCAGCTCCCTGGGCGCCTGAATCACTGTCACTGCCTTTTAGTGAACTTCATAGCAGGATGCGCTTTCATTATTTTCAATCATGGTAGGCCTAACGTCAATAGTCTATATAGTTTTAAAATTTAGGTCTAATAATAAAGCAGGTTTTTTTTATCTGATAATTTATTTTCAATTGAACTGAAATTAAGACCGCTTCAAGTCGACGTGTGAATATTAATTTAAAAAATATTTTTTTAAATATTTAAAAATAGACTAACGTTAAGTCTTTTGAGACTGCATTTTCATGAAATAAATAATTGTCTGAAGGACATGTTGTAACGTTAGATAAATATTTAATGGCCCTCAAAAATTTGTTGCCTCGATTCGCTCGGCATCATTAAATAAATTAATTAACGCGTAAATTTGTGAAGCTTCGCTTATTGTTGTGGGGGGGGGATAATTAGGAACCTCCACAACAATAGGCCTACTATAAGCCTAGATAGCTTGGGATCAAACTTTGTAGACCGATTTTTTTCAAAGTGAAATAAATATTTTGCTCGAGGCAGGGTGTGCAATAACCCCCCCCCCCCCCCTAGTAATTGAATGGTGCCCCCATAACGTTACATTCTTTGGAGTAATCAGTAACATGAATGAAGCAATATATAATCGTAGTTTTGACCAATAACGGAATATATTATCCCAGCAAACACAAAACATTTGTAAGCCTATAACATTTGTACAATGTTGGACCGACGTCGAAGACGCTGGGCCGACGTTGTACAAATGTAATACAAATGTTTTCTGTTTCCTGGGATAGCATGAATGATCTATGAATAAATTTTAGCGTCATACAAAAATAAAATACAATTGTTAACTATCTATGATTGAACGTTTGTTTTTACTTGGCCACACTTGAAATTAATTGCTTGTAATATTTCTAAGTAATCATGTGGTTTTTTTCTAATTCTTGTACTTATTATTATGTTTTAAGTAAAGCACCCTTTAATCATGTGAGGTGTGTTTCACTTGAGATCAGCGTTTTTGTTCAAAGGTTTCAAAGAGAATAGACCTACAAAATTTAAAAAATAAAGAAACTATGAATTTATCAAAATTTACTTACTCATACCTTGGGAGTTCCTATTAGGATTAAGCTGGTGTAGGCCTACCTATTTCATAAAAAAAAAACAATAAATAATTCTGGGACGTCATAGAACAAAAATTCAAACAAAATTATCTTGGCGTGACAGAATGACAATAATTTATCTAACATGTAGGGGCCTGTCATAGGCCTTTATTCAGGCTTCTCTTTGAAACTGTCCTCCTATTCTTTATTATTTCTAATGTTCTCATATATATTGTCAAGTCCTTTTTCAATTAAACGCATTATTCCAATGCCTACGGTAAATTTTATCAAAATTGAAATGCAGAACTTCGGAAGCGTGATCACGCTGTTTTGGTGATTCCGTCACATTTAACAAAACTTGCTTTAGGTGCAAGGTGCACATCAGTGTACGTCTAATTGCACCAAGGCATAACCAGTGATAACCGCACCTAATGTGATGCAACGAACAGTTATTTCCCATTATATCATATTATGTTTGTGATATCACACCTAACACCACAGAAAATTGGGAAACACTGAGATAAATTCAAAATGACTGTCCAAAACAGAGTGATTCCGTCACATACACGTTTTAGCTTGTATTCAGGTAGCTTTTAGCATCAAATTTTAGGAAAAGCGTTATCGGGCGTATAAAAGCACCAAATTTTTTTTGAGGGCTCAGTGGCCTATCCTGATCAAAATTAGTCTAGAAGCCCAATTTATTTTCTACTTGAGACACCTAAAATTGACAAAATCTAAAATGGCCGCCATTTGTACAAGATGAAACAAGAAAATGATATTATTTTCGACAGAATAGACGCAGATTCTTGATTTTGATGTCTAGCATACGGGCTTCAGTTATGCCTGACATAATGGATTCAGAAAGTACTTTGGACATTGCATTGTGAATAAAATCCAAGATGGCCGCCATTTGTGCAAGGTGAAAGAATGAATTGATATCATTTTTGACAGAATAGAAGCACAATCATAATTTTGGTGTGTACCATAGAGTTTTCAAGCATGTCTGACATAGGGGTGTGGCCAATGTTTATATTAGTCACTGCATTGTGAGTAAAATCCAAGATGGCCGCCATTTGTGCAAGATCAAAACAATAAATTCATATTATTTTAAACAAAATAGGAGCGTCACGATTTAGATGTATGTCGTTAGTTTTCCAGGTATTGCCGATTTAGTTGTGTGGCCAAAGAATAGTTTTACATTTTATTGTGGGTGAAATTCAAGATGGCCGCCATTTGACAAGGTGACGGTCAAACAAAATTCGTCTCAAACAATTCTTTTATAATTTTAGACAAAATCGAAGGAGATTCATGACTATTAGAAATAGTTTTGGTTTCGTTGCAGAAAATTCTTTGTCTATTTCTGGAAAACGCCTAAATTCGAAAATTAAATATGTATTTAGAAGCATTGTTGTTATTTCTTTGTCTATAAACTGTTTGGTAACAAGGTCATGTTGAACTTGATATAGTGTTGCACAAGGATTACCTTTTCTGTTCGATTGGTTTAGCCACTTATAGCTTTAAGACCTGCAAACTGTGGTGAACTCTTGGTTATTCGCAATGATTCATTCACTACACATACATAATTATTAGATATCTGACGAATTTCGTGACTGATAAACTGCCACTTGACTGTGACGACCAATTTTTTCGTGCTGCTAAAATTCCCCCATGTCTGTTTATGATGACCACCAGTTTGGTCTCTAGCAACGAACTGACCCGTTATACAACACTGCAATATTTCATTTTACATCTAAAACTTGTATGTTTAAAAATAAAATGTGCATGTGAATGTAATAACAGTCGCTCTCAATGAAAATGTGATTAAATTTATCTCTTTATATCTTGATATAAATTTTCATATTTTTACAAATATTTTTAATCAACATTTCTATGAATCCAGAAGTAACCCAAACAAACTATTTGTATACCTGAAGGACGATTGAATGTTCTCACAGCATTGGGCCACATGCTGATGGCATCGGCCCAGCGTTGGGTGGACAATCAGTGCCGCAGGTGTGTCCTCCCGTGTCCTGACTATAAGACACCAATTAGCGGCGACTGCTTTGATCTTACCGTCTGATACGTGGGATTATATGATGTGAAGTACTGAATATTGTTTTGTTTACATGGCAATATACGACCTGGAAATACAACTATTTCACTCTTTTTCGGTGCTTTGAAATTGTTTTTTGACTTTTTCGTATTTTTAGTTAAGATCAGTAGGCTATATAGCTTCATATAAATTAAAATTTCAAAATTGACAACAGTGAAAATGTCTCATCCCAAGGGGTCTCTTTAAACGTCAGAGCCAAATACAACCAATAGTCCCCAACATGTCTATTTTTGATAATGTGCCTATTTTTGATAATGCCACAATGTCAGCCATACCCGAGAACTCTGATCAACGCTGAACTCATTGATCCATCTCAATTCCTGTTAAAGTTATGCATATTTTGTGTTCGTTCGTGGCTCTATGACCATGATGACGGCTCTCAAATGACGGCTACATGTATGTAGCTCTGAATCCTAATGAAAACTGACACATAATTTGTGCCCTGTCATGGCCCTCTGACGGCCATTTTGTTTGTCTAATGACCGCAATCTTAGTATATAGACTGTCTAAAATAATGTTTGCCAGTCACAGGGGGCGTATATATGAAGATCCTACATGGTTGTTACCAAAATCACGAATCTGCGTCTATTCTGTTGACAATTATATAATTTTTTGGTTTTTACAAATGGCGGCCATCTTGGATTTTACCCATAATGCAATAGCTAAAGTACCTTCGATCCACACCACTATGTCGGGCATACCTGAAAACCCGATGGTAGACACCAAAATTATGCTTTACGTCCATTCTATCGAAAATGATTATATTTATAGCTTTTATAGCTCAACCTTGCAGAAATGGAGGCCATTTTGGATTTTACCCACAATGCAATGTCTAAAATAGTTTCTTGCAACACTATTATGTCGGGCATATCTGAAAAATCCATGGTGGATACTGAAATCATGTATCTGCTTATATTCTATCGAAAATTATCAATTTAATCTTTGACCTTGGTCAAAACGGCGGCCATTTTGGATTTTTACGTTTTACGTCAACATTTTTGAAAAATCAAGAGCTCCTAGGCTAATGTTGATTAATGGGTCTTATGGGAGTGTCATGCAAAATTTGGTGTTTTTATCCGACAAATATCGTCTTTTTTTGCTAAGCCACCTGACTATTGGTATTGACGCCTGAGTGATGGTAAGCTGAATTCGTAATTTGTATCTGTTTATTTGAAGTTTTATATCTGTACTTTGGCAAGCGTGAAATAATTTAGTTAGCTCAGCATGCATGCAGCAGATAGACGAGACCGTCTGGAAATTGTTCCCAAATGGTGATAGCTTTGTGTGCTCAGATGACCACGTGGGTGGGAATTACAAACAGTTGTTTAATTTGCGACCAAACATTTGTTATTTAAACAGTGTTTTTTAAACAATCAATAACTAAAAAATCAATCGACCAATCAATCAAATATATTTCACTTCTAACTCGCCCGGAAGAACCGAGCTCAGAGGCGCACTACGACCAGCTCATAATCAATGTCATGTCCATGTTCAGATCACAGTCGTTGATTGACCAACAAGTCATTGGTTCATTGAGGAGCTATAGCATAAAAGCCAAAGCGAGTAGATGATTTTTAAGCGGCTAGTAGACGCATTACACATCTTCATTGATTGATTCGGTGTATTCACAAAGGTTTTTGAATTCTGGCATGTTTATTAATTTACTAAATCTAATGGTTGATAAGCGAATAGTAGGCCTATAATCTATTTCAATAAATTTGATTGACCAGAATGCCGGAACGAACCCGCGATCTAGAAACTTCCCAGTCCGGCAGCTTTAACCTATACACCATTACAAAGCCTGGAGTTCCGCCCCAAAACATTTAGTGATTTAGGCGTCTGAATTTATGTGGATACGGTACTCTGTATCGTGTTTGGGGAGATATAGACCCAACAATTAGTACCAGAAGCCCAACCTGGCAAACATGAGTTATGCACCTATTATTGGTTCAATGTTGGTCCGTACCGTCTACGACGCTGGTCTAGCATTGAACCAACATTGCTTGCATATCTTGTGTTTGCTGTGTTGCTGGTTTAACAAAGGAGGTTTAATATATGAATAATCTTCACGGTTTAACGTTGGTTCACCGTCTACCAAGCTGGCCCGATAATAAATCAACTTGTAAGTAACCCATACAACAAGAAACGGGGGGGGGGGGGGTGATTAATGACTGTTGTAGGCCTACACTTCATAGTAAGGACCTAGTCGATATACAAGAGCAACGATTCTGTATTATTATTGAATGCATAAAAGATGTATTTTAAAGTTATCATTTGCTTATAAAATTATGTTTATACAATGTATATTTGACAAATTCGTTATTGCGATGTTGTATATATTATATGTATCCCATCATATTTTATGTATATTTATAATACATGTATATCATTTTATGCGTACTTAAGAATCTATTTCATCATAGTCTGTACAGACGTCGATCCAATGCCGTTTTAACCAATGCTGTTGATGGACCACTGTCTGTGACGCTGGAAACAGCACCAGACGGCAGAACGAGCAGTGTTTACTGGGGGGGGGGGGGGGGGTGATTGATGACAGCCTTGTTGTACAGCACATATGATAATATAATAGTGAGAACGATGGTCGATATAGACACCACACTAACGAGCCAGAAAACACGAGGATTTGACCCAATGTTGTTACAATGTTGGTCAAATACTCGTGTTTGCTGGAGATAGATCATTAACCATTAAAGCGCTGAAATACTTTCGTATAAGCCATGGAGACAAAAGGGTTTGTTTAATTTGAAATCATCCTAAGTGTCTCAGTCGGCTCTTTCCGCTTCATTTGAAAACCTATGTTATAGGTCATTATAATTATCCTATTTCTTACAGTGGGGATCGACTCTAGACGTCAGAATCTAATGCTGGCCTAATGTTTATTTAATGCTGGGCCAGTTTCACGGACGGTGGGCCAACGATAAACCAACACTGTGCCAACATCTGATGTTCGCGGATACTCCACTGGAAACGACCTCTCCCTGATAATGAGTCACTTATCGGTAACTTTCCACCGATCCTTCACCCTGTATTTGATATCAGCTGTTTCTCACTCGATCAGCTCAAACAACACAATACAACATCAACCCTTAATACAGTGTCGGGGATCGATTTTAGACGTCAGATTCTGACGTCTTTAGACGTCAGAATCCGGCGTCTAAAGTTG
Source organism: Flabesymbios commensalis (assembly GCA_964017125.1). Classification (NCBI taxonomy): domain Eukaryota; kingdom Metazoa; phylum Annelida; class Polychaeta; order Terebellida; family Flabelligeridae; genus Flabesymbios; species Flabesymbios commensalis. The sequence continues at coordinate 440,667 of OZ024905.1, read as the reverse complement.
ACCCCCGGCCCTGTAATAATAAAAATATATAAAATGGTCATAGACCCATAACATAGGTCTCCATGGCTTATATAAAATATATTTAGCGTTTACGTTGTTATCTAACAGTTAATTACAATTTTAACAATTTTTGTGCTGTAGTCCTATTGTTCCTATTATTTTTCATTCATTTAAATCTGGAATTGCTAACGTAATTTCCAGCTTTAAACATGTTAAATGACAAAAAAAAATTTTTTTATAGAAACTAGACGTGTTTAGAATTAATTATTTGATCAATTGGGCATTTACATACCCAAAATAAATCCACAAAAAATCATTTTCAGTGGTATTTTATATGACTCAGAATTTACACGTAACCGTATATATATACGGTTCTAGTACTACAAGGGTCAATAAACAGTATTATCAAAATATCATCGCAATATAACTCGGTTAAGAAAAAATATATACTCGAAATTATTTTTTGCATTCAATTGAAGTTAGTCTGAGCTTGACGCAAACACATAGGGAATGGGTATCGTCAGAAATACATAATACAATAGTGTCTATTTATATTACGGACTAGTTGAAGCAGGAAATGTTACGTAATTCCCAGAAGTTGACTCAATTTTGGGTTGATGTTGGCCCGCCGTCCACGACGCCAGTCTATCATAACTGCAAAATTGTGTGAATGCCTCGTGTTTTCTGCGGTGACAGGTATAAAATCTCCTCCAATCCTGTCTCCAGGTCACCTACTAAACTAATCACTGGAGATCAGTTATAAAGCCCGGGATATAATGCTGATATCAAGTGATCTATACTAATAGATGAAAGTGACTGGTAAGCCATCTTCTGTGAAACGCAGTGACATCACCGGATACCGTTTTGAACGGGAACTCGGTGAAAACAAAGTTATAAAAGAACCCCTCCCCCGTACTTCATTCTATTAGCCAGCTCGGTGACAACAATGGGGGTCAAGGCTATTGAGTTTCAAAGAATAGAGGCTTGGTGTACTATTTTAACCCTTTCAAGCCTGAAATTACCATTGTCATCTTCATTCACCACAAGCCGCGAATTGCTGTCGCAATTCTCGACTTCTAGTGGATGAAGATGATTTAATGTGGTTTAAAAATGAAAGAAAATTGTCATGTATTAGTAAACCAGTTTCATGTAAATTTTCGTTCTAAAACCCTTTGTTGTAGGAATATTAGGTCTGTTTTCAGGGATGTAAAATGATTCTTATAATGCATCGTAAGGGCTTAAAGGGTTAATCAACGATTGCTAACGATTGCTATTGTAGGGCCAAAATGTTGCTTCTGTCAAAATAATAAAATGTACGCTTAATATTACTTATATTACCAGCAATACATGTGGTGAGGAAATTTGCGTCTCATTGGGTGTTGAAGAGTAACGTTAGTCTGCTTTTTTTGAGACGTAGGCCCTACATTAAAAAAACACCTGTGTATGTATGTATAGGCCCTATATGCATGTATGTATGTGAATATTGCTGTACGTCGCTTTGTGTACAATCATGGCATAACGCGACAGAAGGAAGCCCGAAGCAGGGACTATGGCTTACTCTTTTTAAATGACTTCGAGGGTTCTTTATAGTGCACAGTACATGCACTGCACACTTCATTCATTTGAACAGTTTGGAACACTATATGCACAACCGGGCCGAATGAGCTACTGCATCCTCATCTATCCAGTTGTCTGCTACCGGCAGACAACTAACCCTAGCCCTAACCCAGACTGGTAGTCTGACGGTCTGACCTGACTGGGCAGGGTGGAGCTACTGAGGCTGGCATCAGATTAGCCCCAGTGGCTGAAACAGGTTTCAGCACAGATGTCACAGATTGACCTCGTACAAAATCGTGAAACATTTCTTTGGACGGTCATATCTAAGACTTGCCCTCAAATAATCAGGTCAAAAATGTTTTTTTTTAGAATCAATCGATAACATTTTAGTTACATGCCCGCATGCTCAGCTCATTTTTCGTACAGTCACACAAAAGTTATGGACATTTTTTCGGACCTTGGGGTCGAGATCGCTCTCAGTCACTGCCATGTTGGAAATCACATTTTCGAAATAAATTGAATCAGCAATCCACGGCCTCGGCGAGGACGACACGGCTATCATCAGCCCTATGAATACAAAACTATTCCGCCCGAGCTGCACATGCAGGTCGGGCGGAATAGCTTTGTATTAATAGGGCAGGGCCGGCATCATAAGCATGTAGATAACATACTGTAATACACACACATATACAGACAGTCTTGTTATCGCCAATCGATAAGGTTTATATTAACCCTTTCAAGTCTGAATTTACTATAGTCATCTGCCTCAGACCGCCAGGGCTCGAATTTCGAATCCTGTGTCTGGAGGGCAGTGTCATCGCAATCATCTCAACATCCTCAGGAGGTTCTCCTGGCCCAGTTTAGCCTATATGTGCACAAAGGTGCCCTAAAGCCCGATTCATTTCATATCTAAACCCTTGATTGTGAGAAAATGAAATCTGTTTTCAGGGATGTAAAATGATGCTTTAATGCATCATGGGGGCTTAAATGGTAAATCAGGAGATTGTCTATATAAAGCCATATCTCTGCGCCGACAGATCTATAATACTATTTAATTACATTGTGACTAATGTCCGTGAAATCACCTTACATCAACTGATAGCCTAGCTATGTATGCTTGTACAGGCTACACGTGATATCTCATCGATAATCGATCTGGTATCGTGTACGTCAGAGTGTGGGATTGGCACAATATCGCGGAAGATCAAATAAGCGTATGTGAATTCAAACAAACGTATCTCAACTCCTCAGTTATCGACCCACGCGCGCGTGTGCTGCGTTAACCCTTTCAGCGCTTATGGCGGATATAGTCGTTTTGAACCCTTACGACGCTGAAATATTTTTGTATAAACTGATATATGTGTAGACAACTGTAAATAAGACATTATACTAGAGTGTTAAGTAATACACTATATTTTATTTGCCATCTTAATATATATAAAAAAATGCTTTACCGCGTTACTTCCATGTTAAGGAAAAAGTCCTATATAGCGCAATGTTTTCAGAGAAATATCCTTGTTTCTCCCTTGTCAATGTGACTAGACGATCACGTAAATGGTGGTCTCGTCGAGTTAAGATCAGAGTATCGACGTTAATTTCTGGCAGTGCCACGCGCTACGCGCTCCTCACACAGTATATACAGAGTTGTAGCTTTTTTTCGTTTTTACTGTCTATTTTTATTATCAAATCAAAATCAAATCAAATAAAATTTATTTGCACAACAATTAACATTGTATCGGCAAAATCACATACATTTACATGTACTAAAAACATATTATATAATCATATTACAAATACATGGTTATATAAAATAAAATAAAGTATCCTTCAAAAAAGTCTGTATAAATTTACATGTACTAAACACATATTATATAGACATATTATAAATACGTGTTTATATAAAATAAAATATTATTCAAAGAAGTCTGTCCCACGATATGGATCACATCACTTTTGTCAATAAATCTTTCCTATATTGGAGGGCGCGCGAAATGTAGAGTCCTAAATTGTACAATAATGTTTTATTTTCTTGGAAAAAATTAATTCGTTCCGTATGTCATCGTACATAGGGCATTCTATTACGAAATGGATTTCGTCTTTACTTTCGTCGTACATTGATAACAGTACCGTTCACAAGCGGGTGTAGGTTTGGGGCGCGTTCTTCTTCCCCTTTCGATCTCTAGGTCGTGTGAGCTTAATCTTATCTGAGCTATTGAACGTTTAATGAAAGGTGGGAAGTTACACTGCATGTAAGGTTCCATTACATAGTTATTCTTTATTTTTGCATATATCCTTAATTTGTTACCCCCATAACATGAGCTAACCGTATCTTTGTTTAATATTTCGTTGAAGGATGTTTTATATTGAGACTCTAAACTCTTTTTTAACAGTTTCGAGAGATGGATTTCGTCGGGTACAGCCTGTTTTTCCCAGTAATGTAATAAATTACAGCGTTTTAAGGTTGATTTCAAAAACGTAACCCAATTTTTTTCACCTTTCAAGTCTAAATAACATTCTTCTTTATAAGCTTTATATGATAATTTATCAGGGGATTTAAGAATTGGTATCCAAAATTTTATACTTCGAGTTATGACATTAATGTACAGAGGGAAACGCCCCAGTTCTGCTCTAGCAGCTACGTTACTTGTATGTTTGCGAAGGCCAAGAATATATTTACATTGTTTGTTTTGTATTTGCTCAAATGGCAATCGATCTAATTTATTAATGTCTTTTGATTCATATGGCAGTAATTCCTGGGCCCACACTTGACTCCCGTAGAGGAAAATTGGTTTAACCATGCTGTCGAATAGTTTCAGAGAGACAATAGGGTCAATTATATTTTGATATTTTAATATTGAGCTAATTTTAAAGGCGGCTTTCAAGATCCGATGGTGGTCCTCCAGCCACAACAGGTAGGAACTGCCCTGGACGTGGATTCTGTGGGTAATTCTGCGAAACGTCAAGGAGAGACTACCCATCGCACTGCTGTCACCATCACTGATGTACGAAGTTTTAAGTTGCAGTCCATTTTTCATTCGATCTATGATGATGGCGTCAGCATAGTAAGATTTACAGGTGGATATTCACAGATCCATATACTCAGGGATCACTTCCAATGTCACACAGAAAGCATTGGAGGCAACTGAGCAAGAATCCCTATCGGCTCCATTGCAGTAAATGCGACCTTCATTCACATTAAGGTAGCGATCGTGATCAGATCTAGAGTTGGGGTCCCGGAGAGTCCAGTAGGCTTGACATAACTTCTGAAAGCTCTCCTTGTTGTTACCGCCATTCTTGTCAGGATGCCGCTTATCTGTTGTCAGTGTCAGTTACGTTGGGCCACCGCTGAGACAACTTCAGGTCAACGCCTCTTGTTTTTTGTTTAATGCAAATATATCTTCCCAGCAAGACATGGTAAACCGATGCTCGGGCAGCGTCGTGTATGGTGCCCCTGGCCCAGCGTTGGCCCAGCGTTGGTACAGCAATGGGTCAACGTGCTTTGTTTGCCGCTATCACGGCAAACAAAGCACGTTGACCCAATTCTGGTATCATGCTGCCCACCGTACATGGCTCTGGTCCACTATTGCTTCAATGTGTCGTGCTAAGGCTATGTTTTAAAGAAGTAGGCTGTTTAGACTGTTCTGTGTCGTATTCACTTCAAGCTGTTAAGGAGGCATGCAGATATAATGTCTTAATTGTATATCAAATGCAGTGTTTTTTTGAGGTAGTTACATATACGGCGTTTTACTTTGATTGGGTTACAGTGTTAAAGATACAGTGTTTTGTTTTTAATTTAGCATTGATTGTATATAAATGTCAATGGATTTGGTAACATAATATAGGCTCCAGGGTATACAGTGTTTTGCTTTGACCCCGGTGCCAGATACCCTGACTCCACGCAATGTGAGTAGCCTTGCTTAGCCGGGTAGGTGCCAGATAACGTATTTTGCTTTGGCTCAGCTTTTAAAGAGATACAATGTTTTGCTTTGACGCGGTTTAAGATACAGTGAATTGCTTTGAAGCTGTGGCAGATACAGCTTTTGCTTCGACGCGGTGACAGGTGAATTGATTTGTTTTGACTAAGCTTTTAAGCAGATACCGTGTTTCGCTTTGACGCTGTACCAGTTACAATGTTTTGCTTTAACATGTATTACCCTGTGATTATGACGTCGTAATGCCGTGTTTAGGCTTGGCGAGGGCCTTATTATTACACTCAGCTTAGGGCATAACACACATCACACGAAACGTTGACCTACACTGGGCCTTAATGTACAACGTTGGCCCAACATTAACCCAAAATAGGGCTAATATATTATGTTCCCTCCGATCAAACAAGAGGCATTAACCAAATGATGTTTTATTGTTGGCCCACCGTCTGCGACGTTGGCCGAACATTAAACAAACAGTGGGTCAAATCTGGTGCTTACTGGAAGCAAGGAATACAATATATTCGTGGGGGGTCAATCCCAGGGAGCAGCAGACATTGGCCCAATGCTGGATTAATGTGTGACACTGAGCCAACATTTGTCCAGCATCGGGTCAATGTCTCTGTGGTGATTTGACATCAAGCAGGATTATCCTCGATTGTGTGATATTGCAGGTGGTCCGTGGGGTCAGGAGACGAATTTGACCTTCTTCTCCACCGACTGGCGTGGTATTATATAAATGTATTTAAAACTTTCAGCGGGGACCGACATTATCAGAACGTGACGACTATAGACGCAGATTCTGACGTCTAAGGTCGATCCCTGTGGTGAAAGAGTCGAATATTTCTAATGGCGTATTCCCATAACATAGTGTATTCAAATGAAGTGAAAAGAGCTAACTAAGACATTTCATGTTCAAAGCCCCAGACCCACGTATAGCAAATAAAACCTGCCTAGTTTTGTTTACTACTATTATACAAGTTATCCAAAATTGTGACCCAGTAAAATTAAATCTGCATTTTCAGAGAAGTGTTCAAACAAATTTATTTTGGTAGACAGGTTCGTATTATATAAATGTTATGTATATGTGGAGAACCCCTCGTGGAGAACCCCTCGTCTGGCGCTTTATATGTGGAGAACCCCTCATCTGACGCTTAATGTGCTATTTGGGCAATTCACATGAAAATAAATATGTTTATATATATAGTTTATTGTTATTATTTTCCGGATCAGGAAACAAACAGTTATTGTTGTATCATACTTCTATCTATTTAACCCTTGATCCGTTAAGCACTGGGCCACATTCATTCTGGTAAATCTGTAGCGCATGCTTTTCTTTGATTTATCCGTCAATTATGAACCGATTTCCTTGAAATTTAGCACATGCAATTTAAAATTTTCGCAAAAATTATATTGAATATTTCAAAAGTTAGATTATTTGATTTAGATAAAATTCTAGAATTAGTTTAAAGAGGGACGTCATAATTTCAATTTACAACAAGTCAAATGGTCTAACTTTTGAAATACTGCATATAATTTTACGAAATTTCCAGGGATATTAGGACTATTAGGGATATTAGGGATATTAGGATATTAGGATTTTTACAAAATTGCATAGCAATCGCTTGATAATTGACAGAGAAATCAACGAAAAACCTGCGCTACTGGTCACTTGAGGCGTTTTTTATCCATTTTATTAGCCGATCCAATTACTATTATTGGGAAAGAAATGAGTGTTCAACATTAATATTTGCAAATGTTTGGGTCTGAAATTAAACAAATATGTATAATTTCCACCCACTTGAAGTTGTGGACCGCGGTAGCGAGACACAACTTTAAGTGGATGAAAATTTTATTTATTTTATTTAGTGGATTAAAGTAGGTGTGTCGTCATAATTCGCTGACATTGTGGCATGGTCAGCGTCCACAGGGGTGGGGTCCGTCGCAATGTAAATATTATGGTTCAGTGAAGCATAACGATCCAGTTGCCTAAACCCACATGTGTCGAGAATATACTGATATTGCTTTATTTTGGAAGTGTTCATGGCAGATATAATGTTGATGTTCATGATTGTAGTAGCTAGGGGCCACCATTCAATCTCCAAGGGGGGGGGGGGGGGGAAGGGGTATTTATGTATTTCAACCCGGCGAGGCGAGGCGCTGAAAATGTCAAATTTTATTATATGTTTATATAGAACAGTTCTTGAAGTAAATGATTTATTTCACGCACTTGGAGATTGAATGGTGGCTCTTTAATCTTTTCTCTGATGGTGGATGTTCCTCTCGTAATTCGGATGATACTGGGTTTCTGATGGTGCCGCCCTTGTGTCGCACTTTCTGCTTCAAATAGAATATTTTCAATATAACATTTCTCGTATATATGGACTCTTTATGTTCGTAAATGTCTTGAAAATAACCGTTTTTTTAAGTAGTATATAATGCTTATATTGCTTCAAATGTTTGTATTCCTATTGCAGGTGAAAATAGAAGAATGAGAAGAATGGTAGGTGCAAATATATATATAAAGAACATACTTATAACTGATATTTCTTCATATTGGAAGTGTTCATATAGCAGATATGATGTTTATGTCCATGATTGCATTAGTCTTTTCTCTGACGGTGGATGCTCCTCTCGTAACTCGGATGATTCTGGCTGTCTTATGGTGCCGCCCCTTGTGTCGCACAGTTTGCCTCAAATATAATATGTTCAATATAACATTTCTCTTATATATATGGACTCTTTATATTTGAAATTGTTTGAAAAAGTTATATATATGGACTCTTTATATTTGAAAATGTCTGAAAAAATAGCCGTTTTGTAAGTAGTGGTTGATGCTTATATTGCTTTAAATGTTTGTATTGTTATTGCAGTTTATCATAATTTTTACAGGGCTGATAAAAATAGAAGCGTGTTGAAATGTCTGGTTTCTCTCACAGACAGATGTACTTTTATTGTTTATAGTCAGGTCTATTATTACTGTAATTTTCTGATTGTTAGTGATATTGTGATATGCTCTATGATTATTTCAAATATTGTGAAATGCTTAATGATTATTAGCGTTATTGTGATATACTCTCCATTTTTTTGTGATATGTTCAATGATTATTAGCGATATTGTGATATTCTCTCTGATTATTTGTGATATTGTGATATGCTCTATGATTATTTGTGATTCAATTCCAGCTTTGAATAGCTGAAAAATATTCCTGTTCGTGGCAAATAAACATTTCCAAAATTAAATTATTTGGCCATCTCCCGTATTGATTTGAAACGTATATGTTGTACGGCCCTAGCAACACAGGGGTTAAAACGTGTATATGTTGTACGACCCTAGCAGCACAAGGGTTTAAACGTATATATGTTGTACGACCCTAGCAACACAAGGGTTTAAACGTATATATGTTGTACGACCCTAGCAACACAAGGGTTTAAACGTATATATGTTGTACGACCCTAGCAAAACAAGGGTTAATAATAGAAGAAAGGAAGCTTGAAAATGGGAAACGCTGTGACACGCTGCATGGGAAGCTATTCAAAACATAGACACGTGACACGTGCCTTTGAATATAGCATGAAAAACCCTTTGGATCTGTCCCAGGTCGCCACAGAATCAGTGATAAGAGAATCTTATCTTTGCTGGCTACTGTAATTTACATTGTTGCCAATAAGGGGTTTATTTTTAGACATAATGTCAAGTGTTGTTGACTCAGCTCTTTCAATGCGGGAACCGACATTACACGTCATAATATGACGTGTGTACACGTCAGATTCTGACGTCTAAAATCGATCTTTGCATTGAAAGAGTAAAATATTTATAATGGGCGTATACCTACAACATAGGTATTCAAATGAAGCGGACAGAGCTAACTAAAACATTTAGGATGATTTGAAATTGATTGGTTTATATACATTTTTTTTCAGCGCTTCAAGGGTTAAATTGACATAGTTTTAACGTCACTTGTGTTGCTATCGGTCTGGACACTCCTATACAGTCACTAAATGCTAACACAAGACGTTGACCCAATGTTGGTTCAATGATGGGCCAGCATAGCGGATGGTGTTTCACCATTAAACCAACAATATTGTGTGTATGTAATATTGTATAAAGATCTGAATAACAGAACCACAGATCAATTATGCTTTCCAAAAATGAAATGAATGGGGTTTTATGCCACCTTTGTGCACATATTGGCTAAACTGGGCCAGGAGAACCTCCTGAGGATGGGGAGATGACACTGCCCTCCAGACATAGTATTCGAAATTCAAATAATGGCGGTCTGAGGCCGAGCACGCTATCTCTCGGTTTCAAAGGCACCCCACAATATTGAATCTTTAAGAGTGAGTGTGGAAGAAACATTTTGTTCCTTTGAAACTTGAATGCCAGAGTGGGGCTCGAACCAGCGATCTGCGACTTTCCAAACAGGCAGCTTCAACCACTGCACCAGGGCCCCCGCCATTTGTGTTTTCCAAGTGTGTGCGTTACATAGGCCGAGCTCCAGACCCGACTGATAAAAACACCTAAAGAATGTTATCAACGTGATTATCTGTTATCTCTCAGCTCTCTATTCTAGTTCAGGGGGCCAAGACAACCATTTTCACTTTTTGGTAGTAGCCTTCCACTCTTGGTGACAACAACATATATGTAGATTATAATTCAGTGCAGCGTACCCTCACAGTGCGGAGATCGTCTTAATAAGTCAGATTCGGACGTATAAAGACAATTTCCGCACTGAAAAAAATAAAATAATTATGCTGGCCGTAGACCCATAACATATATATTCAAGTCAAGCGAAAAGAGCTGACTAAGAAATTTGTTATTATTTCAAATTGAGAAAAACAACTTTAAACAGGGATAGGAATTCACACATTTTGCTGAAGTTCACCGATTCTAAAGGCACTAATTGGGCGGGGGCCCTAGGGTAGTGGTTAGCACCGCTGCCTTTCACGCCAGAGTCCGGGGTTCGCTTCCCGGTCTCGGCGGTTTGAAAGAAACAAAAATGTTTCTTCCCCATCCACGTGTGAAAGTTAGTATTGTGGGGAGCCTCCGTGACCGAGAGGTAGCGTGCTCGGCCTCAGACCGCCAGGGCTCGAATTTCGAATCCTGTGTCTGGAGGACAGTGTCATCTCAATCATCTCACCATCCTCAGGAGGTTCTCCTGGCCCAGTTTAGCCTATATGTGCACAAAGGTGGCCTAAAGCCCGATTCATTTCATTTTTTAAAGGCACTAATTGTCCCAAACATCGACAATGTAATTGAAACAAGCTCCTTGAGTTTCATAAGCTCTTTTTTTTTACTTCTTCCCGTGCCAAAACATTTTATTGTTATTTTTTTAAGAGGAAATACTAGGATAAATGACCTGCTCTTACTGATCTGATAGCCAGAGTGAAACTATATGCAATAAACAGAATTTTTATCGATTTTTCGGTATATTTTAAACATGTCATGCCCACAGCATGCATAAAATCACCCACGACGCCCGAACACGGCTTCTCTGCTTTGTGCTGGTGCCCGGCAAATATTTCTCAGCCACAATTAATCCTTGTCACCGATATATTTTAAGCCTGCTTTTAAAGTCGTTTTGGTATTATTTTTCACAATTGAAATACATTATTTTACGTAATTTTTATCTTCTTTGGAAGCTATCTGAATAAAATTTATGTATTAATTGTGTTATTATATAATTATTCAAGTAATTTTTAGCCCACCATCCCAGGTGCTGTATTCTGAAGTCATCTTAATCCTTTCAGTGCGAGGATCGACTTTAGACGTCAGAATCTGACGTCTATAGACGTCAGATTCTGACGTCTATAGACGTCAGATTCTGCTATCTAAATTCTATCCCCGCACTGAAAGCCTGAAGTAATAATAATTATAAATAATTAAATAGCTGTAGACCCATAACGTAGGTATTCAAATAAATCGGAAAGGGATAACTAAGACAGTTATGATTATTTTAAATTGAAAAGAAACCACCTTTGGTCATTTACTTTATATACAAATATTTCAGCGCTTTAAGGGTTAAAAAATAGGTTAAGTTATGATCTAAGCAGCTAAATCGCTTCTCATTTCCCTTGCTCAGAATAACCCACCTTGTACCTTGTAGTGGTTCTTCCCCATCCACGTGTGAAAGTTAGTATTGTGGGGAGCCTCCGTGACCGAGAGGTAGCGTGCTCGGCCTCAGACCACCAGGGCTCGAATTTCGAATCCTGTGTCTGGAGGACAGTGTCATCTCAATCATCTCACCATCCTCAGGCGGTTCTCCTGGCCCAGTTTAGCCTATATGTGCACAAAGGTGGCCTAAAGCCCGATTCATTTCATTTGTACCTTGTACATGGATTATATATTTAACTTTTATGAGCGTCTCAGAGCAACACCTGAAGTGTCGATTATATGTTGGGGCAGCGTCAATGTAGTGTACCCACATTGGATCAGCATTGGGTATTAAATGCTTTGTGCATACCCGTTGACCCAATGTTGTTTTAATGGTGTCCCACCGTCTACGACATCGGCTCAACATTAAAACAACATTGATTCAGCGTTCCGTGTTTACTAGGATTGCATTCTATTGCATGATTTGGTGGGTATTATTCGCGCACTTGAAGTCGTGGGTCATGGTAGCGAGACACAGCTTCAAGTGGGTGAAAATTTAAATCATATGACCCTTATCCTGCTCAGTTGATATATTTGATTTTTTAACAACTTAAGGTCGTGTCTCGCTACCGCGACCCACAACTTCAAGTGGTTAAAATTACTCATATTTGTTTAATTTGAGACCAAATATTTACAAATCTTGCTACTTGAACACCCATCTCATTCTCAATAACACTGCTTTCTTCACCTAATAAAAAGAATTAAAAACTACTAAAGTCGTTATCAGCGGACAAAGGGTTATTATTGGTATCAGCGACGGTTACCCAACATTAAGCCAACATCGGGTCAATATGCTGTGTTTACGGCGTTCATGGCTTATGTTGATGACAATTTTAGTGGTTCCACCTAGCGACTATATATGTACCAAATTGAAGAACTATATAAACACGGGGAGCAATCAGTGAGATGGTGTAATGATATTAATTTGTCCAGATGTGCGCTATGCCCTCTCTTAATTCTTGATGCTCCTCATTCATTTTGTAGTTTTAGAATTATTGGAGCGCCATATTCTAGCACTGGACGTATATAGAATTTCTATAGTCTCCTTATTGTTTTTGGCTTACAGCCCCACTTTGAGCCGCTCAGGAGTTTGAGCAGACAAAGACGTTGCCTTCTTTTCTTGGCGTTTTTATTTACATGAGCATTAAAAGTTAGCTTCTTATCTAAAATTACTCTTAGTAATTTTGTTTCTTGTACTGCAGTGAGTTTTTTCGCCAAAAACTTTTGGTGCAAATTTTTCGCATATTTTAAGCATAATCAGATAATAGCATTTAATTTTATTCTCCATTTGGAGCACCATGCTTCTAGGTCTGACAATACTTTAGCTAGCCTATATTTAATTGTTTTTTTTTCACTTTTAGCAAAAGTCCAAAATCTGCGAATTGAAAGACCCCTACTGTATTACTAAATGGATCTATTGGAATATCATTTTCATAGATTAAAAAAGAAGTGAGCTGAAACCGAGCCCTGAGGTGTACCGGCATTAAGTGAAATTTTGTCTCAAGTCTCATATTTATTTTATCTGAAGTTTTCCTGTCAGTTATAAATGAAGACATTAATCTGACTCTTTTATCTCGTAGATTTGTATTCAATAATGTACATCTTAGTCCCTTGTGCCATACGGAATCAAATGCCTTTTCTACATCTATGAAAATTGCAGCTCCTTTATGATGACGACTATGTGCTAGTTGAACATCACCAGCTAGTCTGTTCCATAGCACATCTTTTATTTCGATAGCCAATTTGCCATTTATTAAAGAAATTTTCTTCTATTTTACTGTGCATTCTATGAGCAATTATTTTTTTCAAAATGTTTGCTTTGCAACTTAATAAGCTATAAATAGTTGAAATTTTCTTGTCTTTTCCAGGCTTTGGGAGCATAATTCCTTGAGCTTCCTTTCATTTAGCTCGAAAATAACCTATTTTGGGGCACTGATTTAAAAGGGTTTTTAAAAATAAACAAATAAATAGTTTTTAATTCCGTCTGCTCCTGGAGCAGACCTACCTTTAGTCCTATCTAGCTTTACTTTAATTTCTTGAATCAAACTATCCCTGAGTATATAATGGCTTAAATGCGCCGTCTGATTCCTTACTATTAATACTATTATTAGTTTACCAAAATTCTCTAGAGTCTTTAGTTTCGTCTATTTTTGTAGCTGGGCGTTAGCCCAGGTACATTATTATTGTAGCTGGGCGTTAGCCCAGGTACATTATTATCAGAATCTGGTCTCTGAATTTGAGACAAAACGTGATGTCATTTCATTCATAAAACTGATAGATGGGTGAATTCCTTTCATAAATCTGACCATTGGCCTTAGTTTTGGGGACCCTATCAATAGATACATATACGCATACAGCTTCTTACATCAGTTTGATACAAAATAAGACTGTTCGATGTTGACGGTCCCTTAACTACTGGTAGTAGGTTAGTATTCAAGTTTGTCCAAACAGAAATGTTATTGGCTGATCAGCAATGGCCCTTACCCAGCATAATCAATCAGCTATGTTCTGATTGGGCGCAACTTATGCAAATTACAGGACCCGGTAACAAGCATTATTCTGGGGAGAAGGATTTGTATCCTGATCAGTGATTAGCCAGCGATGACATCATTTAAAATGTGACACAATAGCTGACATCTATCTCCAAATATGGTATGCCCTATTGGTGTCAAGGATTTCCCCTTCTGTGACATACTGCATGCTGATTGGCCAGCAATGACATCATTTATAAAACATGTCTGACCCCAATAGCTGACCTAACCTCTGAGGTCAGAATTATCTGTACATAGCTACAACACGTCACCCCAACAAACAAGTGCCATTCACCCAATACTGTTTCAATGTTGGCCCAACGTCTTAGACGCTGGCCCGCCATTGAAACATCATTGGGTGATAGTGCAGTTTTGCTGGGACCCCACTGCAGATGAACTGAGGGAGGGGTGGTATTCAGTTACAATTAATATCGTTATCCCGCAAGGCTTCAGGTCAACCCAGCAACCACGATGCGTAGCCGTGTATTATAACGGCCTATGTGAGCGCATAGTCCAATAGTCCAATATTAAATCGCATTGGGTCTGCTGAGCACCTATAATCGATGTTGTGTTGTTCATCTAGTCTCGACACAAGACAGTGAATAACGTTGGTCCAGCGTTGTAGACTGGTGTATAGGCACTACACACCACAGCTGATCAGCATGATCTTTGAGTCTGATTGTCATCTCATAGACATATCCACACCTTGTTTCCCAATTTTTCTGTAGTAGGCCTACATAATACATTGCAAATAAGTTGTAAACCCCAATACAACCAATACAACACAACGTAGCAAAAAAAAATTGCAACTGAAGATGGGTTGTCACTGTTGGTGTGGGCTCTTCCAGGGCTACACCGTGGCTCACCCCTGTGGGGGATGGTGTTGACCTACTAACGTTACTAATGAGCAAAGTCTCAACGTCTGTCCGGGTAGGCTACTGACAGACTCAATTCAGCGCCACATGGCTACCCCTGCATCACATTCAATTGGAGTAGGCTGGCCTATCAAGCTGGGAAGGGGGAAAGAGTCTGGTTGACATACTAAGCCATCTGAGGGGCGCACCATTTGATATCTGGGTGGGGGGGGGGGGAGGGCCTAGAAAGAAAAGTTTGTTGAAAATGTGGTCAGAAAAAAAAGTTTGTTGTCGAAATTGATAAAAAATATGTTGACCAGAAAAACCACCAAATGGTAACGTACATTATAGGAAAGGCATACGACAAAACTATATATTTCAGTTCTTCAACGGAAATTAAAAAAAAAATTGTCGGACGTTCATCACAAAAATAAAGATTGTTTTCTTGCGGAGGTAAAAAAAAGTTTGCAATCAACAAAATCTCTAGCCCTCCCTCCCCCCCATATATCTAATGGTGCGTCCCTGACTCCTGAAAGGCTGAATTATATCACTGTGTTTTCTGTCAAAGCAGTGTTACCATGGAAGTTGCAACTATGACTTGAAATTCAAGTACAATGCAGACTGCTTAATATCTTTTAGTAACATTGTCATATAGCCTATTATGTTTATTGTTAATATAGGCCTACTGTATATTATGTATGAATGGTATAATCTCATAGTAAAGTATAGGGGAGACAGGGGCACCATGGGACTTCAACACATTGAGACAGGCCTGTTTAACATAATTTTTTGCGATTTGTTCGCCAGCTGGTCAATGGTACCAAAACTAACCAATTTCCATTTTCAACCCTGTTTAAACTTAGGTCCATTTTTTAAATGAAAATTACTTTTTTAGGATGATCAATATCTGTGTCTATAGATCACGTAATACGTGATTTCCCTATGATTTTGGTGGTATCGTACACCTGTGCTATCACTTTATCACTTATGTATAATGGCTTGCTTCAAATACACCCCACACAAAAACTATGAATAATATCAGAGATGAGGTCAGTCAGGGTGTCTCAATGTGCCCCAAAACTGTCTCAAGGTGCCCCGAGTCTATCTCAGTGAAGGTGCCCCGAAAGTGTTTCAAGGTGCCCCCACTTTTTTCAGGCACATATTTCACTGCAACATCTTGCCTTAGCCAACTGCAAGCTTTAGCTACAGGTATATGTAGTATTCAAATCTTGATCTTAGCTAGATCCACGTTGTCTTCAGGTACCTAATATGGTGTCTCAAGTTGCCCGAGGGGGGTCTGAAGGTGTATCCATATGTGTCGTAAAAATCTTTTATTTCAAAAAATAAATATATGTTTGGGGGTTCGAATTTATCCCTCTCAAGGTGCCCCAGTATCCCCTACCCATAGGCCTATATTTGCAAAAATTGATGTTCAAGACATGCCAACCCCTTGCCATGATACTTGATATCATAGCTGTGGGGTATTATAATTTTCCTCTCATTGTAGTCTAGCCATTCATTTCAAAATTACATGCATAGTGGACAAATCTAATTTTGATTTGATGTAGGCCTACATGTAGCATCCGGCAGGCAATGACGTTAGGCCTAAAGCACATACTGTGTAACCACTGGTAACAGTCGAACCGTGCTGGTTTGGACAACATCAGACGAAATAGGCCTAATACGGTCCGACATGACTAACTTAAAATTGGGACATTTCCAGCATCAGTCAAGGTCGAGCTGTGACAAGAGGATGAGCATCCTATAATTATTCATTTATATTAGTCGTGATAGTGATAGAATAAACGCATTAAATAAAAAAAAACATGTTGCATGACGTTTGTCGCGGTCAACAACAAAACATCACCATTTTTTCAAAATCACAGATTTTGATACGCATAGGCCTATTAGGCACGGAGCCCTCTATGGAATACTCTTGAACTGTTCTTTTTTAGCAGAAAAAATGGTGTTGATAAGGCATGTGTAAATGAAATGAAATGAATCGAGCTTTGGGCCACTTTTGTGCACATACAGGCTAAATTGGACCAGGAGAACATCCTGAGAATGATGAGATGAATCAGATGACACTGCCCTCCAGACACTAGACCTTAGAGGTTTGAGGCCGAGCACGCTACCTCTCGGTCAGGGAGAGTTTTACGAGTGGATGTGGAAGAAACATTTTTGTTTCTTTCAAACCGCCGAGACCGGGAAACGAACCCCGAACTCTAGCGTGAAAGGCAGCGGTGCTAACCACTACCCTAGAGCCCCCGCCCTCAAGGCTATCAAATCAAATCATATCTATTTAAAATCGTTTTTTGTGAACAATACAAACATTAGCCAAAGGCTATTCTCCCGATTTGTAGTTTTAAAAAATCAACAATATTATAGCGAAATATTTGTTTTCTTAAAATTGGGACATTTCGAACCTCAGTCAAGGTGAAGCTGTGACAAGAGGATGAGCATAATTTAATTATCCATTGATATCAGTCTTGATATAGATAAAATAACACAACATTCCTCGTTCATTTACTGTTGTCGCCGTTGCATGGCGTGTGTTGCGATCAACAGTACAATTTTATAAAAAATTTATCAAAATCACAGATTTGATACGCATATAGGGCATGCCGTTATAAGCGAATATGCCATTCTGAATGACACCCTTATAATTGAACAATTTGTAGTATTTCCCTTTGCCCCAGCTACATGAGGCTTTTGGCCCTAGTTTTAGTTGCCGCCTGATTCCAAAATTATTTGCTTACTTGTTTACTTTTTTTGTGTTACGCTCGTTATTTAATCTGTGTGATTTAATGACAGTTTTAGTTATTACAATGGCGACGAAGATAGGATGTTATTTTTAAGTGGGAAAAATATCAACAGTTAGCTTTAGACAAATTAAAGGAAGCACTTGCTGGTTTCGAGGTCATGAAATATTTTGATCCGAATAAAGAATCAGAAGTTTATGTTGATGCTAGTCCTAAAGGTTTAGGAGGAATATTGGACATATCGGACATATTGTTGTATATGCGAGTAAAGCTTGATCTGATGTTGAAGCACGTTTCTTACAAATAGAACGTGAGGCATTAGCAATTGCATGGGCTTGTAACCATTTCAGAATGTATGTTTTAGGCGGTCATTTTTCAGTGTATACAGATCACAAACCATTACTTGCCATAGTTAATAATCCGAGATCAAAAGCATCAGCTAGAATAGAGAATTGCAGGTTAAATTAAAAAACACAAAATCTTTACTTAGATCTAAAGTGTGGTTTCCTTTCATGGATACTTCTTGTTAGTAGCAATTTGACACAGTAAACATTTCTTTACAATGTGCTCATATGTGTCAAATTGCTACTAACAGTAGTGTATGTTGAGGAAGTTCAATGGGACTGACGGTGGAAAACGATTAGTGATCAGGAATGGGAATAAAAAATGGCCGCCACAATCCAAAATGGCCGCCAATCAATGGCCGCCAATCAATGGCCGCCGTAATTCAAAATGGCAGCCAATCAACCCTTTGAGCCCAAGAACTTTTTTTTCAAATAAACCCTCTAAATCCAAGAGCCAATTTTCAAGTTAACCCTCTAAACTTCGGGGTCAATTTTTTCAAATAAACCTTCTAAATCCACGGGACATTTTTCAAGGTAACCCTCTAAATTCCAGGGTCAATTTTTTCAAATGAACCTTCCAAATCCACGGGACATTTTTCAAGTTAACCCTCTAAATTCCAGGGTCAATTTTTTCAAATAGACCTTCTAAATCCACGGGACATTTTTCAAGTTAACCCTCTAAATTCCAGGGTCAATTTTTTCAAATGAACCTTCTAAATCCACGAGACATTTTTCAAGTTAACCCTCTAAATTCCAGGGTCAATTTTTTCAAATAGACCTTCTAAATCCAAGGATCAATTTTCAAGTTGACCCTCTAAATTCCAGGGTCAATTTTTCTAATAAACCTTCTAAATCCAAGGGCAATTTTTCAAGTTAACCCTCTAAATTCCAGGGCCAATATAAATCTGAATTATGATGAATCTCGGCGGTTGGCTTTCAACGCACACTGGCCCAACGTTAACGGATTAAGCGACTCCATCGTCACTACAGGATTCACGACCCCGCATTTGCATATCTCAGATCAGGCTTTATGTTTACACATGCATTCAGCGACCTGTGTTTAAATTCTAACAGCGCTCATGTAATAAAATACCCACACCAATTAACCCTTAAAATTCCAGGGTCAATTCCAGGGTCATTTTTTCAAATTAATCCTTCAGACAATTTTAAGTAGACCCGATAAATCCTAGGGCCAATTTTGGTTCCTTTTCATCATGAACTAAATATATCCACCGCCGCATTACAGTAGAGGCAGACAATCATGCACGTCTCTGTACAGTTCTTGTACCAGCTCTAATGACCATCACATTCTACACAATTCATATTCTTAAGAGTAGCTGCAACCGGCGTTTAAGAATAAAATGTTCGGAAACGACATCGTCTTTATACACACTTATTTTTGTAACGGACGCTCACCTTAATGTCTTTAGGCTCGTATATTTTATAATGGTCGTTGATGTTCACCTTAGATAAAGTGGAATGAATTAATCGCTCACCTGAAACGCGCCGGGCGCTGAGCCGAAGCTGGGGGCGCGTTTATTATGTGCACTAAAATGTTAATCTGTATTTCACGGCCGCATTGGTGTGTTAACAAAGGCTGCAGCTTACTATCTCCCGTGACAGAGACACGCTGTTATCGAACGCTCGAGAACTGTCAGTGCCGCCAGCATCTCACCAATGCTGGCTCAGCGCGGTTAGCGCTGGACTGACATTGGCACAGCGGTGGCTACACTGGGACAACAGTAAAACATCATTGTTTCAACGTGTCTGTTTGCTGGGATGACCACTGACCGCTTGACTGAAGGGATATCAAGTCGAATTCCAGCATACATAGGATATTGAGCTGATGTTGGTTTAATGTTGCAGATTACTATGGTTCAATTTATAACTTTCTAATGTTTTAATTTCACTATGTCATAGATCTACATAGTTATTCTTCACATCTGCTAAAATAGCTTCAAATCTCGTATAATCTATCGGAACTTGTGAAATATTTTAAATTCACATCCAAATACGTCAAAAATTCTATAAATATTTTAATTTACTACTAAGTATTCCACATTTTCGAAACATTTAGCAATTTTCGATAAGTACTTGTTGAAATAGTGTGCCTTTTCTTAAAATTTATGCGCATATGACAAGATATTTTAAGATAATTTTAAAACATTTTCCGATTTTTCACTATGGACTTGTTAAAATAGTGTGGATTTTCTTATAGGTAATACTAAAATGGTAAAATATTTTTCAACTTTGCTCTATGTGTCCTAAATATTTCCACACGTTCTTCACACCTGCATAAGCTATATCTAAGGACTTCAAAATTCTATAAATATTTTTAATTTATCACTAAAGTTGGCACATTCTTTAAAACATTTAATGATTTTTGGCCTCGCACTTGTTTAAATAATGTCCCACTTCCCTGTATGTATTAGGCACTTTGTGAAATATTTAGTTTTTATTTCCATATTTTTGCTTTTTCAAAGCAGCACATTTCCAGACTTTCAGATTTTAGGTCATACTCATTGATCTATGCTGATATATTTAAATGGTTATGCATACGTGTCTCGATATTTCTGAGTAAAATTAAGTTACATTTTTGCGATTTCTTTGAGTAATGTACACCTATTGAAATATTTAACAAATTTGTTCAAGTGAGATAAATTGCTCAAATATTTCCAAATTTTGTCCCATTAATGCACGTTTGTTGAAATATTTTCAATCTTTCATCTAATTTATATCAACCTGCATCCCACTTTTCTCAGTGATGCTTGCATGTTCAAATATTTCCCCTTCTGTTATAGTGATGTATACATGTAAAATGTATACCCATTTTCGGCTAACATATTTAACATTTGATCTAATATTTCATAATTTTCGTTTATATAATTCAGTCTTGTTGGAATATTTTCGTCTCCATCTTTGTTAAGTAAAGTGTATTTAATTACTCAGTTTGTCTAATGATGGCAAAATGAAATGGAATGAATCAGACTTTAGGCCACCTTTGTGCACATATAGGCTAAACTGCGGAGCTGCGCAAAATGCCAAAGAGTTTCATCATTAAATTGTACAGCGAAACTCAAGTCTCCGGCCGTCTGGGCATGTCTGGGGGTATATCCCCTAGACATGCCCAGAACCCCTTATCGGGCGAGCGAAGGAAAACGCTCTCAATAACCCACCATGCCCTATCGCCCCCACCCTCACATCATCATCATCTGTACATCATTCATCTCATCAATTGACTACAACGTTTTAATCGTATTATAATGTCACTTAAAAGACCTTTTGTGCCGAAAAGTGACGTAAAGCAATGATTTATTACTACTACTACCTTCTGAGGATGGTGAGATGATTGAGATGACACTGTCCTCCAGACACAGGATTCGTAATTCAAGCCCTGGCGGTCTGAGGCCGAGCACGCTACCTCTCGGTCACGGAGGCTCCCCCACAATACTGACTTTCACACGTGGATGGGGAAGAAACATTATTTTGTTTTTTCAAACCGCCGAGACAGGGAACCGAACCCCGAACTCTGACGTGAAAGGCAGCGATGCTAACCACTACTGGTAAAAATTCTTCAATATTCACCTGAATGATACACACTTCATGTGAGGTAACCTGTATTTAATTTCTCACTTTGAATAACTAATACATATTTGTAAAAAATCTCCGATTTTCACCTATATGATACACACGCGGTCAAATATTTTCCCGTTTATTTTCTATGTCTCAGGGGGGACCCCATTTTCGGCTAACATTTTTAACATTAGATCTAATATTTCATAATTTTCGTTTATATAATTCAGTCTTGTTGGCATTTTCGGCTAACAAATTTAACATTTGATCTAATATTTCATAATTTTTGTTTATATAATTCAGTCTTATTGGAATATTTTCATGCTTTTGACTAAGGTAGGTGTACCTTTCTCCATCTTTGTTAAGTAAAGTGTATTTAATTACTCAGTTTGTCTAATGGTGGCAAAATGAAATGAAATGAATCGGGCTTTAGGCCACCTTTGTGCACATATAGGCTAAACTGGGCGAGGAGAACCTTCTGAGGATCAGTCAAATATTTGGGCCTACATATTTATTGATCCAAGTATGATTGATGTTTTAATTTAAATATCAACTGAAAGACTGTGGTGATTGATTGATTGATCGATCTCGCCATGTGATAGGCTAACCCATTATTTAATCTGATAGGGGGTAGAATACCATACTTAGATCGAGTATCTTGAACTTTGTTATATATTCCTCACTTTCTGATGTTTTGATTTCTCTATGTGATAAACGACTTCTAAAATTATCTACGTTTCCCTCTGAATATATCATACACAGTCAAATATTCTAATCTTACATATTTATCCATCCAAGTATAATATTCTAATTTAATATCAACTGAATGATCATGGTAATTGCTTGATTGATCGATCTCGCTATGTGATAGGCTGACCCCTTTTTAATCTGATCAGGGTAGAATACCGTAATTGGATCGATTATCTTTAACTAGAATGACCTCCTGAAATTTCAGCCGTCCATGACCAACTCTCCAGTTCCCACCAGGCGGCACTAGCTTCGACTAGTAACGTCAGAGTGTCCAAGAATTGAGTCCCTGTTCGAAAGCTCTCATAAGTACGCTTTCAAATATAACGTTGTGAGTACGGTTAAAAGATACTAATAATATCTTTAACTTAATTGTTTATATATTCCTCACTTTCTAATGTTTTAATTTCACTATGTCATAGGTCTACATAGTTATTCTTCACATCTGCTAAAATAGCTTCAAATTTCGTATAATCTATTAGAACTTGTGAAATATTTCAAATTCACATCCAAATACGTCAAAAATTCTATAAATATTTTAATTTACTACTAAGTATTCCACATTTTCGAAACATTTAGCAATTTTCGATAAGTACTTGTTGAAATAGTGTGCCTTTTCTTAAAATTTATGCGAATATGACAAGATATTTTAAGAGAATTTTAAAACATTTTCCGATTTTTCACTATGGACTTGTTAAAATAGTGTGGATTTTCTTATACGTAATACTAAAATGGTAAAATATTTTTCCACTTTGCTCTATGTGTCCTAAATATTCCCACACGTTCTTTACACCTGCATAAGCTAGCGAGCTTGTAAAATATTTTATATCTAAGGACTTCAAAATTTAATAAATATTCTCAATTTACTCACTAAATGTGGTACAGTTTGAAACTGTTTCAGATTTTTCGCTACTTACCTGTTAAAATAATGTTACATTTTCTTTCTGATATTCAGACTTTGTGATATTTTTAATACTCTTCTGGATTTTCGACTTTTCAAAGCACCACAATTTTCAATTTCTGTCTTTTTAGTTCATACTCGTTGATCGATTCTTCACACCTATGTACGCTATGCGAACTTGTAAAATATTTTATATCTAAGGACTTCAAAATTCTATAAATATTTTTAATTTATCACTAAAGTTGGCACATTCTTTGAAACATTGAATGATTTTTGGCCTCACACTTGTTAAAATAATGTCCCACTTCCCTGTATGTATTACGCACTTTGTGAAATATTTAGTTTTATTTCCCGATTTTCGACTTTTCAAAGCAGCACATTTTCCGACTTTCAGCGTTGTAGGTCATACTTTATTGATCTATGCTGATATATTTAATTGGTTATGCATACGTGTCTCGATATTTCTGAGTAAAATTAGGTTAAATATTTTCCGATTTCTTTGAGTAATGTACACCTATTGAAATATTTACCAAATTTGTTCAAGTGAGGTAAATTGCTCAAATATTTCCAAATTTTGTCCCATTAATGCACGTTTGTTGAAATATTTTCAATCTTTCATCTAATTTATATCAACCTGCATCCCACTTTTCTCAGTGATGCTTGCATGTTCAAATATTTCCCTTTCTGTTATAGTGATGTATACATGTAAAATGTATACCCATTTCCGGCTAACATATTTAACATTTGATCTAATATTTCATAATTTCCGTTTATATAATTCAGTCTTGTTGGAATATTTTCATGCTTTTGACTAAGGTAGGTGTACCTTTCTCCATCTTTATTAAGTAAAGTGTATTTAATTACTCAGTTTGTCTAATGGTGGCAAAATGAAATGAAATGAATCGGGCTTTAGGCCACCTTTGTGCACATATAGGCTAAACCGGGCGAGGAGAACCTTCTGAGGATGGTGAGATGATTGAGATGACACTGTCCTCCAGACACAGGATTCGAAATTTGAGCCCTGGCGGTCTGAGGCCGAGCACGCTACTTCCCGGTCACGGAGGCTCCCCACAATACTGACTTTCACACGTGGATGGGGAAGAAACATTATTTTGTTTCTTTCAAGCCGCCGAGACAGGGAACCGAGCCCCGAACTCTGACGTGAAAGGCAGCGGTGCGCTAACCACCACCCTAGGGCCCCCGGCCGTCTAATGGTGGCAAACTGGTAACAACTCTTCAATATTCACTTGAATGATACACACTTCATGTGAGGTAACCTGTATTTAATTTCTCACTTTAAATAACTAATACATATTTGTAAAAAATCTCCGATTTTCACCTATATGATACACACTCGGTCAAATATTTTCTCGTCTATTTTCTATGTCTCAGGAGGGACCCCATTTTCGGCTAACATATTTAACATGTGATCTAATATTTCATAATGTTCGTTTATATAATGCAGTCTTGTTGGAATATTTTCATGCTTTTGACTAAGGTAGGTGTACCTTTCTCCCTCTTTGTTAAGTAAAGTGTATTTAATTACTCAGTTTACCTAATGGTGGCATACTGGTAAAAATTCTTCAATATTCACCTGAATGATACACACTACATGTGAGGTAACCTATATTTAATTTCTCACTTTGAATAACTAATGCATATTTGTAAAAAAAAATCCGATTTTCACCTATATGATACACACTCGGTCAAATATTTCCCGTCTATTTTCTATGTAAATAATACTTACTGAAATATAATGAGGTTGCGAGTGAGGGCAGAGCCCGCTTCGATACGGTAGTAACCGATCTCAGTTCACTCGCAACCTCATTAAATGCCAACAAGACTGAATTATATAAACGAAAATTATGAAATATTAGATCTAATGTTAAAAATGTTAGCCGAAAATGGGGTCCCCCCTGAGACATAGGAAATAAACAGGAAAATATTTGACCGCGTGTGTATCATATAGGTGAAAATCGGAGATTTTTTACAAATATGTATTAGTTATTCAAAGTGAGAAATTAAATACAGGTTACCTCACATGAAGTGTGTATCATTCAGGTGAATATTGAAGAATTTTTACCAGTATGCCACCATTAGACGGTCGGGGGCCCTAGGGTAGTGGTTAGCATCGCTGCCTTTCACGTCAGAGTTCGGGGTTCGGTTCCCTGTCTCGGCGGTTTGAAAAAACAAAATAATGTTTCTTCCCCATCCACGTGTGAAAGTCAGTATTGTGGGGGAGCCTCCGTGACCGAGAGGTAGCGTGCTCGGCCTCAGACCGCCAGGGCTTGAATTTCGAATCCTGTGTCTGGAGGACAGTGTCATCTCAATCATCTCACCATCCTCAGAAGGTTCTCCTCGCCCAGTTTAGCCTATATGTGCACAAAGGTGGCCTAAAGTCCGATTCATTCCATTTCATTTTGCCATCATTAGACAAACTGAGTAATTAAATACACTTTACTTAACAAAGATGGAGACGAAAATATTCCAACAAGACTGAATTATATAAACGAAAATTATGAAATATTAGATCAAATGTTAAATATGTTAGCCGAAAATGGGTATACATTTTACATGTATACATCACTATAACAGAAGGGGAAATATTTGAACATGCAAGCATCACTGAGAAAAGTGGGATGCAGGTTGATATAAATTAGATGAAAGATTGAAAATATTTCAACAAACGTGCATTAATGGGACAAAATTTGGAAATATTTGAGCAATTTATCTCACTTGAACAAATTTGTTAAATATTTCAATAGGTGTACATTACTCAAAGAAATCGCAAAAATGTAACTTAATTTTACTCAGAAATATCGAGACACGTATGCATAACCATTTAAATATATCAGCATAGATCAATGAGTATGACCTAAAATCTGAAAGTCTGGAAATGTGCTGCTTTGAAAAAGCAAAAATATGGAAATAAAAACTAAATATTTCACAAAGTGCCTAATACATACAGGGAAGTGGGACATTATTTAAACAAGTGCGAGGCCAAAAATCATTAAATGTTTTAAAGAATGTGCCAACTTTAGTGATAAATTAAAAATATTTATAGAATTTTGAAGTCCTTAGATATAGCTTATGCAGGTGTGAAGAACGTGTGGAAATATTTAGGACACATAGAGCAAAGTTGAAAAATATTTTACCATTTTAGTATTACCTATAAGAAAATCCACACTATTTTAACAAGTCCATAGTGAAAAATCGGAAAATGTTTTAAAATTATCTTAAAATATCTTGTCATATTCGCATAAATTTTAAGAAAAGGCACACTATTTCAACAAGTACTTATCGAAAATTGCTAAGTGTTTCGAAAATGTGGAATACTTAGTAGTAAATTAAAATATTTATAGAATTTTTGACGTATTTGGATGTGAATTTAAAATATTTCACAAGTTCTAATAGATTATACGAAATTTGAAGCTATTTTAGCAGATGTGAAGAATAACTATGTAGACCTATGACATAGTGAAATTAAAACATTAGAAAGTGAGGAATTGAACCATAGTAATCTGCAACATTAAACCAACATCAGCTCAATATCCTATGTATGCAGGAATTCGACTTGATATCCCTTCAGTCAAGCGGTCAGTGGTCATCCCAGCAAACAGACACGTTGAAACAATGATGTTTTACTGTTGTCCCAGTGTAGCCACCGCTGTGCCAATGTCAGTCCAGCGCTAACCGCGCTGAGCCAGCATTGGTGAGATGCTGGCGGCACTGACAGTTCTCGAGCGTTCGATAACAGCGTGTCTCTGTCACGGGAGATAGTAAGCTGCAGCCTTTGTTAACACACCAATGCGGCCGTGAAATACAGATTAACATTTTAGTGCACATAATAAACGCGCCCCCAGCTTCGGCTCAGCGCCCGGCGCGTTTCAGGTGAGCGATTAATTCATTCCACTTTATCTAAGGTGAACATCAACGACCATTATAAAATATACGAGCCTAAAGACATTAAGGTGAGCGTCCGTTACAAAAATAAGTGTGTATAAAGACGATGTCGTTTCCGAACATTTTATTCTTAAACGCCGGTCGCAGCTACTCTTAAGAATATGAATTGTGTAGAATGTGATGGTCTTTAGAGCTGGTACAAGAACTGTACAGAGACGTGCATGATTGTCTGCCTCTACTGTAATGCGGCGGTGGATATATTTAGTTCATGATGAAAAGGAACCAAAATTGGCCCTAGGATTTATCGGGTCTACTTAAAATTGTCTGAAGGATTAATTTGAAAAAATGACCCTGGAATTGACCCTGGAATTTTAAGGGTTAATTGGTGTGGGTATTTTATTACATGAGCGCTGTTAGAATTTAAACACAGGTCCCTGAATGCTTGTGTAAACATAAAGCCTGATCTGAGATATGCAAATGCGGGGTCGTGAATCCTGTAGTGACGATGGAGTCGCTTAATCCGTTAACGTTAGGCCAGTGTGCGTTGAAAGCCAACCGCCGAGATTCATCATAATTCAGATTTATATTGGCCCTGGAATTTAGAAGTTAATTTGACAAAAAAGGCCCTTGGATTTAGAATGTTAATTTAAAAAATTGACCCTGAAGTTTAGAGGGTTAACTTGAAAATTGGTCCTTGGATTTAGAAGGTCTATTTGAAAAATTTGACCCTGGAATTTAGAGGGTTAACTTGAAAAATGTCTCGTGGATTTAGAAGGTTCATTTGAAAAAATTGACCCTGGAATTTAGAGGGTTAGCTTGAAAAATGTCCCGTGGATTTAGAAGGTCTATTTGAAAAAATTGACCCTGGAATTTAGAGGGTTAACTTGAAAAATGTCCCGTGGATTTAGAAGGTTCATTTGAAAAAATTGACCCTGGAATTTAGAGGGTTACCTTGAAAAATGTCCCGTGGATTTAGAAGGTTTATTTGAAAAAATTGACCCCGAAGTTTAGAGGGTTAACTTGAAAATTGGCTCTTGGATTTAGAGGGTTTATTTGAAAAAAAAGTTCTTGGGCTCAAAGGGTTGATTGGCTGCCATTTTGGATTACGGCGGCCATTGATTGGCGGCCATTGATTGGCGGCCATTTTGGATTGTGGCGGCCATTTTTTATTCCCATTCCTGATCACTAATCGTTTTCCACCGTCAGTCCCATTGAACTTCCTCAACATACACTACTACTAACAAGTAGTCCAGGGATCTTCTTAAAATGACCCAGCTACCAGATGGTCCGTGGGAAGAACTCAGTATAGATTTTGCAGAGGTATCAGGTTGTTATGTGTTGATATTAGTGGATGATTACTCCAGATATCCTGTAGTTGAGATACTTAATATTGTATCTGAGTGGTTATTCCTAAACTAGAAAACATTTTTGGAATGTTCGGGATCCCCCTATTGAAAAGTGGTTATGGTCCTCCCTTTAATGGTCATGAATTTACTAAATTTGCTAGACAGTTTGGTTTTAAACATCGTAAGGCTACTCCTTTGTGGCCTGAAGCAAATGGTGAAGCAGAGAGATTTGTACGTACATTTAGAAAACTTTTACATACACCAAGTAGCTGGAAAAGAAACATGAATTATTTTTTGTGAAACTACAGAGCAACAAAAGATTGTACTACTGGTGTAGCTCCAGCTACAGCTCTTTTTGGTCGAGTAATCGGTTTTAAAGACAAGTTGAGATAACTAATTTGTATTGCTAGTATTATATAGTTAAGTATTATTTTAAGCTAGAAAGGGGGAGATGTAATGTTTGAATGTTATCACAGGTCATCGCAGTCTAAGCGATGTGTGTACGACGGAAGTGAATAAAAGAAGTTAAAGCTAGGGTTACTTTTGTGTTACGCTCGTTATTCAATCTGTTTGATTTAATGACAGTTTTAGTCATTACACTTACTAAGTTGTGTAATTGGTTATAAAGATGCTTATCCTCTGGTTTTTGCGTATTTCTAGCTAAGCATCTAATTTGTCTCTTTAGTTTAATTAATTTCGTTGTTTAATTTGAAATAAAAAATGCATTGGGACAACGCTAGCAGCACTAGCAGCAAGTGAGAGTTATATCGACACAGCGAATGCTGTCACAGTGTGGCTACTGCGGTGCCAATATCAGTCCGGTATTGGCGCAACGCTGGCGACACTGACAGTACTTGACAGTACTTTGTCACTCACCAACGTGTTACAGCGTTGGTGATTGAGTGACAATAATTCACAACTTTTTTTCACAACTAGATATAGAGACGAAATTCCTGGTTTCTAATTATTGACAACCATGCCAAAAATAAAAAAATACGGGAATTTAGTCTTTATATCTAGCCTAACTGGTAAGTGCGCAGCACAAAAATTAAAAAACTTTTGCAGTTCTAGTCTATGGACATGTTTACATCATATGGTCATATTAATAGGCTAAAATAAAATCCCCGATTTTTTGATGATTTCAGACCAGGACAGGTCCCTTTAAACTGGGCCAGAAGAACGTGGATACATATTATTTGTTACCATTTAAACAATTTCCAACGTTTTTGTAGTGAATGCCAGCAGGACTTCTCCCTCATATTAACTTTAAATGGTATAAATGTTTATTACTTTTACATGCTCTAAAGCCATTATTTAAAACTGATCCTAATTTGTTTCTATATCACATTTACTGGTATATACAACTAATTTTTATAGTATGTGGGTCCAAACATCACGAAATTTGCACTATTTCCCCAGAAATATTATACTTCAAGTTGACTAAAAATCTTGTAATCTATTTAATGGATTGAGTTTATAATTCAGCAATTAGGGACATTAAATTGATGGTGTTTAATGTAGTATGAACCGTTCCCAATGATTGGCGACTACATCTACCCCCTAAATGGCCTAAAATTTGATTTATACTGTAGGGGCCTCCACCAATTAAACAGAGATTTAGAGTAGGCCTATTGTTATTTCAGTTTAGGCCTATGCGCTGGGACAAATTTAATTGACTTTGCTGTTGATTTTTTTTATTTCAAAACATAAGAAAATTGTGAAAATGCACGACAAGGACATCGGTGCTGTGAAATGGTACTGCTTAGTTCTCGACGATCTATTTATCAGTACACCATCAGCAGCTCTGTTTAGAACCCATAGATATTCTAGTGTTCCGTGGCCATATGTTTGTTGTAGTATAATTATGTTAATCTGGCTGCTGTCGCTGATTGTTCCCGCCCATCGCCCATTGTTGTGGTTAAAAAACTGATCGATAATATGGTGTTTTAACTTGACGCAGCTCATCTTTCACTTGAAGTGAGGGCAAATTATTTAGATTTGAAAAAATGGAGGTCAACTGTTATCAAATATTGCTGATTGATGTCACATTTTATCTTTAACATGTTGAAAAGGTTGTACTTAATGTGCTAATAAAAAATAAAAACCCGAATATATGCGGCACCGGCGGTTAGGTGGGTTAAACAAAGCCCAACCTCATGATTATAAATTGTTACAAGGGTTGAACTTTGTGAGACTAAAGCAATCGCAGGATGTCTAACATACATGTGACCATCATGGCATTGTCCTTTTTTCTTGGTGTGTGTGTGTGTGGGAACGATCCGTGGACCACGACCAGTGAGACACCATGTGACTACTTGTTATCGCATTTTCCATCTTCTTGAGTTTGTGTGTTTGCCATTAGGTCTCTCACGTGGGATGAATAGAGTTACCCGGTGGGAGTTATCTTTCCTATTGTTACTCTGGGGACTATCCGACCCAAGGATAGCGGGAAACCCCTTATCGGGCGAGCAAAATGAAACGCTCTCAATAATTCACCCACCATGCCCGATCACCCCCACCCTCACATCATCATCTGTACATCATTTCATCTCATCAATTGACTACAATGTTTTTATCATATTACAATGTCACTTAAAAGACCTTTTGTGCTGAAAAGTGACGTAAAGCAATGATTTACTACTACTACTACTATAATCCAAAAAATCTGTTCAATTACAAAACCACACCAAGCATACACGATGTGTTTAAAACGTGGGTAAAAATAGATTGTTCTAACTGTGCTTTTATATATATATATCCAAAAACGTTTACTTATGTACCAGCGTTTTCGATAAGGGGTTCTGGGCATGTCTAAGGGAGCTCCCCCCAGAAATGCTCAGACAGCCGGAGACTTGGGTTTCACATAATAATTCTGAACTGTTGAACACACACTTGAATGATTCTGTAATATGGTTTATAAATAGGGTCGCATTTCATCCAAATATTTTTAATAATATGCATAACATGCATGGTTCTACAACTGTGGTTGTCTGTGGTTGTTTTTTATTTCCAATACTTATTCATTTTCTGGGTGTTGCCTTGGAAAGAAGACTTATAAGCAGCTCGGTTAAATAACATGTTTACTTTTTCATTGCAGTATTAATTCAATTTATCTTTTCTCTCTGACTCTGTTGCGGCAATATGTACTTTCCAATGTTTTTTGTCTGTTGGCGCACCACACGATCTATAATTTTTATTGTTTATTGTCGAGTTTTTGGTGGTGTGACACCCTGCGGTGTGAACTGAACTGATTAGGAGCTGTGACAAAACCAACGACGATCATGCTGATGCTGTGCGCAGTCCAATTACCCCATTGCTTTGACATTGCTAGTTTTATGTATTAGTTTCCAGACAGAATGAAACAAAGTTTGTTTTTTGGGTTGCGTTTTTTTCATATCACAACCAAGGAATATCAAACAACACAACTGCGATCGGCTTGATGTTAAAGACATTGATGGGGAGTATACAATTGTTGGGCAATACTATGTTTGTATTTTGACTAAAGGAGTCAGTTTGTTGAAATTTGAATTGTTTTGTGAGCAAAGGTACATACTTAGACGACATTAAAGTAGAGTTTATACTTGCTGACGCCCAGAGACGATCCCAATAAACAACAGTTCTTGAGAATCACTACTAGTTTAAATTAATAAAACGAGCAAGAATCTTAAACAAAGTTATTAAATAATGGACAATTTTTTTTTGTATAGATGAGATTTATTACTGTAACGCCACGATACGATATATGCATTTATTTGTGATGTGAATGGCCTTGTGTGGCTAAACATTCTCCAAACATCACTGGACGGCATTAATGGTTATTTGAGTGAAGTTGGTAAAATGTAACATGCGTCTATATCAAATAAAATCGTTGTAAATGATACAATGGTGGTGTCTGGGGCCACCTACTTAAATATTGAAAATTATTCAGTCCTTTTAAGGCGGCGCCGGCGACAATACATTAGATCATGTGGTATTTAAACATCACTGGACGGCATTTTTGGTTATTTGAGTGAAATTATCCAAAGATAACCTGCGTCTATATCAAACAAAATGGTATAATGGTGGTGTCTGGGGGCCACCTAATCAAATATTGAACCTTATTCAGTCCTTTTATACACCGTTTATAAACCGTGGGAGCAACAAAATATTATTAAACCAATTGGGTGTGCTTTTGAATTATGTACACAATACATAATGATCTGGTTAGTAGCGAAACGTATCAAGTCCTTTTTATGTGTGCTGTTGTATTTGGGTAAGCTTGAATGCCGTACATACGTCGTGGCCTCAGAACTCTGCAAAGCATTCTGTAACACACAAATGTAAAGCTAGGTCAGTATTGTGGTACTTCTTGGGCATTCAAACAACTAGGAAAAAAATGAATAAATGAATTGTGTACTTACATTTACATGGTAGTGGCGCTTGTTGGGTCGCACTCGCGTAATTTTCACACCCATCAATTGCTGCACAGCCCACATATTACTATATCTACTGGGTAGAGATCTTTTTCTACGCGGATTTATTATGTCTTTTGTGATTCTCGTGGTCTTCTCTTCTCCTTCGATACTCATAGCAAAAGAACAGCAGTTGCAATAACCGCAGTACACATCCTTTCACCAGATTAGCCCATGAGCCATCGCCATCTAGTGTCCACAATCGTGTATATAAAAATGGGATTGGCGCTATCTTTCACATTGTCTTGGATGATTGCTAATGAGATGAGATGATAATAGACAAAAATGGACGAATTTGAATATGAAACTGTTGATCTATACATCGTCCCCTTGCAGTTAGAAGGTGCTTCCAATTCCAAGTGGACAATGTCATCGAGGTAGGCAGAGATGTTAAAATTAGTATATGGTATATAGTAAAACTGTTTTGTCTTATGCAGGGCAGCCTTGTCCGAAACATCGGCCCACTAATTGCCATGTATCCCAATGTGGCTGGGCACCAGGCAAAAACCAATGTCCTTGTGTCTATAAAAGTAATGGTAGTCTAGCGGTTAGAGCTGCGGGCACATAGTCGGGAGGTCGTGGGCTCAAATCCCACAACTGACATGATGGGGATTTTTCTATGACCGGCCCCACATGCTCAATGAGTAGGTCAAGCCACTGACTGTGATTCATCCATGAAAAGGATGCGACATTTGGAGGCGTCTCGGAGCAATAACCCATTTGGGGATGATTAGCTACCAAGGGCCTGCAGGCGCTTGTGATGGCCAGGCCCAGGTAACTCTGGGATACATGTTCGGTGGTTAGTCGGATTGGCTGATTACATCCAGACCAAGTGACAGGAAGTTGGTAGTAGCTGTAGTAGTAGTAAATCATTGCTTTACGTCACTGTTCGGCACAAATGGTCTTTTAAGTGACATTGTAATATGATAAAAACGTTGTAGTCTATTGATGAGATGAATGATGTACAGATGATGACGTGAGGGTGGGGGTGATAGGGCATGGTGGGTTATTGAGAGTGTTTTCTTTTGCTCACCCGATAAGGGGTTCTGGGCATGCCTAGGGGATCTATCCCCAGACAGAAATTTGATCTCACAGCCCTGTTACGTAGTCCCACGACCAATACGGATCTGCTGTGTCAACCCACATATACAGACTGCACATTTACAGCACTTGCACTGCACATAATAAACCCCGGTTAGGCTCGCCAAAATATTCAAAAAAAAAGTAATGGTACGTATGTAGTATGTTGGAGACAATTGTTTTGTGAAGTAAAAGTGGTAGTGTAAAAATGCCAAACTGATAGCAGTATGTTCGCACCAAGTTATTTAGATAAAAACGATTGATGATAATATGATGGCGTCTCTGACTCTCTGCATATGTATAAGCAGCGGCACCGGCAGAAGAGAGGGACAGGCAGGCAATCTGAAAGCTAGTTAGAAGGGATTTTCATTGCGCAGAATGACACATTTTGTGCTTGTATATATGTATACTAGTATATAATATAATGTAACCTGGCCTACACTTAAAAGTGACAGCACAGAAGGTACGGTGAGTGAAGTATGTAATTGACACACAAACCAGGTTGCGATGATTGACGGAGATGGACATATTAATAGTAAGTAGAGCTGGCGGCACTGGGACTCAAGTCACAACTTCAACGTTATCATTGGAACTTACCCGTCTCAATACAGATTACATTCCGGTCATGCAGTGAGTAAGTAAGTCAGTAAAATTGTGGATTACCGTCATATTTTCACAGGAACAATCATTTAAATAACTTTGGGTAAGACGTTAAAACAGTGCAATCTGTAGCGAAAAATGTATAATGTGCAGATAAAGATATGGTGGGATAATTGGGCGTGGTGGGTTATTCAGAGTGTTTCCTTCACTCAACTGATTAGAGGTTCTGGAATTGTCTAGTGGAGTTTCCCTCAGACACGCCCAGAGGGGTGGAGAAAAAATATTGGGCATAATTAAGTGACTCATTATTTGGCGAAGTAAGTAAGAACGCTTTTTTACGTCACTCTTCGGACAATTCAGACTAAATTTATATCATATTTTGTGCAGTAAAAGTAGTAAAGTAAAAAGACCAAACTGATAGCAGTATTTTCGCACTAAGTTATTCCGTTGCACACACGCATGAACACTGCTTTTTTTCATTTTAAACTCGCATTGATAAGACAGGGTAGACATTACTGCCTGAAGGAAGTGAAATATGGGTGACGTACAATGATGGTTTGTACGCATAAAAGACACAAACTTGAGTGGATGTCAAAATACAGTTGAACCACCCTCTGTGACACTGGCCAAACTTTAAACCAACATTGGCTCAACATACCTTTCTTGCTTGGTCTCAGTTTTCCTCTCACTTATTTCACTTATAATGTCGTATTATTATGCATGCAGTACATGTAACAGCATACATAAAATAGTATTGGCACAAATCGTACTTTAATGTCTGCACACATTATGCACGATCTATACAAATAAAGATTCACCTCTTTGCTGATCTTTGCTGCATTCTACAAGTCTTGGATTTCCGTTTCCCAGCCGATCTACAATGAAACACGTAATTGAACAATCAAATATTTTAGCAGTCAAGCCTACATGACCGTTCACAAGGGGAGATCCTTTTTTGAAGCTAAAAATAAAGTGATACTTGCATTAGTTAATTACATATACTCAATAATTAGGGCATTTATTAGCTATACAAGGCATTTACCAGCTTGTCTCCCATTATATTTTATTTACCAGTACAATTTTTGGAATGTCACCCATGAAAAAACCACATGATACCTAGTGACGTATCTACTCACTTCTCAGTGTGCGGCTCGCAAATGATGTTTGTGGCAGCTTCTATATCTCCACCTATCGACAGAGCTTCGTGCGTTCGTATAGGATGGAAACCCATCTCTATCATTGTCAGCATATCTCTCTGGAACATGTGACGTTACTCCGGTTGAGCACCCTGCCACATAGGAAAAACGCAATAATATATATTTCAATTTCTATTATACCAGCTAAATTATCTGGTATCAATGGTCAACACTTCCTAAAAGATACGTAAATCATTGATAGTATCTATACTTGAATGGACTATGTAATCGCTTGAAGCTAATAATGATACTGTATTTATAAGAATATTCACCATTCTTCATATGTGACCCGATCTCGCGAACTGAATCGTAAGTCGCTTATAAATATCGGAGATATTAACAGATCATGAATCTACACAAAATTACATTTAAAATGTTATATCACAAAACACTGTAACATGGTTAGTTAAAATTTGCACAGTTTTTGAAAAGAATACACCATTAGATTATCAATAAAAATATGTGAAATATATATTTACTTCGACACTATCTTTTAATAATAAACGCATAGCTCTAACAATTCGTAAACTTCAGTAAATCCCATAATTGTTTATCGTCTGGATTCTTACACTGACATATCAATATTTCTTTCGTATGAGCGACTGTGAATAGAATCAAATATCACTGATTGCAATGTACTTGATTTTAAAATTAAAAAGAACATTTTGTGTAAAAATAGGAAATACATCAAATCAAGGCCCTAGTATGGTTTGTCAAAGTGCGACTTACGACGCATTTTGCCAGCTTGGGTGACATATTGGATTATATAGGTGGTGCCTACATAAAAAAATCATGAGAGATTTGGATTTAATAGCGGCTCTTGAGAAATGAAGTTCACAAATATCTGCGAACGGCGGTGGTGGAGGCTATCTCATAAACACAAATAATTATATATTACAAGCCTATGCACCCCGCAAGATGCATAATATAATAACACGAAATGCATGTATCAGAAGAAAACTGCTGTAACATACATTTTAGCCATCCATACCTGCCACAGCTGGGTAACCATCGGGTAAAGTTATCCCTGGGGTCCCTTCATCTTCCGCAGCGGGTGCATTCCCGGCGTCTGACTCAGGGGTGGCGATCCGAGCAGGTAGATCCGGTGGTGTGGTATCTGAATCGACGTATACAGGTATTATTCTAGCAGTTTGTAAATTTTATATGAAAATGCCATAGTTTTTTATCGTATAGATTCTTACACTGTATCAATATTTTCCTACTTATTAGCGACTGTTTGTATGATAACATGTAAATAGAAACAAATATCACTGATTGGAGTGTAAATGAGACTTAAATTAAAAAGAACAATGTATGTAAAAATTGGAAAAAAACATCAAATCAAGGCCATTTTAGCTGATTTAATTATCATATTTGCGAATTAAAAACGATGTAAAAAATGATGCTAGGTCACTTATAAGTGCTCTAGCATGATGTATCAAATTGCGACTTACGACGCATTTCGTCAGCTTGGGTGACATATTTGATTATACAGGTTGTGGCTACATAACAAAATCATGAGCGATTTGGATTAGCGGCTCTTGAAAAATAAAGTTCACAAATTTCTGCGAACGGAGGTGGTGGTGGCTCATGAATACAAATAATTTATATTACAAGATTATGCATCCCGCAAGATGCATAATTTAATAACACGAAATGCATGTATCAGCAGAAAACTGCTGTAACATACATTTTAGCCTTCCATACCTGCCACAGCTGGGTTACCATCGGATAAAGTTATCCCTGGGGTCCCTTCATCTTTCGCAGCGGGTGCATTCCCAGCGTCTGACTCAGGGGTGGCGATCCGAGCAGGTAGATCCGGTGGTGTGGTATCTGAGTTGTGGCTAGAAAGTGTAGCTCCTCTTTCTGTCTCTGTGAGTGTGGATTTTTACTAATGAGTGCAGATTCCTCTTCTGTCTCGGAGATGTTTGCCCTAGCATAAGTGCCAGGGGGTGTAGTCCCGGTAACCAGAGGTTTTGACGATAGGCCAATATCTGCCCCAGGAGGTGCAATCCTTGTATCGGTGCGAAAAAGCACCTCGTCTGATCGAGAGGGTGTATTTGATAAATCTGGTCCCACATCGTTTTGCTCACTGGGTTTGGTCACAATTGTTCTCAAATTGAGAGAGAGGGCTTGTACTATGGTCTCCATATTTGGCCTGCTTGACGCAATAAACTTACAACAATTACTGAAACAATTTAACAAATGTTCTTTGTTCAGTATCGCGTTTGAGTGAGAGGGTAGAACTTTTTCAAGCATTTTCTCAATGATTATGTTTATGAAGTTAGCGCCATTACCGGCAACCTCATTACTCAAAGGATACGGCAACTCCGGGTTCAGAAGACAGAAAATCACTATGCCATAAGACCAAACATCTGCCTTTTTGCAGTCATCAAGGCAAGCTCCAAGTGTGGGGAATGTATTTAACAGTATTTACGGGGCATTAAATACTACTGTCCCACGGTTGACAACTGCTGTTCTCGTGTGTATTGAAGCAGTCTGTACCATAATCAAGCGTGATTCCCCGAAATCTGTGAGCTTGCACCATATCCGTTCATTGCAACCTGAGACCAAAATGTTATGAGGTTTCAAATCTCGGTGAGCGATGTCGTTGCTATGAAGGTATTGAAGACCCCTTGCAACGTCAATGGCTGCGATAGTATGTAGATCAAACTTTTCAGAGAACATATCGGATGCACCATAGTCATCCAAATGAGTAAGGAGTTGTCTCAAATTATAAACTGTGTGGTTTACATCATCTTCGAATTCAACAATATGTGATAGGTTCAAAAATGCGTACTCCATGATGGAGCACAATGTAGGTTGCTGGCAGATGCCAAGGAGTCGCACAATATTGGGATGTTGCAAGGGAGAATGGATCTTTATTTCCTTTTCAAAAAGAGACAGGTACTCTTTTTTTTCAAGCCTATTCATATTTTCCCAGCCAACAATTGCTTTCACTGCAGCCTTGGAAGTTGAACCTGTTGTGAAATATAACATTATTGTTATTTTTATAACACAGTAGACATTTGTTGACAATAAAATAATTTTTAAAATATGTGCAGCGCGTCGAATGGTCTTAGACCAGATTTTCGCGCTATATACGGTTTTGTACGTATGTATTCGTTTATTATACTGACATGTACAATATCTAAATAAGCGTACAGCGTCGGTGTACCGTATGTACACGGCACATTGTTTTCACGCGGCACAATTCTAGGATAGAAAGTAACAGTAAAAAAACACGGACAAAAAAAGCAAGGATAAAAAGTAACAGTTGATTAAAAGTAGCTTAAAGCAGCCCCTTGGGATGACATCAATTTTCGTTTTTACTTCCGCACTGAAGTAGTGTATCCCACGGATCATGTTTTTATTTTTTTCAGAATTTTTATATTTTTATAAATATTTTTAATCAGCATTTCTATGAAACCAGAAGTAACCCAAACAAACTATTTGTATACCTGAAGGACGATTGAATGTTTTCACAGCATTGGGCCACATGCTGATGGCATCGGCCCAGCGTTGGGTAGACAATCAGTGCTGCAGGTGTGTCCTCCTGTGTCCTGACTATGAGACACCAATTAGCGGCGACTACTCTGATCTTACCGTCTGATATGTGGGAATATGTGATGTAAAGTGCTTAATATTGCTGACTTGTTTTATTTACATGGCAATATACGACCTTGACATACAACTATTTCGCTCTTTTTCTGTACTTTCAAATTGTTTTTTGACTTTTTCTTATTTTTAGCTAAGATCAGTAGGCTATATAGCTTCATATAAATTAAATTTTCAAAATTGACAACATTGAAAATGTCTTATCCCAAGGGGTCCCTTTAATAAGGGTATATTTCTGT
The DNA here is from genome assembly GCA_964017125.1 of Flabesymbios commensalis. Taxonomy (NCBI): domain Eukaryota; kingdom Metazoa; phylum Annelida; class Polychaeta; order Terebellida; family Flabelligeridae; genus Flabesymbios; species Flabesymbios commensalis. Next base: position 400,885 of record OZ024905.1, on the reverse strand, counting down.
TCAAATATTATATAATATGTCCCTGAACATCGAATACAAGTGATAATGTTAATAAAATTTAAAAATAACTATATTACGGGAACATTTACCTATATTGATATATTCTGCTTTCAGAAAGGTAACAGTTGCTTTAAAGTACTAAAAAAATGTTAAATTTAATTATTACTGTATATTATATTCCAGAACATGCACTAAAATAGTCAGGGCGTCAAACTGCGATATGTGCCTAGATAATAACACTTTCGCTAAACATTTTTAGTACAAGATGGAGACCAATGCCAGGACATTCACTAACATCTCTAAATACCCAAACCAGGTGTCTCCAAGCTGAAGTATGATTTTTAAGGTATTTTTGTTGCTTTTGAAATTATCACCCATTTTTACAATAATTATAGGTCGGTTTATCTCTGGTTAAGCAAACTCCAGCCCAATTCAATGTTTCATAACTTTGGAATGGATACACAAATTCTTCTGAAATTTTCACATCACATTCAAAATATGTCACAGGATCACACACATGTATCATTCCATTTATTTATACTAGATAACCTGTCGCTCACAATATGTTCGCTCTAAAGACCGTTCGGTGTGTTCCTACTTGGCTATTTATCACGTTGGCCCATATAGTGCTTTTACAGTAGAGAAAACTTGGTAGCCCTACTCGAGGAAATCAATCAAATTAATTATGGAGAATTAATAAGGTTTATTTACATTTTAAATGCCAATTGGCCACATTCTTCGTCAATATCTCGATGTGTGCCGGCAACAAGGTGAAATAAACCTCCTGCAGCCTAGGAGTGAAGTTGTCGCACTGCTGTGTCAAAAGGCAGTGGTAATTGAAATATCAATCCATATAATAATACACACGTTTTAAACATCACAAACAACATAGGGACAAGTGCAATTAACCATAGACAAATCCTAATTAAGTTATTGCAAATAACAATCTGACAAGTCTAATTGACCACAACTAAACCTCTGATATGGGCGACTTGTCTCAGAACGTCTCCAGCGCAGTTGTCACGTTATTAAAACATTTGAAAACAGAGGAGAGTGTCATTTCACCTTGTTGCAGGCAACCATCGGTCTATGGTTGTGCAAAATATGTAGTTGACCCATCAATGGAAAGATGCCTAACAATGACATACATACATGTTCTATTATTGTAGTATAACAGGAATGAAAACCTAAATGAAACATTGGCAATACCCCACATGTCAAGCATCCCGGAGTAGGAATCCTGTTCTTATCTTATTCCGGTTGGTCCACAAACGATGGGTCGCTAAGTTCGGTTATGGCTCAAAAGAAGTAGGCTACTGGGTTCGAATATTACTGTCATTATACTTAGTTATTGTTGTCAGTCAAATGACTAGATTACAACAAAAAGGTATCATAACAATGATTAATAACTATAATTTTCTTGAAAATCACTGAACTGCGGCCAAATCTTTTTCACTTGCAGTCTTGCAGTTAAGTATATTTACTTGTCAATCACAACTAATGCTGAGAAGCGCTTCTTGAAATAACGATATTACAACATTCAAATGACCACCATTTTATGAAAATTGCTGAAACGCGACCAAAACCTCTGGTAAACCAGATAAACAATCCCTACATAATCACCTCGGATTAGAGATTTTTTGGATATTGCGTTGACAAATAATCAAAAAATTTAAAAGCTGTCATTTCGTAAAAAATACTGAACGGCAATTACCATCCCTTTGGAGTTCCTTTATGCAAAATTACGTGTGATTTGCTTGAGCGGCTCACACATCTTTGCGAGCTACAGGGACGGCGCAGCGACTGTATACCGAACACATACCTGCCTCCCGGAAGATGCATTATAATATAACTAATCTATATTAAAACAAGGCCCGTTGGCGACGAAAATAGGCCTCAGTCTCTAATCATCGTTTAAAAGTGAAAAACATTATTGAAATTGTCCAAGAACTGGTTATGAGTAACATGCATATTACAAATTTGAGCAGGATACGTGGGAAACCTTTGAAGTTATCGCGCCCACAAAGCAAGATTATTAACGTCAAATGTGAGATTCGTAATAAATCGGTCATTTTGATTTTTTTTTTATTTTCAATGATCCACCAATCTAGCACAGATTACTGTGTATATTACAGATATTGTAGTCAATGATGGTCGCAAGTCAGCATTTTTTTTATTTCAGGAATTTGCCATTAAGAGGGTATATCTATATATCCCTCACTGAAACCATACATTTCTTTTTATAGTATTTATTGAACTGGTATATAATGGAATTTTGTTCCAAGGGCTGATGTAGGAGTGCTGCGAATAGATTCAGTGAATTATCCATGTCGAATTTTGTTGGCTATTTGAATTTTATGTGTTTTTCTCTAGCGAAAAAGACTATCTTTACCCTAAAAAGTGACCCATTGTTCGCGCGCGGCTGCTCTAAAACTATATTTTTGGGGTTTCGAAACCTTCGCTGTAAACGGTGATGGCACACGGTTGAGACAATGACTCACTTTGCTTCTCCTGTGCACGTTTGTGTTTTTTGTTCGCCATCTTGAATTTATGCAAATATGGACCGAATGTCCGGTACTTAAAAAATTTGAAATCATATTATTTTTCGAATCAGAAAAGTTAAAGAAGTGTACAAATGATATTCCAAATTATGCCAATTTTGAAGGTTAGAGCATCTAACTATCTGGCACGGTTAGCCCGGTATCAGGCATATTAAAGTTAATTATGGCCGATAAATCGACCATTTTGAATTTGATCAAGTTGAAAATTTTCAGAGCAGATCCCTACCTGAAACCGCACATTTTGTTTTGTATAGTAATGGTCTAGCTATATGGCACGGTTTGTCAGATATCAGGCATATTACAGTTAATTATGGCCGATAATCGGCCATTTTTAATTTGATCAAGTTTAAATTTCTTAGAGCATATCCCTACCTGAAACTGCGCTATCGGGTCGGGTTTTCCAGATATTACGCATATGAAAAAAATAATGGCCGATAATTGGTCATTTAAAATACATAAAAAGCTAAATTTCAGTTTGGAGACACCTCGATATGGTATCTAGGAATGCTAAAGATAATATTTAAAGTGGTCTCTTGCTTGTACTAAAATGTTTAGTGACATCATAATTTTCTAGTTTGACACCCTGACTAAAAGTGATGCATGTGAATAAAATTTAAAATATACAAATATGGGAGAATTGAAATGCATATTTATACATTTTGTTTTAAAAAGGTAACAATCGCGTCAACATGTTCAATGATATAGTTCAATTGTAATAGTAAATAATATATTCCTGAACGTATTATAGAAGTGTATTAAACTAAACGAAAAAATATAAATCTGTTATCAACGGGAGGTGTATTTATTTCACATTTCTTTGCAAAAATTGGGAAACAGGTTCGTTTCATGACTAATACTAACTTTAATATATATGAATTTAACAAAAGCATTTATTTATATAATTTCTCTCAGATCGTTTTAAAAATAAACAATATAAATTTTATGTTGGATAAGCCTTTTAACCTTGACTCTTCGAGATTAACTCCATTAAAAAGGTGTTAAACCATCAAAACAACTAGATTTCAGCTGTTGATTCACCGTAGCTTTGAACTGAAACAATGAAGCCAAATAATGTGAACCATATAGTCAGAAGACGCTTTAAGTGTAAGCTCCAGGTAACAGGCTTTATATAATTAAATTTATTTCAGCTGAATATCCCCCGACAAAAAGAAAGCGTTACTATATTGCTACATCATCAAAGGACGCTTTTATAGCGCATCAAGCTAATAGATAGATGTTTTATCGACAAAAATTCAAGTCATGCTGACTTATTTGTCATAGCAATATATATATAGGCCCTATATATATATACAATATGCATGATATGTACAGCAGGGTTAGAATGGTTAGTTCTGTGGATCACATATATTGACATGGTATGTACACTTACATTCCGGCTTGCCATTTACACATTTAAACAAACTTAGGGTATTTAAAATACTCATCATAACTATTTAAAATAACGTCAAACACCGTACAGCATTAGCATGGTATAAGTACATGGGGCATAAAAACGCCATGTTTTTTCCTTCAAATGTGTGTATAATTTCCCGTAGCAAACGCAAAGTGCTTAAACTGTTCTATTCTTAATAGATCATGTTATTACTAACCAATTTACATCCTTTACGGCTGTTACACCAAGTAGCAAACACCGGCCTTATAATAATGCAACAATAATAAAAGTATAAAACCGTTTTTTTTTCAATTTTGACATTTATATATTTTATCTTATTAATCACTATTAAACAGTCGACAATAAAAGAGAAATCGATTAATTAAACATCTTATTTTAGCATTAATTATCAACTGTTACTTCTTATCCCTGTTACTTTTTGTCCTGTTGAAAACTGTTTCTTTCTGTGATGCGACAATAAAACACTCATGTTATATCTTTGAGTTTCATCATTACCTTTTATCCCTGTTACTTTCTGTCCGCACACCACGCGGACATAGCCAGCAAAATGCACTGCCCAGTGAATGTTGGCCGGCGCTGCAGACTGTGGTCCAGCTCTGGCCCGGCATTGGGCTAGTATCGTGCTGACTTGAAGTGGACGGAGACATTATTTGATAATTGTGATAAAATTGAATAAATTAGGGGGGCCTACGATACAAAACATATGCTACACGTTTTTCCCTGGTAGATGCTTACAAAATTCAATTGATGCTGATCCCTAAAATTTGAAAATTGGCGGGGCCAAACGGGGGTGGTGAACTTCTTTACCTCCCCCGTAAGTAGATCCGGCTGCTCATTATCAAAGAATATCAAAAATAATTTCAAACACAGTTTAAAAAATGCCTACATAGGCCTACAAGTTGAAACAAGGTGTGATTGGGACACATATTGGTTCAGTACTGAGGTCATGACCCTGAGGGGCCTAGTCTAGATAAAGCCCGGTACACACACTCGCTGGGACATGTGCATTCTGGGTGTTTTTTCCAGACTCTGGACCAAACTATATACACTTTCAAAATTTAAAAAATGTGGCACACAGCAAGGTCGTACTGTTAAAGGCATGCACATCCATTATGTTGTCTACGATTGTAAAGAAACGGCGTGCAAGATGAGCCGCAAAAAAAACGAACTATTTGGGTTCGAGAATGGATTAAAAATGGGTGTAAACTCGGTACCTTCCACGCGTTACAAAAAGAGCTTGAGAACCAAGACTCAGAGTCATTCAGGATTTTGTTGTGAATGAACAAAGCTTGAAAGCACGTGCATAAATCTAGGATACATCCCGGAAAACACGATGCATCGAGCCAACGTTGTTTTAATGTTGGCCCGTTATCTTAGACATCGGTCCAACATTAAAACACCATTTGTTTATTGTCATGTGTTAACTGGGATGGACACATGGACATATACAGTACTCATCATGTACAATATAGGTTAGGTGGGGGGCTCCATGTGCCAACTGAATTCGTTTAAGATAGCGGCGCCTCTGATCTTGTCTCAGGGAAATTGAACATCTTTTGGGTCATAAAATTGTGTCTTAGGCGCGGTACACACGGTGAGATTCACCATCCAACTTATCTTTTAACAAAAATTTCATGAGATAATCTCACCGTGTGTACCGGGCTTAAGAGGTGTGACCAAGGAAGTTATAGAGCTTGGTGTGACTGTGAGTGAGACAGTGAGTGAGTGAGTGAATCAATATTGCTTTACGTCGCAGGACAATATCGCAGGACAAAATCTATTATAATTATAATTACAATTATTTGTTTAGAAAAAGGTCAATTTATTACAATTACATTACAATTGTGATTATTTTCGTCAAATACAATTATAATTACAACTAGTTCAAATTTTTCACCTATTATCTTGTAATTATCAAATTTATATTCAATTACTATATCAAATATATATATATATCCCCTCTACATGTATAATGCGAAGATATACATGTATAATACCATGCATAGCTATGAATAATACTAACATTTTAATTCTCTGGTGACGTGATGAACCGTAGGTCTACGTCAAGGTCGCACTCTCAGAAAAAATAAATAAAACTATTTACTGATTGAGGGCCAACATCATAAGGGTCCGGCAGTCGCTTGTTATAACTCAGCAAACTCTAGACACGGAGCACATGTTGTTTTAATGTTGGGCCAGCATCGCAGACATCGCGCAACAATAAATCACCATTGTCTCAGTGTTGTTGGGAGTTGTCAATCACCAGACTTCACCCAATGTTGTCTCAATGCTGGTCCAGCGTCGTAGATAGTGGACCGCATTGACACAACATTGGGTGAATGTCTCGTGTTTTCTGGGACTATGATTTTCTGAGGCCTACACGTTCAGAATTTGCAATAAAAAATGTAATATGTTATAGGCCTATATATCGTCGATGCATTTCTATCATTATCTATCTTACAAATTTATTATCATGTTTGGTATCCAATAAAACACCACCCCTTATTAAAGGCGAACTTGGATTAAATCATTAATAAAGATGTGAGTTAGTTGCAGACTAATCGCGTCGTCTAGCGACCCTTGTTTGGAAAAGGTGTCACCCCTGCCACGCGTTCCCAAGTGGTGGGGACGTGCGAGTGGGGGAGGGGGCTTGCAGTCACAACAAACACCCCACGCGAATATTTATATTATACTCGTCTTTAATTTATACCTTTGTAAGCAAGTTAGGCTACGTGTAATTTGTGTTTTATATTGGTCATCAGTTTTTTTTATTAGCGTACATAATCTGGAAAATATCATGTAAATACATAGTTACATTACCGTGTTATGATAATAATTATGTGAGATGTAATTGTACTTAATAAGTTTAAAATAAATGTATACTGTTTGAGCATTTCAAACATGAAATAAAATCAAGCAGATTTCATAACTAGAATGGCGCAAATATGCGCTGAAATGTTCATAAGCTGGGAAGCGGGATTAACCTATAAAATCTTATTACTTAGGGTCTAAATCGTGACGCAATAGCCAGACGGTCAAGACAATGAGCGAGTGTCAACGCATAATAAAAGTGATGAACAAACGAAATATTGCCCCAAAGTTGTTTTAATGCTGGACCATAGACACAGCCGTTGGTCCAACCTTAAGCTGTGATTAACGTAATGACTCGTGCTTTAATAGCGTGTAAGATCTTAATTAGTTGACTGCACCTTTTCAGTCTGACACAGACCGACAGACATTTTATTGACAGAAAGAAAGTCAATCCAGACTTATTTGTCATAGAATGTTAATTTGTTAAAATCATATGACAATATTAATACATAGTATGACATACATAACTTAAATCATGTTAACTGGCATTGCCATATGAAACACTGGGTATATACTTAAAATAAAATTGAAAGGCATTGCCAGGGTAACATAGGGTCTATCATTTTGTTCCTCGCACCAAAACCAGAGATAAAATAGCTACTATGTATGACATGCTAATTATATATATAGTAGCAAAAAAGACACTCTGGAAAGCGTAGAAACCTAAAATATATACAAGTGCATAATTATGCTACAGTAATTGGAGAATGTATTAAGACAATGTTAAAAATTAAACGATATTTTTAAAAATCAAATATTATATCATGCAAGTACAATCAATGTGCAAATTGTATCGCATCATTATTGCGGCAATTAAATTAATTCATTATAACTTATTTTAAACACATACAATAATGGTATATATTATGTTATATTAGTTCATCCTGCAATGTTTTAATAGGTAGAATTGACAAGTGCAATAAAAATAAGCCGGGCCTGGGAGTGTCAGCGGTGATTGTGGGGTGGGAGGATCCAACGCCCACCCCACCCTCTGTGATTATACATAATGAAAGCCAACAAGAAATTAATTGAGCAAAATGTGATATGTTGACTTCACACCGTCCTCTGTGATTAAGCTTTAAGTGTTGATAGCATTAACCTTTTCGTACCGACAGCCACAAGGACAAGAAAATATATGTAAATAAATATTTGTGTGGATAGACTTCGCAGAAAACAAACTGCATATACTGCATATTCTCAAAATAAATTATTAACAAATAAACATTTCTAATTTGTGATGTCGCTGCAAAGTATAAGTTTTTTATGACACAACCACAAGAAAATAATAGTATGTAAATTACACCTTATAGGACATACACTCCATGGTTATCAGTTATCAAAAACTACACTTCTAACATCTGACATTTATAATGTGTGATGGCAATTCGCTTCATATTATAATTTATTTCCGTGCGGGAATTGTATTGGTAGCGCGCGGCATTCGGCTTAGCGAATATTTCAACTATAATTTATGCAAAAATTGTCAGTGGTTGATTTCGTCCAGGCCTGCTTATCAAGAGCCTCTGACCTGCCGGATTTCCTATTGGTAGTTGCGTCATTCGCCTGACCCTATTGCGTAACGAAGAATTGAACTATAATTTATGCATAGATTTTAATTGGTGGAGAACAGTCGCGGTACTTCAGCAAAGCCTACCCCTAGCTGGTACATTGGGCGTTACTAAAAAAATTACAGGCCTGCTCTCACCGTGATCGCTGGACAAACCCCCTTCCCTATTTCCCCATCTCCCGGGTGCCAGGTCAGCCGCGCTATATTCAGGCGGAGACGTGCCAAACCGCTTCTACGATATGTCACAATGTGCCCCACTCCACTAGAAAAAAAACTGTCAGATGTGGTCTGCCTTAATATGGCATCGATCAGACAGACCCCTGTGATTGACAGTTACCTAAGCTACTTACAATGCCGAGGTTTAGGCTATATCTCCGGCGATTCCTGAGAGTGATTGCTGGTCCAACGCTGGTTCAACACTGGGCCAGCATCGTCGGAGCCGAAGGCAACATTTGATCAACAGCGAAATATACTGGTAAATGCCACATTGAGACTGAAAGCATGTGTCCCTACCAACCGTGATTAACTCAAGTATATAATGACATACTGATCGTGACACTTGACTTGCTAATAAACCCTTGTCTTCTTCTTTAAGTTGGTATGTTAAGTATTGGTAAGGTCTGATCATGGCGCTATGTTATGTAATAGCTTGACATTCTCAAATAATTTTTAATTATGAATAATTGTAATATCTCCAGTAAATAAATAAAAGGGCTTAACGTTGATCAGGTATTTAACATAGACGTTAGTAGTATAGGCCCTATATACATATGCCACCACTACTGTTAAAGATGAGAACATATGTTCAATAAGCAATTTAAGGTTAACAATTTGAAGACACAAATAAATGTGTAATTGAGCTGTAATTGGCGGCAAGTCAAGCCAAGTCGCTTAAACAAGGCCTGCCCTGATAATTGTACTTGTTTAATAGACTTTTATTTGTTTAATGAAGCTATTTCAATTCATTTTGTAATGTATGAAAGCGACTTTAAAGCATGGAACTGCAATTCACTCCCACTGGCCAATCAAACACATGAAGAATATGATATTATCTAAGGAGCTGTAGATGTGCTCTAAATTAAAAAAATTCGTTTATCTTGATAATATGGTAATACAATATGGAAAAATATATAATATGGAATAATATATTGAAATATCTAAAAAAAATATATAGGATATAGAATAATAATTATATAGTCCTCTGCGATGTAGGAAGTCAGCAGGGCAAAAATCAATGAAATATAATGGTGCTATTCTATGAAATTCGATTACAGATTTGATTGATCATTCGTGTAGTTTAAATACTTTTAAATTTCATCTAAAAAAATATATAATAAAACCTTAATAATAATTTTATAATATTCCGGGTGTGGTCACATGGTTTTTGTCCGTGTCTGTTATCAGACCTTCATATTTATATTTTCGGGAGACTAAAAAATTGAGTATGTTTTTTCTATTTGTTATAATGTGTTTAATGTAATTATATTACCAACGTATTAATAATATTGTTAATTTATTTATTTATTTATTTGACTTCCAGTTAAGAACATGCAAAAATGGTACATTATAATTATTATTATCATTTTTGAACATGGTATTAACGGGACGGGAACAGGTCGAGACGACCTCTACAATGCCTGTCAACCATATAAGTGAATTAAAAATATAGAATAAAATAATATCCATTGTTTAAAATAGCAAAAGCAATTTAAAAATGTACATAGTATAGATTATAAAGTTTACTATTTGTACACATAAAATAAAATAACCGACAATTGTCTGTCATCTGTTTCCCGCACCAAAACCAGAGATAAAATAGCTACACTGTGCTCTACACCGTGTAGCAAAAACGGACACTCTGGAAAGCGTAGAAACCTAATTAAAACCTCTAAATGCTTTAGTTGTCTATTATATCAAAGGACATACAACTAGGATATGTGAAAAGGAAAAACAGTAAAAACTTATGGCACTCTTAATTTTACCATAGGCCTACATACATCCCTAAATAAAAGTAATACTATAAACCTGAAATACATCTACTGACGTCAGCTCATATAGCCGTTGCGCAGCCGAAATATGCTGAGTAGTACCACATATGCAATTTTAGACTCGAGGAAAAATAATCCCAAACACAAGAAGTAAATCAGTTGATTAGAGATCTTTGAAATTCAGCATAAGGACCCACCTGGTCTGGAAACAAAGGCTACTGAAAAATCACTAAACCTAAAAATAAAACAGAAAAAAGACAAATAATAATTTTGAGGGGAACAGCCATCCATGCCATGTGGTAATACTCTAAGTCAGATCATGACAAGCGTGATCATGTAGAGTGATGTCGGTCTGCTCCGAACAGTATCAGAGACTGTCTCCGGCCTGAATTCGAGCCAGGCAGACAACACAATGCAACATTCGCAGATTCTCGTTCATAGGTCGATCACTTAAGGTGCCATTTGTGCTAAATATATAGATATATATTCAATACACGAGTATAAGTAAGGCGGGGCAGTTTGTCATCTGCCAACACATGCGTATCGACAACGGAGCCCTCCGTCCTTAGTCATGAGTGGCTGGTGACAGCTCAAATAGCCGTCTCACAGCCGATTCAAATTGCACAGGTAGTTTAAGACACGAAATGTTCCGCTATATTCGACAATTTACACAAGCACAAGCCAGGCTCCAGGTACATCGATTATTCACATCAAATAAGTTTACCATGGCGAGATATAATTAATTCAGGTTCTTCTTAAAAATCTGCAAGCTACTAGCATCTCGGATATATATATATATAATATAATTAAATAACTAATAACTTTATAATAATTAATAACTTTAGTTTCGACTGTGTCCTATCATTATTATATTGTCAATAGTGTTGATGAAATAGGGATATGCTTAGACAATTTATTTTCTGAAAGGGGTTGTCAGGACTCCACGATCAGGATTCATCACTGCTAATATTAAAATGATGCTGTATATTACCTTTCACGTTGGCCAATTTTCTTCAAACATTGAAGACGTTTATAAACGACTTACGATAATGTGATATCCAAATGATAATCCAAATGTGATATCCTTCTTCCCAAGCTTTCTTCTTTTTGTGTTAAGTCAGAATTCTGATGGAGTTAGGTGACTTAAACAGATGGTTGCTGGAAGCTAATACTTATTAATATGCCACCTTCTGTTCTCCTCCTTTCTCTCCCAGGAAATAGCTAAAATTTGTAGTGACTAAAAGTTACCTGTGACTAGCTGTAATAACCGCTGGATCCTCTGATTGAAGTTGTGCGCCGCTGTCGGATCACAATCTGATCAATAGGGACACGTTGCTATGAAAATAAAGGTGAGAACATATTATCTAATGTCTTAATGGATCACAACAATGTAAAATATATAAGAAGTCGCACAAACAGTAAAAACAGTAAAATCAGCATGCCTTGAATCTAAATCCTCCTACAATTAGAGACCTGTGAGAATAGGCTTAGCATGGTCGATATCAGCAACGTGTGCACGCAGAGCCTTTGACAAGTTTGGCAAGTTTAAGAAACGACATACAAATAGATTGTTATCATATAATCCTTACATATGAGACACCGACCCAATGGTAGATCAATGATGGCCCAATGTCGCAAACTCCCAAACAACACGAGACACCAACTCAATGGTAGACCAATGATGGCCCAATGTCACAAACGCTCAAACAACACGAGACACCGACCCAATAGTAGACCAATGATGGCCCAATGTCACAAACGCTCAAACAACACGAGACACCGACCCAATAGTAGACCAATGATGGCCCAATGTCACAAACTCCCAAACAACACGAGACACCAACTCAATGGTAGACCAATGATGGCCCAATGTCACAAACGCTCAAACAACACGAGACACCGACCCAATAGTAGACCAATGATGGCCCAATGTCACAAACGCTCAAACAACACGAGACACCGACCCAATAGTAGACCAATGATGGCCCAATGTCACAAAGTCCCAAACAACACGAGACACCAACTCAATGGTAGACCAATGATGGCCCAATGTCACAAACGCTCAAACAACACGAGACACCGACCCAATAGTAGACCAATGATGGCCCAATGTCACAAACGCTCAAACAACACTAGACACCGACCCAATAGTAGACCAATGATGGCCCAATGTCACAAACGCTCAAACAACACGAGACACCGACCCAATGGTAGACCAATGATGGTCCAGTGTCACAAACGCTCAAACAACACGAGACACCGACCCAATAGTAGACCAATGATGGCCCAATGTCACAAACGCTCAAACAACACGAGACACCGACCCAATAGTAGACCAATGATGGCCCAATGTCACAAACTCCCAAACAACACGAGACACCAACTCAATGGTAGACCAATGATGGCCCAATGTCACAAACGCTCAAACAACACGAGACACCGACCCAATAGTAGACCAATGATGGCCCAATGTCACAAACGCTCAAACAACACGAGACACCGACCCAATAGTAGACCAATGATGGCCCAATGTCACAAACGCTCAAACAACACGAGACACCGACCCAATAGTAGACCAATGATGGCCCAATGTCACAAACGCTCAAACAACACGAGACACCGACCCAATAGTAGACCAATGATGGCCCAATGTCACAAACGCTCAAACAACACGAGACACCGACCCAATAGTAGACCAATGATGGCCCAATGTCACCAACTCAATGGTAGACCAATGATGGCCCAATGTCACAAACGCTCAAACAACACGAGACACCGACCCAATAGTAGACCAATGATGGCCCAATGTCACCAACTCAATGGTAGACCAATGATGGTCCAGTGTCACAAACGCTCAAACAACACGAGAAACCGACCCAATGGTAGATCAATAGTGGCCCAGTGTCACAAACTCCCAAACAACACGAGAAACCGACCCAATGGTAGACCAATGATGGCCCAATGTCACAAACGCTCAAACAACACGAGACACCGACCCAATAGTAGACCAATGATGGCCCAATGTCACCAACTCAATGGTAGACCAATGATGGCCCAATGTCACAAACGCTCAAACAACACGAGACACCGACCCAATAGTAGACCAATGATGGCCCAATGTCACAAACGCTCAAACAACACGAGACACCGACCCAATAGTAGACCAATGATGGCCCAATGTCACAAACGCCCAAACAACACGAGACACCGACCCAATGGTAGGCCAATGATGGCCCAATGTCACAAACGCTCAAACAACACGAGACACCGACCCAATGGTATGGTCCAATGTCACAAACTCCCAAACAACACGAGACACCGACCCAATGGTAGACCAATGATGGCCCAATGTCACAAACGCCCAAACAACACGAGACACCGACCCAATGGTAGGCCAATAATGGCCCAATGTCACAAACGCCCAAACAACACGAGACACCGACCCAATGGTAGGCCAATGATGGCCCAATGTCACAAACGCCCAAACAACACGAGACACTGACCCAATGGTAGACCAATAATGGCCCAATGTCACAAACTCCCAAACAACACGAGACACCGACCCAATGGTAGGCCAATGATGGCCCAATGTCACAAACGCTCAAACAACACGAGACACCGACCCAATGGTAGACCAATAATGGCCCAATGTCACAAACTCCCAAACAACACGAGACACCGACCCAATGGTAGGCTAATGATGGCCCAATGTCACAAACGCCCAAACAACACGAGACACCGACCCAATAGTAGACCAATGATGGCCCAATGTCACAAACTCCCAAACAACACGAGACACCGACCTAATAGTAGACCAATGATGGCCCAATGTCACAAACGCCCAAACAACACGAGACACCGACCCAATGGTAGACTAATAATGGCCCAATGTCACAAACTCCCAAACAACACGAGACACCGACCCAATGGTAGGCCAATGATGGCCCAATGTCACAAACGCTCAAACAACACGAGACACCGACCCAATGGTAGACCAATAATGGCCCAATGTCACAAACGCTCAAACAACACGAGACACCGACCCAATAGTAGATCAATGATGGCCCAATGTCACAAACGCTCAAACAACACGAGACACCGACCCAATGGTAAATCAATGGTGACCCAGTGTCACAAACGCTAAAACAACACGATACACCACCAAATGGTAGATCAGACAGACAGACAGACAGACAGATATTTTATTGACAGAAATAAAAGTCATTACAGACTTATTTGTCATAGTAATAAGAGAGATATATGTACATGTATATACAAGAATGTTAGTTTGTTAAAATCATATAAGACGATATACATGGTATAATAAACAACTAAAATCATGTTAGGTGGCATTGGCATAATAAAAACTGGGTATTTCGGTAATATAAATGACTACTTCTTAAAATAAAATTAAAAGGCATAGCCAAGATAACATGGGGGTCTATCATTTTGTTTCCCGCACCAAAACCAGAGATAAAATAGCTACTATGTATAATATACTAATTATATATAGTAGCAAAAAAGACACTCTGGAAAGCGTAGAAACCAAAAATATATACAAGTGCATAATCATGCTACAGTAAATGAAATAAGACTACAGAGTATGAAATAAGACAATGGTAAAAATTATATGGTATTTAAAATATATATATATATAATATAAAGCAGTACAATTAATGTGGCAATCCGCGAAACAGGTAACTCCGAGCCATGTGACCATGCAAGCACAGTCGCTATGAACTCGGAGATTCCCTGATATTGACTAGTGGTGTAAACTTAACAGCATAATAACAGTACTACTACCGTAACACAATATATACATACTAATAAAAGTCGGACATTGTGGTTCGTCGACTGCCAACAAAGTATAGCATCAGAACCATCCATATTATCGAGTGTTGCAGACTTAGTGATGTAATAACAATGACAATTACGGATAATAATTATGTCAGCCATTCACGCAGGACATGGCACTCACACAATAACATTAAAGTTTATTTAATTAACTAGTGATTTATTACCTATATGGCCCTCACCTAGTTCACTATATTGTTTATTTCATACCATTTCACTCACGACCTAGTTAGTACCACATACTGGGTAGATCAATGATGGCCCAGTGTCACAAACGCCAAAACAACACGAGACACCGACCCAATGGTAGGCCAATGATGGCCCAATGTAACAAACGCTCAAACAACATGAGACACCGACCCAATGGTAGGCCAATAATGGCCCAATGTCACAAACGCTCAAACAACACGAGACACCGACCCAATGGTAGATCAATAGTGGCCCAGTGTCACAAACGCTAAAACAACACGAGACACCGACTCAATGGTAGATCAATGCTGGTCCAGTGTCACAAACGCCCAAACAACACGAGACACCGACCCAATGGTAGACCAATGATGGAACAGTGTTGTTGTGGTCCCGTGGCCCTTCAACACAATCCCGTCAGAATCCAAATAAACTCACCTGGACTCTGACAGCACCAGCATTGAAGGTGGCACAAGGCACGACGTCACAATAGTGAAATATCGGTTGGTCCGGACTGGCTCAGAACACGTTAAACATCACTCACCTCGAACTGACCTCAAAATAAGTTATTAATTAACAAACTACTGAATTCTGTCAAGAAACCAAGCTGTCCGAGTATCGTTCAAATAATATAGCAAGAGCACGCAAAATAAACAAGTCAGCCTCAGAGAATAAATCGACATACAGATTTAATGTCAAAACATAGAATACAGTAATAAATCACACAGGATGGTACAGGGTGGTGATCTGTCAGTGGGGTCTCAGGAGGGCTGTGACTCTATCAAATTAAAGTCAACAGTAATCCAGACGGGATCACCGAGTTACACCCACGTACATTTAGAAAATTTAAGTGTAATGGCCGGAACACCTACTGCCCCAAATTAAAGTCTATTATTAAATTATAAGCAAAATTAGGCCGTTGTGCACTTACTTTCGCATATGCGGGCACAGTATTATCACAGGGCTTATTATATTGTTCGGATGGATCTGGGGTACAGTATACCTTTATTTGCGTGGGTCAGCTGGCGACTCTCAGAGAGGAAAGAGCTTACACTCTTTAATTTTAAGTAACACTATCAGACAGACGACGTCTCCATCTCGCAGAGACAGACAACGGAAGCTGAAGCTAGCTCCGACTCTGGACTCGAACCCCAAGTCACCACACAATCTCCTGATCCCCCCTGGTTGAGAACAAGAGACTCTCCATTACCGTGCAGGCAGGTTCAACTTTCCAGGCAGAAGAAGGTAATGCCGCGGCACTAGTAATGTTACCTCGCTGGCACGTATGGTCTGGGTCCACCCGTGTCCCCAGGTGTTAGGTCACTTCTGGTCTGTCGACTGACTGAGTGAACCCTAGCACCCGAAGGGTGCTGAGAGTGGGATTAAGGCATTCGAAGCTTGTATGAAAGCTTTCTCTTAGCCTATCCAAATATTTCATTAGTATATAATACTCATTAGAAAATGTCTGGTTGGCAAGGGAGGCAAGGAACCTGGAAACAGAAGCATTTTAGAATTTAATTAATTTTGATGCGCCCTCGGCGAACAGAGGGTCGCGGTGGTCTAAATGAGGTGTTGAATCAGCCGGTAGCTACCCTATATCTCGTGTCTTAACTCTTGAAATCTGGATGGAAAAGGCCGATAAAGTTTTAGTTTTGACAGATCCTTTAAATGAACATTTGAGACATTTCTTTTATTAAACTTATGCCTCTCGTGTACACTTAAGTTCACTTAGTATGTTTGACATACTTAAAATTGCGTTCTGAATTTTGGATCAATTGTGATCAATTTACCTCGTGTTGTTTGCCTGACTGTCTGTGTGCCATCGCCATACTCCCGCATACCCTGAGAAAGAACGTCAGAGTTATGTAATTTCATTGAATTTGGTTGGAATGGTCTAAAAGGTGTCTAAAGTTGATAATTTGAGAAATAGAAAATTCCTAGAAGCGTGTCATCTTAATTGTGAAATTAAGAAAGTTCGCTTGTTCTCTTTTCAGAGCCACCAGGGGATTTAAACCCTTGCTTTCACTCACCATGACAGTCCTCGCGGGGGGTGACAATTATGTTGATTATCACGCCCTGCGATGACATGTGGTGAGTGACAACAGACTGTGACGTCTGTTGTAATCGTGACGCGGTGGCTGACCAACGCCGTAGGTGTTGGCCCGTCAACGCGTCAACGCTGTTATCACACTCACGAGTGCTTGTCAGCGCCGCTAGCGTCGCGCCAATGCCGGCTCAGCGTTGTTAGCGCTGGACCGACATTGGCACCGCGGTAGCCACACTGTGAAAGCACTTCGGTGTCTCTGCCACTCACGCATGCTGCCAACGCTGCCAGTGTTGCGTCAATGTCGGCCCAACGCTGTTGACGCCGGACCGGCATTGACACAACTCTAGCCGCATTCACACAGCAGTCTTAATTTTCATCATAAATTTCGGCATATTCTGATATTAATTTGTCCAAATGTGTTTTATGCCCTCTTTTAATTCTTGAAGCTCTTAATTCATTTTGAAGTTTGAAAAGATCTGAATGCTCTTTGAGCGAATCTATGAATTTATACGTTAAAATTTGGAATCGATCTTTGATCAGATCGATCTTAGCAATTTTATGAATATCTTCAGTGTGCGAAAGTGGATCCAATTAGTAGGCTATTCTGATGGCCTTATTTTGAATGATTTGAATTTTCTTGATATACGTTTCTGACGCTCCTAAAATTACTGGAGCGCCGTATTCTAGTACTGGACGTATATAACTTTTATATAGTCTCATTAGTGTTTTGGGTTTACAGCCCCACTTTGAGCCGCTCAGGAGTTTGAGCAGACCAAGGCGTTGCCTTCCTTTCTTAGCGTTCTCATCTATATGAGCATTAAAAGTCAGTTTCTTATCTAAAGTTACTCCTAGCAATTTTGCTTGCTGTACTGCAGTGAGTTTTTCGCCAAAAAGTTCTAGTTCTATATTTTTCTTAGTTTTAAGCATTATAAGCTGCGTTTTCTTAGCATTTAGTTTTATTCTCCACTTGGAGCACCATGCTTCTAGGTCTGATAAAACTTTGGCTAGCCTATATTTATTTGTTTTTTCACTTTTAGCAAAAGTCCAAAATCCCAGGTCGTCTGCGAACTGAGAGACCCCTACTGTATTACTGAAGGGATCTATTGGAATATCATTTACATAGATTAGGAATAGAAGTGGGCTGAGAACCGAGCCCTGAGGTGTGCCGGCATTAAGTGAAATTTTGTCTGAAGTCTCATTATTTATTTTGACTGAAATTTTCCTGTCAGTTATAAATGAAGACATTAATCTTACTATTTTATCTGGTAAATTTGTATTCATTAATTTATATCTTAGTCCGTTGTGCCATACGGAGTCAAAAGCTTTTTCTACATCTATAAAGATTGCAGCTCCTTTATGGTGACGGCTATGTGCTATGTGCGCATCATCAGCTAGTCTGAGAATGTGTTCCATAGCACATCTTTTATTTCTATAGCCTATTTGCCATTTATTAAAGAAATTTTCTTCTTTAATTTACTGCGCATTCTATGAGCAATTATTTTTTCAAAAAGTTTGCCTATGCAACTTAATAAACTGATTGGTCTTTAGTTAGTTGGAATTTTATTGTCTTTTTTAGGCTTTGGGAGCATAATTCCTTGAGCTTCCTTCCATTTACTTGGAAAATACCCTATTTTTAAGCACTGATTGTACATAGTTTTTAAATTCTCAAATACTATTTCTGGACATTTTTTAATTATAGTGTATTTAATTCCGTCTGCTCCTGGAGCAGACCTACCTTTGGTCCTATCTAATTGTAGTTTTATTTCTTGAATCGAGATATCCCTGAGTAGTATACTATCGTCGCCATCTTCTACTTTATTTTCTTTTAGAGTTGAAAAAAGCTGCGATTTTTCATTTATAGCTTTATCTATTAAATTTTTAAAATCATCATAAAAAATTTCACCTGTGTGAGTATTATGAATTTTGCCTAAAGATTCAGCGAACGTGGTTGCTTTTTCTAAGTCGTTTTGAGTTAAATTACCATTTTCTTTAATTATTGGCTTGGATGCGCCGCCTGATTTCTTACCATTAATACTATTGATAGTTTTCCAAAATTCTTTAGAGTCTTTAGTTTCGTCTAGTTTTTTAGTTTGCTGATTCCAAAATTCTTCTCTATCTTTGTTTACTTGTTTACTTACTAAGTTGTTTAATTGATTATATAGAGTTTCATCCTCTGCTTTTTGCGTATTTCTAGCTAAGCGTCTAATTTGTCTCTTTAATTTACTTAATTTCATTGTTTCATTTGAGATAAAAAGTGCTTTATCTTTACGTTTTGCTTTAGGACACGCTTTATTTAGCCCTTCTTTAATTATATTGCTTATTTTTTCGTTAGCTAAGTCTAGTTCCTCTGGTGTTTCAGGTTCGAGTCTATCTAAGTTATTTATTATTTCTTTATTAAACCTGTTCCAATCTGTTTTTTCATATTGTAGAATTTCTCTCTGAAATTGTTTTTGAATTTGAGGTGAAGCTAAAGTTAAATGAACTGGCAAATGATCTGAACCAATGTCATCGCCTACATCACATGATTGGATGCGTGACGCCATCTGGCGGCTAACTAGCGCTAGATCTAGTAGATCGCCGCCAGAGGACGTCCCTGGTCTATAAGTTGCAGTGCTGTCGTTAGTTATTAGTAAGTCTAATTCTTCAATTATGTTAAATAGAATGTCTCCGTTAGTATTTCCTACTTTACATCTGAAAAAAATATGCTTACAATTGAAATCTCCAATAAGAATTGAAAGTGGATATAAATTAGTTATATGCCTGAAATTCTCTATGTTTGGTTTAATATCTGGCGGGTTATAAATAGTTGCTAATGCCACTGTCTTACCTTGTGATTTGAAGTTTATTGCCAAAAATTCTTCGTTAAAATCTGAAGTATCTATTTCATTAAATTTGATATCTTTTCTAATTAAAATAGCTACACCGCCTGCTGCATGCTGCAGGCGCCCATTAGGATAAATTATATTTCTATCTTTTCTGATAATGTTATAATTTGGAATTCTGATTCTAGTTTGCTCTCTAAGTCTAGTTTCATTTAAAGTCACAAAATGTGGTTTATATTCATTTAAATAGTTAATTAGTTCAGTCCTTCTTTTATATAGTCCGTTAATGTTAGCATGAATAATTTGAACGTTTTTAGTTGGTGGTAAAATGTTATCCATATTTTATAAGTACTGTACTGTACTTAGCCCTACTTTAGTTTTTCCTACTTTAGTTAGGTTTTTACTGGTGAGTACTGTACTGTACTAGACCTAGTAAAAACGGCCCTACTTTTTCTACTTTAGGTTTAGGTTGTACTTACAAGTTCTCAGGAAGTTGGGATAGGTAGTCTCTGATGATCAGTGGGGAGATGTCTTTCCTGAAGGCCCAACTGACTGCTTTGCTGGCTAGGTGGGGTATGTCATCCCACTCCAACTTTCCTTCGTTCCTGTGGATCGTTCTGCTGTACAGGACCGTGTGGGCTGAAAAGAGAAGGGCAAGACGGGTTAAGTCACTATCTGCTAATCTAATTAGTGGTAACTCACTCTCACCTCCTGTGGCCTTCTTGGGCTGATCGGCGCGTTCACCCTGACGTTGGTGCTCTCGGTGCTGAGTTGGCTGGGATCTCCTGTTGACTTCCTGGGTGCTGCGATGTCGCTGGCCTTCTCTCTTCTCAGCGATCTTCCTTTTCACCTCTATTGCTCTAGGGCATCTCCCGTCAGATGCCAGGTGATCTCCTGTGCAGTTGGCGCAGTAGCTTGCTCTGGCCGTGCAGTCCTGTCTCCTGTGGGCCCCAGCGCACTTTCCGCATCTGATGTCTTTTGCCTTGCAGGAGTCCTGGGCGTGGCCGAATCTCTGGCACCTGTAGCACTGCAGGATTCTGTTCTTCTTCTTGTACTCCTCCGTCCTGCAGGAGCGAGTTCCGATGAAGAGACGGCTGTTGCTGATCGCTGCCTCCATCTCTTCCTTCTTCTCGAAAGTGACCTTGACTTTCGGGATGCCACGCCCTGAGGTCCTGTTGATGAATCGGATGACCTTCACCTTCAGACCTTGTTTCTCTAGGATGGCTTTCTCAATATCTTCCTCTCCTATTGTGGTGTCCACGTCTTTCACTACCACGCTGAGGGCGTCTTCTACCTTGGCCTCGGTAGAACTTCTTGGTGGTCTGAAGACAGCTGAGGTCCCCATGAGGCCGCTGTCTTCTCTTTTCATGGACTCGTAGATCTTCTTTGAGTCCTCTTCTGTCTCAGGGAAGATGAGTAGGTCTTTTCCCATTGTCCTCCTGGTCTCACTTACCTTTACTCCCATACGTTTACACCATTGTATGAAAGTTAGGTGATTTGGTCCATTGACCGAACTGGGCAGTTTCACGCCGACGATTGGCTGAACAGCTGTCTTCCTCTTCTTTTCTTCATTCTTCTTTACTTCATTCTTCTTATTTCCTGTTGCTGCAGGGGGCTGCTGAGCGGCGTCGCGACGCTTCATCTCTTCTTTCTTCTTTTGTTTCTTAGCTTCTTTCCTCTCTCTCTCCTCCCTGGAGGTTGGAATCGTTGTCCAGTCAGAGCGCTCTCCGTCGGACAGGATTTCTCCTTCTTCTGTTTCCGGAAGGGGGGTGGCCAGAACTTCTTCAGGTGGAGAAACGACGGTCTCCATCTCTTCTTTTTTCTCAGGCGTCTTCTGAACTGGAGATGCCGTCCTCTGTTTTTTCGCTGGTGAGCCCCCTAAACCTAGCTCTGCTTCGGCAACTCTTACCAAGGTCGTTAGCTGCGACGACCTGTGACCTATCTGGGCCTGGTCAACAGGTCTAAGTACCTGTGGCCGGCCGTCGGACAGCCTCCTCTTGGCTGTTGACTTCCTCGGAGTCATCTGTACTGGTGACTCTGTTAGACACTCGTACCTACCACTATTACCTTTGGGTGGAGTTTCAACACCCTTGTTTGCACCCGAGAGTGCTCCCGCAAATGACTTCTTCTTTGGAATGGCCCCCCCATTGGCTCCCTTAGGTGCAGACTTACCTGGCTTGCTGGTAGTCCTAAGACTTTTTTCACGCTGCTCGTCCTCTATCAGGGCTAATCCCATTAGAGTGGTTGCCAGCTCTTTCTTGTCAACGGACGAGAGTCCGTTGATCTCCTTCAGGAGTTTCTTGAGGGCGGTACTACTCTTGGTAGTGCCGCCCTGCACGCCCTTAGAAGGGCGGGACCCATCTCCAGCAGTTACCTTGCCACTAGGCATGCTAGCGGCAAGGTTAAAAATAATTTAGAAAAAATTTGACAATTTAATTGTCCCGTATACTGTACTATACTGTGCAGTATGTAGTGGGATGTGTAAGCTGTCAGTCACACTCAGGAGAGTGATGACGCGTCGCTCACCGAATAGGTGTGAAAAGTGTACCTGTGTACAAACAAGCTGTACAACACAGGTAGCACGCTTAGATTAATATATAAAATGTGTATAATTTTGTAATGCTGATCTACTTAAAGCGATTATTGCCTCTATCTAGCGATTTAAACAGCAACAACAGAGCCCCTGTAGGGTCTTGATGCTGTATGCCGTCACCGTTTTTAAATCTCTGAGATTGATTGATAATCCCTGATCAGATTGCGTATATTGCAATGTATAGCTTTATGCCAATTTCGTATTTTGACAGCCCGTCAAAACTCGGATTTACCAGAGCCCCCACGGGTTGGTAAGATGTTCACTGGTTGAAAGCCAGAGAACAAGTCCAATGTGGTCTGTCGTGCAATGCGTGCTTTCTTTTATAGGACGTCCACCATGTGCTCCCGCCTCGATCTGAAACAGCAAGCTGACCAGCAATAAGGGTTAAAAATTAGTGTACACCTTCTTCATCTCATTCATCCCTCAGTGTACGCTAGCGACACTTCACTTTTATCACAGGAAGTTAAGCGTGTACAATAAGCCTACACTTAGTTCGGCACGAGGCACTTTCTTTACGGAACGGAACGGCCACTGGCTACCAGTATAAGTGTGAACGCGTGGGCGCAGGGGGGGGGGGGGGGGAGTAGGTGCTAGCGGGGTGGGGTCCGGCACAGAGCCACTGACCCCTCCATCCTTCTCCATAGGCTATGGAGGGGGGTAGCCCACACGGGCCACAAGATACTACGGCCAGCCAATTATAGAAGATATATTTGCAATATGGTAATTTGTCAAGGGATTGCAAGTTCGTTAACGTTTTAACCACGCCCTGATCTAGATATAGGCCTACACTGGTACAAATTAATGTGTTTATATGTGTATTATACGAGCTAGTTCTGTAACAGATAATTACATTAGTCTCGGAAGTAATGAAAAAGGGGAAAAGTCTTTGAATATACAAACTCATTAACCCTTTAAACGCCATTTTTTTATTTTAAATTTTCACCCACTATAAGTTGTGTCAAAAAATGAAATGAATCGGGCTTTAGGCCACCTTTGTGCACATATAGGCTAAACTGGGCCAGGAGAACCTCCTGAGGATGGAGGTTCTCCTGGCCCAGTTTAGCCTATAAGTTTAAGCCTATAGATATTTTAAGCCTATAAGTTAAGTTGTGTCTCGCTGACGCGAGCGATCCACAACTTCAAGTGAGTGAAAAATTATTCAGATATGACGAAATGGAGCTCAACGATTTTCAAGTCTTACCGATTGATGTAGCGTATCATCTTGAACGTGTTTACAATGTGGTTATTAATGTGTTAATAAAACAATGAGAACCCGAATATGATCGACACCGGCGGTTAAGAGGTTAATAGATGTTGGACTTTTAGTAAACTATCACACTTTTAAATGTGCTCGTAGCACATTACAGAATGTAATAACAGACGATGATCAAGTATGCTGTAGCTCCAACACTCTGGTCAATTGATCAGACATGGTGTTAGGAAGCCATACCATTAATACCCCATGTCAAGTTATTACAACCACAGTTTGTTCTGGTTGATCATAGAACCTGTTACAAAGTGTTAGGAAGCCATGCAACCTATCTCGAAGTTCATTTTTTGCTCGTTAAACATAACTGTTAAGATGTTAATAATGACAAAGGTGGGCCAAAAGATTGTAGGATATATAAGGAAGGCGTATTTTGACGAAAATTTCTCATTTGCCACGTACACGTTGCAAGTTTCACTGCTATTCGCTTACATCAATTCTCAGTTGTCTGATACTATGGAGTCTACTATCGTTGTCGGTGATTCGCAATGCAAGTATTTGTGGAGGTACTCGAATGCCCCGCTCATTCAAGCCTTTTCAGGATACACTTTTTCGGATTTTCGACATTCTAGTGATATAGAGATACAACATGGATTCGCTGATGCCAAGGTATGTGAACATTATTCATAAAATTTGCGAATGAAATGAAATCAGTTGCACCTCTATTATACGTTCGTAATACGGTATTACTGTACATCTGGTAATATTTGCGGATTTGCAATTTTCGCGAATCTCACGAAAGTTATTATTATAATATAGCGCTGCTAAATAAAAATGTAAAATGTAATGTAAACTTCATGAAAAGGCCCAAAATCAGAAATGCGGGGAAATTTTAAAACGCGAAAATTACCAGATCTACAGTATATTATAAAGATATATCTTTTTCGTAACATTTTTATAGTTATTTTGATTACAGTCGGTAACTCATCCCTTAAATTTTTTTTTTGGGGGGGTGAAATCTATAAAATAAATTGCGGTCCCACATGTTTTGATAACAAACAAACTTTTTTTAGGCCAAATGTTCTCGTCCATATCCAACGTTTGTGCAGACGGGTGTTATATTGTCATAGTTATAACTAATAATTTTATTGGAAAAATCTTGTTATTTAACATACAGTGTACAACCTTGTAGAATTATAAGTTAATTTTGATCACAATTAGGCTGTGTGTTAATTTCGAGAAGTATACAAATTTCAGATATGGCGAGATATGCCCTCAAAGTAGGTGATGTGAAGAACATTTTTATATTTTTTAAATGACGTAGCGTGCTATGTACATATAACAGCGCTTATCTTTAATCACTTTTGACATTGTAAGTACCAGAGCGCCGGCACACAGAGTCAAGCACTTGTAATTCGCCTGTAAACTACATTAATCTGAATCACTGTTATTGTATCTTCTTTCACAAGGAAAGAGTACATGTATTTGAAACTATATGAATTATTAACACTTTAATAATATTCTCTTCAATTCCCAGGTGCTAAATGGTCACATGATTGCCTCGCACCATCGCAATCATCGTGACGTAACGTACCGATTAAACATAACAACACATTCCTTTTGATGACCGTTAGACGTTCTAGGTACCAGACGGACAGATATTTGTCCAAAATGCGGCGTAATTCACACTGATAGGCCCTTAAAAGCCAATTTGATTAAAATTTTTAAATTCAATTTATTACATTAAATCGTGAGGTCGAGATTTCTTTTATTCACCCAAATTCGGTGTCCTGGATAAAAAACTACCGTTTTGCCAAGCTCTGTTTTGACCCTTCAGTCGTTTAGTCCACAGGTGATAGAAATGTAATGAATTCAAGAATATAGATAGTTAAAATAAGCTGTATCGTTCAGGTCAGGTCCATGTCTTGTGTGAATGGCACAAATAATGTTTTATTTTTGTGTAACATCTTTCAACAGAAAACAAAATATAACATTCTTTTTAGTAATTTCAGGGACTGAAGGGTTAAAAAATTTTTAAAAGTGAAAGACAGTTTCTTTATTTGCTACGCTCAAATGGTTTTATGACTTTTAATGTCAAATTTGTGACTTGTGCCAAGAACAAATGTAGATTGTATCTATAAAGCATCTATTTTTATTGATTACTTCGTTTTTGTGATTTTATGGTGATTATGTGATTTTATGTTTTATGGCGATACACTGACAATGATTTTTTGTATGTTTTCAGACTGTTATCTTGCATCTGGGGACCAACAGTGTTGGTCGGGGTGCTGCTCCTGGGCAGATAGTGGAGGACGCACAGAGTCTGGTATCACGCATGTTGCGTCTGCTGCCAGGCGTCCGCATCATCTTGTCCGGGATCCTACCCCGGGCCGAGAGCCGGTTCAACGTTGTTGACCCCAGGATCCACCCAAATGAGATGAACCTGACAGCCGTCTCTACCAACAGGAAGATGGCTGACTGGATCGCCAGGGTCGACAGTGTCTCCTATCTGGGACATCCTGGATTTGCGGACAAGCGTGGAATCCGCAGGGATCTGCTGAGTAGAGACGGCCTCCACCTCAGCCCTGCCGGTGTCAGGATGCTGGCTCGTGACATGTCAGCTGCCGTGGTGGCATCCCTGCTGACTGCTTCTCCTTCAGCCCCTGTTGAGATGTCTGTACCTG
The DNA here is from genome assembly GCA_964017125.1 of Flabesymbios commensalis. NCBI lineage: Eukaryota > Metazoa > Annelida > Polychaeta > Terebellida > Flabelligeridae > Flabesymbios > Flabesymbios commensalis. Next base: position 374,091 of record OZ024905.1, on the reverse strand, counting down.
TTCCGGATCCTGCTCCTGTTGCTGTACCACTTGCCCCGTCTGCACCTGATAAGATGACCTACGCTGCTGCTGTCTCGTCTTCTTCTGCGAGCCCAGCATCATCTGCCCCAGCTCCTGCCTCAGCTGCAGCTCCTGCTCCAGCTCCTGTTCCAGCTGCTCCTACAACTCCAGGATGGTCCACTGTACGTCGTCGACGTCGTCGCCGTGTGACGTACAGTGTGTCCTGTATTGGAAGAGTGCGTGTGCCCCACACTGACGTGAGTGTGAGCGTGCCCCGTACATGAGTGTCCCCTCCCGTGAGTGCTCCAGCTCCAGCTCAAGCCCCAAGGAAAGTCCCGCGACGTGCTCCAGCTCCACAAAAAGTGTGCAAGAGGGGTGGGGGTGATAAAAGAGATCAATCTCAAGACACTGCATGTAACAGCATTAAAACACGCGGGCAATGTAAAAATCTCATTATACCTCCAGTATCTGTAGTAAGCAGTGTAAATTTCTATTTATGTGACACACCTAACTTCTTGCCACAAGTTAATACGGATGCATACACAGCACTATTTATGCCGCCGATACCAGTTATAGACAATATTCAGAATTATGTTAGTGAGAATTTTTCAATCGAGCAAAGATTAAGAGTAGTAGTTATAATAGATGATAATCCTTTTTCATATAGCTGTATAATAGCCTTTCGCAAATTATACGAAGAAAAAAAAAATTCACAGCAGGTTTTGCAAGAGATTTCTTGGTTGAAATCAGTAGAACAAAGTGAAAAATATGTAAATTTGCAGAGTATAAAAAAAATAGGCAATTTACTGCACAACAATCCTGCCAGCCGTTGTGTAAATATAGGTGAGTGTAATATTAGAACTGATGATCTATCTACAATAATAGGTGAACGTTGGCTAGATGAAGCAGTAATAAACATAATAAGCAAAATTATTAACCGTCATTCAAACCCGATGGGATTAAAATCTTACATTTGCTTTGCAAACTCAGTAATGGATGCGAGCGAGTTCTCTACAAATATAAAAGAATTCTTTTGCACTGACTTAGGGCACTCACAAATTATTTTTTATGTTTTTATCGGCAAAGATGAGGATGGTGAAGTAAGTATGTGCGAACCATTGAGTGGGAAGTACGACTATCGCTGTCATTTTTCATTAGCTGTATATGACATAGAAAACGGTAAGTTAACCTACGCAGACACTCTCGGCTGGCCAGCTCCTCTCAAATTAGTGGAACTAATTAGCGAGACTGCGCAGAAATTACAGCGACCGGCGCCAGAAATGATCTATTGTCACGACCCACGAACACATAAAATTTGTGGTAATGTATGTAGTGAATTGTGTAGTGAACTGTACCCCTACCAAACATGTAGTTATGTATGTGGCCCTGCTGTTATCGTGGGTATGTGTGTAAGTATATTTGCACGTAAAGAATTTCGCAGTCTGACAAATGGTGACCAAAATCCTTTTTCGCACCTGCGTGAGATAAGTAAGTTCAGTAAACACATAAGATATGTTATCATTGATTGGTTGATGACGCGTAAAATAGACATTAACCTTTTGGCAATCGTGATTGAAGTTAACACATGTATGCCTGCAGAGCTGGGTAATATAAATAAATGCGTGAACGGAAAAAGTAATCTTGATGCTAGTGCCATCGCGGACCACATTATTAGAATAGCAGGCATCTGACAACGGGGGGACAGTCTACGTTTACGTATTATATTAAAGAATGGGAAAGAGGTAAGTAAAAGTATTCCATGTGGTGGATTAAATAAAGATGATCCCGTAGCACTTGAAAAAATTCAAAATTATATAAACACAGACGCAGGAGAATGGCTGGCTTCGGAGCTCGCTTTGAAACCTGATAATATGGTTGTCAGAGGTATCGATTTTACGTTTGTTAAAGATTTGCTGGCTGGTCCACCCGAACTGAAATATATACTCAGCGATAAAGAAGTTAAGTATTTGAAACTGAAATGCACTAGCAATAACGGTATAGACCATTATAAACGTTTTACGTCGCACCAACACACTGAAAAACAAATTTTAGAACAGGTACAAAATTTTGTGAATTCTCCCGTTTTTTGCAATTGGTTGACAGAAGACAATATTTCGCATGGTGTGTGGATTAAAATTAATGATTTGTCACTAGCAGATGCATGTAATTATGTGTCCAGTTTTAAGTTTGATACACGAGTTTGTTATAGGAGAAACAAAAATATTGAAGGAGAAAGAGAGCATGACGATAGGGTATTACTAGCATCGCTAGCAAATCTGGAAAAAAGTAAATGGAGCCACCGTCCAGATGATAAGTACTTGTTGAACTCTGATGAAACTATCAATGACGGTAAGTGTATTATTTCCATGGAAGTGCATTGTTCCTCAAAAACTAGTGAATGCCGGGCTGACTGTGGCTGCTTAATTTCACAGTGCCATATTGCAACCGACCAGAAATGTTCAACATGCGGACATTATGTTCAAAATGAAAAGAAGCATAAGGTATGTAAATGGGCCACTAAACTAGTGCGATATACAGACAATCCGAACTTGTGGATTGTCTTTATACACCGCACTAATAACATCTATCATCGTGAAGAAGAGATTCAGGTAGGTAGAAAACCCAATATAAATACACGGGACAAAATCGATCTCTTGCGAACATATACCAGGTGTACACCGCAGCAAATGTACGCTGCAAATTGCAAATCAAGTAATCATCTAGTAAGCGGCAACAATAACAATAGCTTAGATGTGTCCATGAGTAAGATTGAAAATAGATGCAGAAGTGTCGACAGAAACAGGTTAGGTCCGGCAATCGGGAAAAAAGATTGCGTGGGAGTATCATCTGATTGGCGTGACACTGAGAAGATTCTAATAAATAACAATGAAAAAGTAATTTTGTTTCAACGGGGTGTTAGTGATAAAAATAGACAATATCATTTTATATTAGCACCAGACGAAAATCTATCATGTTTATTAGACTATAGCGGGGGTGTGGTTGGTTACGACACTAAGTATGATTTTATGTCCGCTAGATTTAAAACCACAGCTATGACTTTTTGTGATAACGCTAATAAGGGTAGACTCGGCATGGTAAGTATTTCTAATAAAGAAGACACCACAACACATATAACAAATGTGCAAATGGTTCAAGCTAACGTGAAATGTTCCACACAATGCACACACAACCAAAAAATGTATGTGTTTAATGATGGTGACGGCTTTTTCAGGATACGACCATGTGCAATGGAAAACCAATTTAAACCATTAGTGCAACATGACAAGGCGCGCGATATGCGTAATGCCGTAATTAATCAAAATCTAGAAACGTCATTGTGTAATTTCCACGGTTTGGCTGCTTATAGAGAACATATTCAGCAGGATCCGAGTTTAAAAAATATTATGGAGCCATTGTTAACAGGGTTTAAAAGTGTTATGCGGGCGTGGAGCTCGTCTGTGTTAGATAGGGTAATCATAGCATATTTAAACTTCATTTCAGATTTGCCCACACAAATAATTCCGAATGAGTGCAAAGAGAAGCTGAAATCATATTTGCAAAATTCTTGGTTTTCGTATCCCTGGAAAGAGGCTATGTCAGCAGAAATTCTCTTTCATCTCCATCCAGATGTGAGGTCTTCACCTTTAGCCACAACCAACAACATAACAGAGCGTAAGTTTAAAGAAATAGATAGTACAGATTTAAACAGTGTGATTAATAAGAAAATGTCATCAATTACTTGGTTGTTGTTAGATAGTGTTCTGTACAGGGATGCTAAGTTAAGTAGAGAAAACGCTGGTGAAACTAAACATAAAAGAAATTGGGTCAAGGGTGGGCATATAGATGAGATACGTAACGCTTTATACATTCTGGATCATAATGGGGTTTACTGCTTGCAACATTTTCAAGTACATGGCTGGGTTTTAGTCACGTCTCAGCATCATATTTGGTGTCAAAATATGCAAGTCACACCTCCTCTGTTCGATCCCAACTCTCGCCGTGATCATGATTATGACACTCAGGCCAAACCACGTAATTTCTTAGATGATTTAAATCACGCTGCTTCAGCAGCTTGGCGTGATGAGATGAAACTACACCTCCCACCCCAATATAAAAATGTCCCTATTTATCAACATATATGTAATCTTTATCTGGGTATTTGTAGTTGTAAGTCATTTATCAGTAAAGGTCAACCGTACTTATGTAAGCATTTATACGCCGTGCACGCCAGTCGTCATAACCTCAAATGTGAAGAAAAAATTTTGAATCTGGGTAAGTATATGGTGCCCACTCTCACACCTTATCTGGCTGAATACTTTAAAATAAATAATCACCGCGAAATGTTCGGCAAATCAAATCTAGATGTAGTTAGCAATTTAATAGCGCAATCACACGAGGCTAGTACTACTGAGGTTAACTTGGCAAAACAAGGTAAAATTCTCACAACTCTACACAGCGGACCTTTTCAATCCACAACATTTAATGGGACACCTCCAAAACGAGCTCCACACAACGCCGGCAAGAGACGGGTGGGGGGTCCATCGCTAGAGAATAGGTACTCACTCACACAACAAAATTTTAACTGCGCTGACCCTTACGTCCCTAAGGTAGAGTTTCCATCTAATGCACGAGGGCGTCATTGTGGCAGAAAGCGAACTAGAACGGCCACACGCGGTACAAATATATGTAAACTACAAGAACAGGCTATTAATAAACTGGAAAATAAAATGAATGAGGCAGGGGAGGGTACAGAAAATGAACCTAAGTTGAAACGCAGACGTGTAGCGACTAATAAAAAAGTAAATTCGACTGAGGTTACTATGGTCTGCAGTCATTGTATTCAAGAAGGGATTGGGAACCCATTTATAGCAAGTACACAGAAAATGCTTAATGATCATATTTCTAGGGCGCATGCAACATTTATATGTGGTTTATGTTTCAGCGAACTGGGTACTTTTATCAAATTCAGCTCAAAAATTAAATTAGACAGCCATGTCGCTGAGTCCCATAACAAGAATTAATCATTTTTATAAGTCAATATGAAGCACATTTATATATTTGGAACCTCATTATTACTAGTTAGTAGTTTCAACAAAATAATGTCTTTATAATTGCCTGCACAAATGACGGGTAATTATTAAAAAAAAAAAAAATTAGCTAAATATAATCTGTAAATAAATTAGATAGTGATTCGAGGGTATTACATTACAATAATTGTCTGTGGCGATTGAATTATATACCATATATTTTACTGTGTGGAACGAATGTATTGTTGTTTTATCATATCCGTCAAATAAAATATTTAGTCATAATAAAGTGTTTGTTGTTTTTTACCACATGTTGATATTCAGAGTTGATAACCACGCCCATAATTATGCTGATCATGCCCACTCGGACCACCGCTATAGAACTGGGCCTATCGGATAACGATAATTATGTTTTAATTCATGCATGTTCCTCGATTGGATAAGGAGAACTGAGGCCTGGTGTTGAACAAGCCGATGTGCTACCCCCCCCCCCCCCCTCCTGTAGTAGGCGCTGGGTGCCAGTACTACGCCCGTGGAGCGGAGGGGTAGGGTTCAGCCTAGTACCTCTCCCACTCAGTGCTAGCGGGAGGCTATCACACCTATGGAGGGGGGTCTCACACCTCTGGCCAGCCGGCCTACGCCTGCCTGGCCCGCCGGCCTACTGCCTGCTTATACCTGACTAAGGGTGGCCGTTCCGTTTGGTAAGGTTGTACGGTTTTGCCTTAGTTCGCGCGGGCTTTCTGCCGCCCCGAGCACGGCACACGCGCCGGCTGGTATACAAACCCTTTAGGCCTCTTTAGGCGTTTGAGCAACATTTTACTGTGACATTTTCCTAAATAAATTCACATTAATAATAATAGATTCGTATACAGTATTTTATACTGAAGACGGACATATAATTTACTCGCTTTACATTATTATATATAGTTCGTTAGGATAGAGTGGTTATCTATAAAAACGAAGCATTTCTAGCAATCTGATGGTATCTGAACGCCACGTGACCTCTCCGCTTACGTCAGCAGCCACCCTTTAACTTAGTTTTACTCACTTAAGACTCGATATTCATTAAATTAACAACGTTACTTTACTCGCATAAATACCGGGAATGAGGTTAAACTATACCTAGTAGTCTAACACCAATCCTTACACCATAACTGACTAGTGAATAGAGTTACGTACTGAAAATTATAACAAGGCTACTTATATTATTACTAAGCTTATATATGTGCTAGTCGTCTCCAAGGGTCTCCGAATGCGCCAATGCGGGCGCGGCACGTGACCTACCTGGCGGAACGTGACCTACCTGTCAAACACAACCCCCTGTCCACTAAAGACTAGTTATATACCACATTAAAACTCTAATAATAAATAATCATTACCAATTATTCCGACCCTCACATCACCTCCCCGACAAGACAAAACTTATAACTGGAGTTTTGTAAAATTTAATTACTAAGGGTTGGCATAATTGCATTTTCTCTAACTTTAGATCATGTACATATTCATTCAATAATAATAATGAGGCAGTTCAATGTTCAATACGATTCAAAGCGTCAGCAATAATGTTATCTCTTCCTTTAATGTGTTTTATCCCTAGGTTATACTCTTGGAGAGTTAAGTCCCATCTCAGCAATCGTTGATTAGAATGTTTCATTCTATTGAGAAAAGTCAATGGGTTATGATCCGTATGAACCACAATACAACTGCTCTTTCCCAGATATACTTCAAAATGTTTTAGAGACAAGATCAGTGATAACGCTTCCTTCTCTACAGTGGAATAGTTTTGATGAGAAGAACTCAACTTCCTAGAATAGAAGCTTACTGGATGTTCTACATCATCCTTATCAGATTGTACCAGCACGGCGCCAATGCCTACAGCACTGGCGTCACAATAGAGTGGAAAACTATTGTTAAAATCAGGTGCTTTTAGCACCGGATTATTTATCATATCATTTATCATTTTCACTTTTGCTTTACGATCACACTGTATAACTTTCATTTTAGTCTGGGCTTTACCCAAATGGTCTTTAGTCAATCTACACGCCTCTCTACCTTTGTCTGTGAGCTGGCAAATATACTGTATCATTTGTAGACCAAATTTTGTGAAGTAGTTAGTTAGGGCTTTAACTATAGTGGGTGTTTTAATATTCCGTAGTGGAATAGGCGCCGGAAAAAGTGTAAATATTCCTTACCACGTTTAGTTTTCGGCATAGGTCCGACACAATAATATGGTCAAAGGCCTGACCTATCGCAGGTACTGGCTGTAATAAAGCAGGGACTGGGTGTTGTCCAGGCTTACCCACTTTCTGACACACGTGACAAGTGCGGCAGTACTCTTTTACATTATCGATTATACCAGGCCACCAGAAGTGTCTTAATAGCTTCTCCTGGGTCAACTGTATACCCCGGTGCCCTGCTAGTGGATTATCATGGGCGAATTCTAACACAGACTGTTGGTACGCCTGTGGCAGTACAATTTGGTGGTATACTTTCCACTCTTCCTTTGCAGGAGTTTCACAATGACGCCACTTGCGCATTAACACACCCGAATCATAGTATGTGCAGCAAGCCACTTTTGCTGCTTCACTCGAGCTCAACGCTTCGGTAATTGATTTCTCTAGCTCAGCATCATTCGTTTGCTGCTTAATTAATTGTTGTTGCGATAATGAAATATTGACCTCGGCTATAACTGCTTTACTGTGTGTGGCCTTGGTTAAATAAAATTTACTTTGTTTATCAAGGAACTTATCTGGGTCACTCATAAACGTGTCTGCTAACTGAATATCATTATCTTCGTCTAATTTAACTTTAGCTGCTTGGGCCCTGGTATCTACACATGCGGGGTATGAAACTACTGTATCTTCGTAGTGGTAGTAGGTTCATTAGCTAATATTACATTATCAGTAGGGTTGCCTAGCACTAAGTCGTTACATAGCAGCAAGTCGATTCTGGGCATTGGGAATTTATCAGTTACTGCGACTACAACTTCCCCACTAACATAGTCTGTTTTGACAGTTACTTTGTGTAGAGGCATACGTTTCTGGTTTAACAGTATCCCTTTTAGGGTTAGGGTTAGGGTTACGTCTTGTCCTATGTAGGCGGTTTCACCCCCCTCTCCTAAACTGGATCTAAGAATCATAGACTGCGCACCCGCAGTATCACGTAATATCTTAATGGGCTTAACCTTGCCTAACCCATCTTTAAGTCCCCCTGTACTTATATGATCAACGAATATCTCTAGTTCCGTATCACGAGACTTAATATTTGTCCCACCTTTCCCCAGTGAACCTCCCCCTACCGGAAGTACCTCACGTGCAATTAAAGTCACACTCTGAGTCTCCACTGGCGGTTTATCTTTAGAACGTTCCTTTTTCTCTGTAGTACGTTCCTGATTTTACCTGCGATAACAGTCTGCTACCTTATGTGTAGGTGAGTGACAAAATGAGCATCTCATTCCGCTCACATTACTTGAGCTACCCCTATTCCCCCGGCTGTCATAATTCCCAGAACCACCCCGGGAGGTATTATTACACTTGCTGTCAGGCCCGTGATTAGCAAATGCCCCTTGGTTGGGAGCATAAGAATTTCGCCCCCTATCAATAAACCTATGTCCCTTACTTTGATAAGACTTAGTAGAGGGATTGTGACGTGTTTCATTATCTCTGGTGCCTGCTCCACTGGTTTTATGGCTTAAGGCATATTCGTCCGCCATGCGAGCGGCTTCCATCAAATCACGTGTCTTTAAATCTGTGAGATGAGTTTTTAATGGTTTATCTAACGTATTTTTAAACACTTCCATTAACATCAAGGTCTCCACGTCACTCTTGGTCTCCGCTTTTTCAGCAAGGAGCCAACGCTTAAACAGGCGCTCCTGTTTACGCACAAAATCCACAAACGTCTCATGGTCAGTCTTACGCACAATACGGAAATTCTGTTGGTAATGTTCGGGCACCATCTCGTATGCCAAGTATATCGCGTTTTTCAGTTTATCATACACCTGCGCATCTTCTAATGACAAGTTGGTGCCTTGCCCTTTAACGCTGATAGCAACATTGGTGCCCAACTGTCCTCCGGCAACTTTAATGTTTTGGCCACTATTTCAAAGGGTGCAAAGTACGCGTCGATCTCTTTCTTGTTCCACGCCGGCACAAACCTGGCCTGTCGCGTAACCTCCGAGCATTAAACGCAGCTGGTTTCGTTACTTTCAACTGTTCAATACTCTCTAAATTATTAGAGGGCAAGCTCCCCTTCTCAACATAATGATAAATTATTTCGGCTAACAAGTCCCCCTTTACAGTACGGGTGGTTATACCTAAATTTAAAAATCTAGCTAGGTCGTAAAGTGCTCCACGCTGCAGCTGTAGCAGAGCATTATAATGTTCCTCTGTCTGAGGATCACTGGTTCTCATGGCCTTGTCAAAATCACTAGCCTCTGACATTTTGATTTTGCGTATTTTGCTATCTTGCTCTTAAAATGAAATCTTGACAGTTTCTAATAGTTTAAACCTCAAAATTCGTTTTTTATCAAATAATTTTTTTTTCTTTTTTAAATTTCGGTCCAACTTATGTTCAATATGTTTCAGTCCAATTTATGTTTAATATGTTCAAATCCCGGACGAGCCCTCATGTTGTGGACCCGTGGCCCTTCAACACAATCCCGTCAGAATCCAAATAAACTCACCTGGACTCTGACAGCACGAGCATTGAAGGTGGCACGAGGCACGACGTCACAATAGTGAAATATCGGTTGGTCGGGACTGGCTCAGAACACGTTAAACACCACTCACATCGAACTGATCGCAAAAGAAGTTATTAATTAACAAACTACCGAATTCAAGTCAGTCAGTCAAGAAACCAAGCTGTCTGTGTATCGTTCAAATAATATAGCAAGAGCACGCAAACTAAACAAGTCAACCTCAGAGAATAAATTGACATACAGTTTTAATGTCAAAACATAGAATACAGTAATAAATCACACAGGATGGCACAGGGTGGTAATCTGTCAGTGGGGTCTTAGGAGGGCTGTGACTCTATCAAATTAAAATCCACGGTAATCCAGACGAGATCACCGAGTTACACCCACGTACATTTAGAAAATTTAAGTGTAATGGCCGGAACACCTACTGCCCCAAATTAAAGTCTATTATTAAATTATAAGCAAAATTAGGCCGTTGTGCACTTACTTCCGCATATGCGGGCACAATATCATCACACGGATTAATATATTGTTCGGACGGATCTGGGGTACACTATACCTTTATTTGCGTGCCATTATGAGCTAATCCTAGCCCAGTTCCTAGCGTCCGTAGGGTCAAAACTACGGCGCCTTGATACTCTCTTTCTTTTATAGGACGTCTACCATGCACTCCCGCCTGACCAGCAATAAGGGTTCAAAATTAGTGTACACCTTCTTCATCCCATTCATCCCTCAGTGTACGCTAGCGACAATTCACTTTTGTCACAGGAAGTTAAGCGTGTACAAAAAGCCTACACTTAGTTCGCGCTGGCTTTCTGCCGCCCCGAGCACGGCACATGTGCCGGCTGTTATACAAGCCCTTTAGGCCTCTTTAGGTGTTTGAGCAAAATTTTACTGTTAAATTTTCTTAACCAAATTCACATTAATAATAATAGATTCGTATACAGTATTTTATACTGAAGACGGACATATAATTTACTCGCTTTACATTATTATATCGATTTCATTAGGATAGAGTGGTTATCTATAAGAACAAAGCATTTCTAGCAATCTGATGGTCTCTGAACGCCACGCGACCTCTCCGCTTACGTCAGCAGCCACCCTTTAACTTAGTTTTACTCACTTAAGACTCAATATGCATTACATTAATTAGATTGCTTTACTCGCATAAATACCAGGGAATGAGGTTAAACTATACCTAGTAGTCTAACACCAATCCTTACACCATAACTGACTAGTGAATAGAGTTACGTAGTGAAAATTATAACAAGGCTACTTATATTATTACTAAACTTATATATGTGCTAGTCGTCTTCAAGGGTCTCCGAGTGCGCCAATGCGGCCGCGGCATGTGACCTACCTGGCGGAACGTGAATTATTCCGACCCTCACAGCAGTGTCACAAACGCCCAAACAACACGAGACACCGACCCAATGGTGGATCAATGATCAATCACAACCCAGCCTAAACACTGGTCTGAATATGACAAGATAAGTCACTATCCAGTCTGAATAGGACAGGATTAGTCACCACCCAGTCTGAATAGAACAGGATAAGTCACTACCCAGTCTAAATAGGACAGGATAAGTCATTATCCAGTCTGAATAGGACAGGATAAGTCACCACCCAGTCTAAATAGGACAGGATAAGTCACTATCCAGCCTGAACACTGGCCTGAATAGGACAGGATAAGTCACTACCAGGTCTGAATAGGACAGGATAAGTCACTACCCAGTCTGAATAGGACAGGATAAGTCACTACCCAGCCTGAACACTGGCCTGAATAGGACAGGATAAGTCACTACCCAGTCTGAATAGAACAGGATAAGTCACTACCCAGTCTGAATAGGACAGGATAAGTTACTACCCAGCCTGAATAGGACAGGATAAGTCACTACCCAGTATGAATAGGACAGGGTGAGTCACTACCCAGCCTCAATAGGACAGGATAAGTCACTACCCAGTCTGAACACTGGCCTGAATAGGACAGGATAAGTCACTACCCAGTCTGAATAGGACAGGATAAGTCACTACCCAGTCTGAATAGAACAGGATAAGTCACTACCCAGTCTGAATAGGACAGGATAAGTTACTACCCAGCCTCAATAGGACAGGATAAGTCACTACCCAGCCTGAATAAAACAGGATAACTCACTACCAAGTCTGAACACTGGTCTGAATAGGACAGGATTTAACTTCATAATGGATAACACATACCACTAGTACAAAAAATCCGGCTGGATTACACCTGAATTACTAAAATCATTTAGTCTTCGAGACTCTGCTAAAGCTAGGCATGACTATAAAAATTAAAAATACTGGAGGAACTATTCTACATACTCACTTAGAAAATCTAAGCAGGAATCTTACTATAACTTAATTGAACAAAGTCAGAACAACCACGCAGCAAATGAACAATTTTAAATGAATTATCTAATAAGTCTAAAAACCAACCGTATCTTCCATAAAACAAGAAAATATAAAACTTACAGATGAACAGGATATTGCAAACGCAGTTAACCTACATTTCACATCTATAGTAGAGCAATACATTAATGTTATTCCGCCATCAAGTAATAATGACACTGCCCAGCACGATTTCCAACCATTAACACATTTTGTTAAGACTAAGCTGCCGCCTGATAATATGTTTAAAATACCGCTTATCACCAAACAGGCAAGTTTTTGTTGACATTACATGTTAAAAAAACAGGAGGAGTAGATGGCATCAGTGCACATATGTTAAAGTTAAACGCTCCTTAAAACCCATATAATCACTGAAATTTGTAATCTTAGCATTACTAAAAAATCAATTTCCTAATGATTGGAAAACGACAGTTGTTACACCACTTTTAAAGAAAGATTCCACAGATGATCACGGAAATTACAGGCCAATATCTCTTTCACCTATTCTTTCTAAACTATTGGAGAGACATGTGTTTAACTGTCTCTATGAATTTCTTGGTTGTCATGACCTGTTCATTTCTCGGCAGTCCGGATTAAGATCAAAACACTCGTGTGAGACTGCTCTTCATCTACTTGTTCACGAAGGGCTACCTTCCATATATAACAAGGAAATTGTAGGTGTACTGTTCATTGACTTTTACAAAGCTTTCGATATGGTTGACCATGATATTTTGTCAAAAAACTAAAATTGTATAACTTTAGTCAGGATTCTATGAGCTGGTTCACGTCTTATCTATCCAATAGACAACAATGTGTAAAAATTTATCATAAAGTATCACAACCTCTACAAATTAAGTATGGTGTACCCCAGGGCTCTATTTTGGGACCATTGTTATTTTTTTTATTTCTCAGTGATCTACCCCTCGAGGATGGACTAGATCTAGTATCACTATTTGCTGATGATGCCACCAAATCCACGGCTTCTAAATATGTTAAAAACGTGGACAAATCTATACAAAAAAGCTCTGACAGTCTAATGCGGTGGTGTAGTAGTAACCGCATGGTACCTAGTTCTGACAAAACAAAAATTATGGTAATGGGCACAAGCAAGAAACTCCAATATCTTGACGTTAACAAATATAATTAAATGTATATCTAGGAAAAGGTAAGATAAAACAAGTCACAGAAGAAAAAATATTAGGTTGTGTTGTTGACGAAAATTTCTCATGAACTCCTCAGATTAGAAAGGTTAGACAGACTGTTCTTTATAAATTGTCGATATTGCGAAAAATAAAAAGATTTATTCCGCTTTCCAGACGTCCAAAATGTTATAATTACTTTGTTAAACCCCACTTTGATTACTGTTGTTCGGTGTGGGGAACTGCATTTTAAAATATATCAACACCCTGATAAAATTACAGAAAATGGCAGCTTGTTTAAGGGTTATAGTTAGGGTTAGGGTTAAGACCTAACCCTAACCCATTCCGTCAAACCACGTTAGTATGTAAAGCCCTCAACGGTATGACACCCAGTTACATGACCGATATGCTCAGGGTTAGGGTTAGGGTTAGGGTTAGGGTTAGGGTTAGGGTTAGGGTTAGGGTTAGGGTTAGGGTTAGCCGCACCAGGGGCAGTGAAACCGCACCATTCAGTTTGAGATGTGTTAGTAATAAAAAGTTATTCATTCCCAGAACGCACAGTGAGAGTTTACGTTTTTAGGACAAAAAGTATGGAATTAATTAAGTACCAATAGCCGTAAAGCTTCTACCCTATCACAATTTAAGAAATCATATCTATTGTCAGATTTATGTGTGTAAATAACACTAATCTATGGATAGTAATGTGTTATTTATCAACATGTTTGTATAAAATGTATGTATTTGTTTCATTTATGTGATGTCGAGTATATCAGAACATTAATGTATATATATATAATATATGTTATATTATATTATATGTTTCAAATTGTACTGGTATATTGTTAGCCTTGAGGGCCCCAAGGCAGATGAGCTATATAGCTCATCGGGTCCACCCTCAGTAAATAAAGTTATTATTATTATTATTATTATTATTATTATTATTATTATAATTATTATTATTATTATTATTATTATTATTATTATTATTATTATTATTATTATTATTATTATTATTATTATTATTATTATTATTATTATTATTATTATTATTATTATTATTCTTATTATTATTATTATTATTATTATTATTATTATTATTATTATCATTATTATTATTATTATTATTATTATTATTATTATTATTATTATTATTTTTATTATTATTATTATTATTATTATAAGTCACTACCCAGTCTGAACACTGGCCTGAATAGGACAGAATAAGTCACTTCCCAGTCTGAACACTAGCCCGAATTGTATTGTGCATGTCTATTTCTGGCACTATTTCATTGATTGTGAGCATATTTAAGCTGTTGTGTTAAAGGTCAATGTCAAAGTGAGTTTGAAAGGGACTGGTCGATCAAGTTCCGTGTCAGTAGTAATTCAGCAATATTTTTACCACTATGATTATCTGACATATATCTCTGATGTTTTAGTAATGCACAGTACATATAGTGTGATTTATTTAATATTAAAACGCTATAAAAACTACTCAAAAATAGTGTCATTCATGTAATCTCCCTGTAAAGGATGAGTGACAGCAAAATCAAAGCAGATTAATGGTAACCTTATTATGTTTAATCAAATAATCAGCAAAGATAAAATCAACTAACAGTTTTAAAGGTTATGTAAGCTATTTATAACAAAAGTACTCAAATTAAAACGGCCTGTCATAGATACACTAACAAAACCACCGAATCATTGTTCATATTATCAAAATAATTAAAATTAATGAAAACAGTGTTGACAAATCTAGGCTCTTTCAAAAGAAAAACATCCACTCGATTGTGTAATATTTTTAAAGAAACATCAATTATAGTTAATATATGAATCTCGTTAATTAAATATCGAGATTTACACAAATTGTGTTTCTCAAAAATGATTATCATTTGAAATTCAATGCATTGTAAAAATGAATCTACATCCACAAATCTGACCACCTGACGAAATGTCAATAAACAAAATGTTGACAGTTGTGCCCACATATAACTTAGTCCTTCAGAGTGGACTATATCCAACTGACTACAGCCATGCATACATTAACAATTATGATTTCAGTAATCTACACTATCAAACGTTTATATTAACACATAAAAGTCTAACATCAAAATGAATATTACAAAATAACTGACTAGCTTTAGAAAGAAATGAGAAGTAGGATTATTCTTATGATAAGCCTACTCTCTGAAACTGTATGCTTGATAGCAAAATGAATTAATGGGGCTGTAGGCCACTTTTAAAACTGGATCAGGAACACTTGATGAAGGAGGGATGGTGCGATGAATCAAATATTAAATTACACTTGACCTGATTATTAGATAAATAAATCGATTTTAAAAATGCGTTGGATTGAATAATGTGAGCAAGAACAGAACGCAAAGAACACCCACTACTCACTATTACAATCCACTGCTTGACTCACTATTACAATCCAAACTTTTGAAATAACGTACTGATATGTCTCTTTATCAGATATATCCAATCTAACAAGAACAGCTTCGTTTGTTGCACAGAGTAGCTGGTATTAGCAGGACCTACATACCCTTTTACAACCATTTGATATGTTTTATGAAAAAATGAGCGAGTAAATAGAATTGACAGCAGAACAATCTGCAACAGATCACCCATATATTGTCGTTATGCGTCAATGTCTGGTTTAGCAATGTGACGTTTTGCCCAGCAGTTTGGCCAATGCTACTTTACATATATGTATGGCGATAGCTTAAAAAAGTCAACGCAAGCCTTCTTGCTTAGTAATTTGTAAACACGAGTTTATGACAGCCTCTGATATGACTCTTATCTTTTTAAATGCTGCAATATCTACCTTTTGGCTACAAAGAAACCCCATCTTTTTGTTTTTAAAGAAATAAAAGCAAAAGTTGTTGTATCACATCCACTTGAAATGTGAATACATTCTAAGATGCAATTGCATGGAGCCCAAATGAGATGCAATTTCATGGATTGGCAAGTGATTGATAATAACTCTTTCATTATTCTCACACAAGTGCAAAATCAAATAGATATCTTCTTCTTACTTGGCGGACTGTAATTTTCTAATACTATTCCATTTCTATGATTGAATCTATCCTCAAGGCACATATTCTATTTTTTTCTTGCTATGATAGCATAATTCTGATCACAACCTCTTTTCGTCCTGGCACCACGTCTCACATAAAAAATACAGACATGTACACTGAAGTAGACAAAAACATCTATTTATTATTGACATAAACGTTTGTATCAGTTTACAAGAACTTTCGTATCTGTTGTGATCTTATATCATGTTTCTGTACTGACAATTCTAGACTGAGAGGAAGCAAAAATTCATACGAAAAGTACAGATATCTTATAGAAGTCAGAACTGTCTGATATAATTGTTTGTATAATCTTTAAATACGCTCAGAAGATTTTGTAATTGACGCCCGCATGGTACGTACCATCACCATTGAGTAGTGAGCAATTTGTGACGGGGTTATTTCCTATACATCATATAAATGACAATATTTACAGCCCCCCCCCCCCCCACCAGCATAAATTTGTTTCATTCATGACAATGACAACTAGCTACCTCACTTTTTTTTCCAGCTGCAGGTACATGTATGGATCCTAGAGTTCGGATAACTATGATGTTTTTAACGTAATAACCCTGAAGTAATTTGTTTGATCGATTCAATATATAGTTCGTGTGTATACCTATGTAGAGATGGTTTCCACCTTTTACAACACGCCATGTCCCTCAAACCCTTCTGGCTCCCTGGGTAATGGGAAAGAAAATAGAATATATGCCTTGGGGATTCAATAATGGAAAAGGTATAGTGATAGAGAATTACAGTTCACCAATAAAAAAGGTAGGTATACCCAAGTAGTTTTACACCCATATATAGGCCTAACTTGTGTGAGGGTATTGAAAGAGTTATTCTCAATTACCTGCCGATCCATGAAATTGCATCTCATTGGGCTCTTCACAATACATAGCTGTGTCATAATTTATTTAAATTTTAAGTGGGTGTGATACCACACATTTTCGTTTCTTTACAGGCAAAAAGTAGGGTGTCTTTGTAGCAGGGAGTGGATATTACAGCATTTGAAAAAAAACATGAGAGCGATAGCAGAGGCTGTCACAAACTCGTGTTTACAAATTACTAAACAATGAAACTATTTCCAGAATATAGTGAGTCATTTACAAAGTGTTTTGATCTTAAGTATTGTGTTCTGTGCATTACTAAAATATCACAGATATATGGCAACATTGTTGAATTATTACTCAATCACTCACTCAGAACATGATCTATCGGTCCCTTTTAAATTCAATTTGACCTTGACCTTCACCCCAACGACCCAAATATGCCAACAATCAATAAAATAGTGCCTGAAGTGGACTTGGCATGCAGGAAACCCTTAGAAACCATATGTCACACACGAAATTCAAAGAAACAGTTGAAAAGTTATATATATGAGACATTTATGGCGGCCGTTTTTACGTTAAAAATATATGTTCCGCTCAATGAATTTTGGTATATTTTTAAAATATTACTACCAGACGACTTAGAAATCAGATAAAAAAGGTTTTATAACTATTGCGATTTGTGTCGGGTAACCCCATCATTTGTCACACGTTACCGGACTATGGGGCGGACTGTTTTTTTTGCGGACATATGCTGTGGCGGATGATTCATGTTGCGGACATATTTTGTGGCAAGCATTTCTGTACTTGTCGGACATAACTGGCCCTGACATGCCTATCTTGTGAAAGTATGCTTTTTTATGCTGTAGCTCTGTTATATTAATTGATGTACTTATATAAATAATCTTTTTTTTTTAATTGTTTTTACACCAAAATTTTATTTGCAAATCCATTTGGCGTGTGTGCTCATACTGTTGATTTAATTTTCGACGGGTTGTAAATAACACCACTCTGACTCAGAATAGCTGCTAATTGCCCCTTGGTCTGCGGTCCTGGGATGCTATGGGTTGAATATTCCTAAAATGATAGTATTATCCATAACAACATGAAAGTATGCGTTTATTTCTTTCCCGGTGAAAGTATGTGTGATATAATGGTTTTTTTTTCTATTATTGCTTTGTTTGTGACGTCTGTGTGTGTCTAATTGTCCCTATTTGTGTGTATTTATCTGTATAGTATGTGTCTTCTGTCGGTGTTCTCTTTGTTAGGTCTTTGTGTGGTTAACTGTCCTTAACTGTTTTATGCATATGTGACATATAAATTCATTTTCTTAAGGTTTATTAACACAGTATTTTGCCATTGAACGTAGATTTGTGATTGCTGTGATTTTTGGTCTGATTTCACCCGTTTGCTTATTTTTCAATAGATCATAGCATAGATAACATTAGTTTTATGAATGAATCATTAAAAACCCACAAAATAACTTTCGAATCCAAATAAATAAACTATGTAATGTAAAAATACATCAAAATCGTTGGGCTGTTAGTCGTTTTAATGTGAGAAAATGTTCATTTGCGATGCATTATATACTGATTAAATGTGTGCTGTATATTTTTTTGTGAGCACATGTGTAGAACATTTCGAAATGTTTCAATTATGTCTACCAGTTGTGTATACAGTGCATACTGATAACTTCTTGTCAGCCCATGATGCACTCTCGCATACACTGTACACATAAAACGACCAGGACTATGGTGTTGGAGATAATGATATTACCACTAGTTGGTCTAATGTGTTGGAGTATTCAACTGTCGGCGCTAACATCAGTAAACTAACATACCCGACAAGTAGCTGACACACAGAGAATACGCAAGGTATGTTTTATTTTGGAATTCTATATTTCGGTGTATGATTTTTATAGCGTTATAATCCAGCCACGAGTTTTTTCAATTTCTCTTGGCTGGACTGAGTTGTGACACACTCTCAGTCCTACAGTGTACAAGGTTTGGTGGGGGAGACATTACTGATCAATGCGAGATGAATATGGTGTTGTTTAAAACCTGAATTTGTATTAGAATTACGGATATACTCAGGGCAGAAGATCCAGTTTTGAAAGAGTAATACCGGTAACTATGGATGAAGTAGGTGTATTTTGTGAAGTAGGTGTATTGAGTGTCTGGGAGGCCATGAAAGGTGATGTTTACATGCATTTTGCCGTGAACAAGTTGATTCCATTGTCCTAATAAATTAGAAAAGCAAGTAGTCGAATCCCTTTGCCACCAGCTAAAATATCACCGCCTAAATTATCACCACCTAAATTACCACCCCTAATTACCACCGTCTAAGTTATAACCCCCAACATTGAAGACAGACAGACAGATATTTTATTGACAGAAAAAAAGTCATTACAGTCTTATTTGTCATAGAAATGAAAGAGATATATGTATATGTATATACAAGATTGTTATTTGTTAAAAATATACATGATATTACATACACAACTAAAATCATGCTAAGTGGCATTGCCATAATAAAAACTGGGTATTTCGATAATATAAATGACTACTACTTAAAATACAAATTAAAATGCATTGCCAGGATAACATAGGGGTCTATCATTTAGTTTCCCGCACCAAAACCAGAGATAAAATTAAAGTATCTGATTATTTGCTCTGAAACTTGCCTAAAAAAAGTATATGAATAACGACCTGGCATGACAAGGCTTAACATAGTTGAAAATATCACACTGGGAAACCCCTTTAATCAGACCCGCGCAGGGTTTCAATAAGCTAGCAGCAGAAGACACATTTAAGACCAAGAATAGTTTACAGTTAATATAGGTATAAGTTTAATTCACTTGGTCATTCGCAGCTCCAAGTGACAAGACATAAAATACCTGACAGTTAAAGGGTTTAATTAATGAAATCTTTATCAATTACCATTATAAATACCCAACAGTTAGTGGGTTAAATTATTGAATTCTCCACCAATAAACATTATAAATACCTGACAGTTATGAAAGGGTAAATGACTGACTGACTGACTGCCAGAGAAGGAGCACACATCTGGCTGCTCTAAATTATTATAGAATATTTATGTTTTAGTGTTTTAAATGCATTCTATTTGGTAATAGAGTATTGGTGAGGTGGTGCTGAGTCAAACACAGTGCCAGTTTTTCTCATATACGTGACATGTGTAGAATAAGGCACTTTTTAACACCATCTGTTGCTAAAACAAGTGCAACTTCGTTGATTGGTAGCAAGCTAGACTATTGTAACTCTGTCCTGTTCAACGTCACCAAAAAGGAGATATCAAAGCTGCAGGGTGTACAGAACTGTTTGACGCGGGTTGCAACAAAGTCCCCTCGTTTTGTCACATAACTCCTCTTCTAAACGGTTTTGGAACTATGAGTCGGATTACGATTATGATTGTCGCGCTTCTGAGCTCGGATCACCGAGGATTTAGGCACTATAGAAGTTTATCATTATTATTGTATAAATTATTCAACTTGGCTACAAAATCTAGATATAATTACCTAATGTAACTGATTGTTTTTACAGAATCCAACATTTGACCATTATTAATACCTGGCAGCCAAAGGGTTACATGTGTGAAATATCAATATCAATCAATGATCATTATAAATACCTGCCAGTTAAAGGGGTAACTGTTTTTACAAAATCCATTAAACAGACATGACATTGCTGTTAGAGGAATTTTGTTATATTTTTTCCAATAGGTCAATACACTATGCTTACACTCTATTATTGTGATATATGTTAACGTTTCAAGCCATTCATGTCCTTGACATCAAAGGTTAACTATAGATAGTTCATCTCATTAGGTTTTTATGGCTTTGGTCAGTTTGTTTTGTGTTTTGATGATGTAGTTGTTAATGCGGCCAGATTGGAGAATAAAAGTAAATCATCACATGTGCTGGATCACCTATTGGGTCACCACATGATACATAGATTGTGTCAGTCTGCAGGTCCAGGAACAGGCGTCTAGGCTGCCGGATGCCATCCTGGTGAGACAGTAACTGTCCAGTACAGTGACCACGCTGGTCAAACACTAACACCTGTTCCCAAATATAATCAATCACCAGTATATGACCGTCATTGTCATGTACCAGCTCATGTGGTGGACTCATCTTCATACCAGGTTTCACCTCACCTTGCTGTACACTAAGTGATGTGGTGCCATCCTCCCTAATCCACGTTATCTGATCGTGACTGCGATCACTGATGACATAACCATCACCAGCAGACAGTGGTGTGATCCACATCGGCTTCATGTCTGATACCAGCTGTATGTGACCCAGACACTGACCGTCACTCTTGTATTTATACAGCCGGTCAGTTTCAAGCCCGCACACCACCACCTGACCAATGCTGGTCACATACATACCCCATGGCTTTTAGTCCAGGTGTATGGTTCTTACAGCTCCCAACTTAAGTTCTGCCCCCTCCACCAACATAGGCACCCAGTGTAGCTTGCTGTACCAGTCAGATATAACCAGGTGGTCATTGTAACCGTCTTTCACGGTCACCATGTCACATGGATCTCTCAAGCCCCGCACCTGATATTTACAGGCTGAATGACGTGCTTCCTGACACACAGAGAAAGTGTTGTTATCACGATGAGTCACCACCAGGTGTGCAACAACAGTCCTCGTATTTCGTTTCTATTTTCCATCTCTAGATTCTGTCTTTGCCTGACAACCAGGTCACTTGACGTCACCTGTAACATATAACACTTTAATCAATTATACGGTTTTTTGTTTATCCTTCTGAGCTCCAAGGTAACCCTTTCATTATTACTAACGTTGAGATGTGAATTCTTCCTGTAATTACCATCTCGGGCAGAGTGAAAAAAACTTGATTTCATAAAAATGGGTAGTGAGGATCTCGGCCCACGGCCTTCTCGGCCCAGGTGACCTCAGCCCACATTTCTGTAACGTCGGCCCACTTTGGTGACTTCGGCTCAATGTGGTCTAAGTGACCTCAGCATATCAAAACATTTTCACCTCAAAATGCATCTTTTACCATAAAACAAATTATAACATATAGATTCAGAGAGACAAAGGGGTCAAAAAAAGTAAATAAAATATTGTATCTTTGTTTGCTACACTCAAACGATTTTATGATTTTAGTGTCATATTTGTGATTCGTGCCAATGATTTGTGATATTTTCAATTACTGTATTGTTTTGGGATTTAGATGTGAAAGGGTCAAAATCGAGTTTGGCAATAATCATTTTTTAAAAGAGCAGATTCAAATTAGATTAAACAGTTCTCAAAACACTTTACCCTCAAACACTTTTTTTAGAGAACAAACTTCCCAATTTGGACCAAACTAATTTTTCAACTTTGGTTGCCGGGAAAAGGTCGAGACGATCTCTACGAGGACCGTCAATGACATAAATATTTATATAGGCCTACATATACCATACATGTCTTAGTTCATTTAGATATACAAAATACAATTTGAATACCTATGTTATGGGTCCACGGCCATTATAACCATTTTAATCTTTCAGTGCGGGGACCAACTTTAGACGTCAGAGTTAAACATCTCTAGACGTCAGAATCTGACGTCTAAAGACGGTCCCCGCGCTGAAAGGGTCAATAACCTGAAAAGTCAGGACTTTTTATCAATAAACATTAGTGAATACCAACCTAAAAATAATTATTCTATAATGTTAAAGGAAATAAGATTGCAGCATATTCAGTTTTAAATACTAGGCCTATGTGCATTTTTGTTTTGTCTGTTGGGATCACAAAAATGGGCCTGCTAGCAGACTTGGGTTCAATTCCATTTTTTTAGTTCCAATTCCCGTTCCAAATCTTTTTTTTAAATTCCCATTCTAATTCCCATTCCTTCTATTTTCAATTTTTATTATTTCAATTTCCGTTCTAATTAATAATTTCCAATTCCTTTTCTAATTTCTTTTCTAATTCCGAACTTTCTAAAAGTCATTTTTACCAGATTATCTTTGTGCTGAAAGTGTAAAAATCACCTCGTGCGTATTCCACTTGCTGGGCCGTGATGTAAAGTTGGAGGGAAATCTTGGAACCACATCACACCCTCTTCACAAGCCTACTATGTTATCTTCACCTTTTTAACACCAGGGTGTATTATCAACTTTGATATTATTCAACATTACAATGTTTCATAATACTGTCATAATAATTACCAATAAATTTATTGATAAAATATGCATTTTGTATAGCTAAACGATTATATAATAAATAATGCCTATTATTCAATAAATTAAGAAATTAGCCTATATATTAAATAATAGTTATTTATTTAAATAATACTTTATTGTAATGATGTAAACATGTGATTTTTTTTAATGTACCTAAATTGTATTTACAACTGTACTTAAACTATCATATGATGTATGCATGCAGGCCTATGTATGTATGTATGTATGTATGTCATGCCTATGTTGACCACCTTGCCTTGATGGATCAACTTCAACTTTTGCACATATGCCTTAACCGAGAGGGTGGCCATAGGGCATTTCGATTTAAAATAACCTACTGTAAGCGCTTCCTCTAAACACAAGACGCTGAACCAATGTTGGATTATTGCTGGCCTAGCGTCGATATAGGCCTACGGGGATGAAATGATGGTCATGTAGGCCACAAGCCTCGTGAGGTTCGCGTTTGTCACAGTTGAGGAGGCCTGTCACGTCGGATCACATGGGTTTAAAGCTACTCTGAACGACGGGTTATCTAGTATTGACAATCTCAAACCAAATAATTGTAATCTGCACACTTAAAGGGGAATGTGGTTTTAATTTCCGTTGATTACATTGTTTTGTAAAATCACTTGAATAACCTCCACGTCGCCGGCGCTGAACGTGTGTTAATATTACAGTGATTTATTGGGCACCCTCTAAGCTTACTGGTCTCACCACACGATATATGTTTAATAGAAGCTGAGGGCGTGTGATCTGCACTCAAAACACCCAGGCTTTGAGTGTGTTCATTTGAGTGCCTTCATCTGGGCTCGTTCATCTAGGTCAAACGCCGATTTCTGAATTCAGACTTTGCACTTTCAATATTACAAATATAAATGCAAACACTTAAACTAAGATAACAAGCCGTAGTCAAAAGAAGTACAGCCAATTTGCATCAATTTTAAATCAGTAGTCTGAAATCAACAGTCAAAACTTTGAAAACAAAAATTGGGAAGGCATATTCTAGAGTGAGAACTCTACGGCTCGGAAGCCGGAGATCGGGTGACAAACATCGTTAGAAGTCAAAAAACACCCTTTCATACCTTTCGTTTCTTTGGAGTCATTTTAAAATTTTATTTGGAGTTTGTTAATTTTCTGGCTCGCGTTTGTCACAGTTGAGGAGGCCTGTCACGTCGGATCACATGGGTTTAGCCCAGGCTCTGGTATTCAAAGAAACAACCAAGTTTATTACGTTTGTAAAGATTCAGTACTGTAGGGGGCCTCGGTGACCCAGAGGTAACGTGCTTGGCATCATACAGTAAGATCACGAATACAAATTATGTATCTAGAGGGCATTCATTCTCCCACAGTCGATGCAAGTTGTATAACCGCACATACATATCAGCTAGTCAATGTTTCATTTGTGTCATATTGTGGCGTGAGGTCATAGTTGAGTGCATGTGACAATGTCTTATACTGCCATAGTTTTACATAGACATGGACTTGTATTTACATGTGTTGTAGACATGCGTGAAGCCGTTCTACTTTTGTTTTCGTTAAAGGGTGACGAGTCACATTTTCTGGGCCTGTGATTGGCTGGCAATGATGTCACCCTTTTTGCTCATATGAGGCTAAGACAGGCATTTCCTGTTGACGTGTCAATTTGTAAATGAAGACGGGAAAGATTGGAGGCAAAGATAACACTTCTGAAAATTTAGACGTATACTCCGACTCATAGAAGGTAAATAAAATACACATAATAACTTATGCTAATAACTTTTTTATAGCATAAACTCAAACAAGTACGTTTTTCATCCACATGTCCTAAACATAATTCGATGATGTTCAAACACAAGAGTTTTTGAATGACTACACGGTCGGGCCGTCTTTAACACGGACTGTAAGGCTATTCCACAGCACGGGGTCAATAAAATGGTGTCTGTAATTGTCCATTGTAAGATAAGGGGAGAGTTACATAAGAAAACTCGCACTTGTATGTTAGCCTGTTTTCATATACATCTAGATTTAAAAAATGAAGCTACAACTCTGAAAATTTAGATGTATTCTGCTATAGATTAACAGTTAAAAATTACATACTTGTTGGAATTTTGCAGCATATACAATTCTAGCCGTGGAACATACAGGTCTCATTTTTTTTACTATCTACAGTTTTCTACCTATTTTTATTATTAGTAGTTTTTGAATAATTCAGTCTGGAATTTCTTTTCTAAATTCATAAAATTGGGGGATATAATTATAATCATGATAAGGCGGGACTGAGCTTATAATCCCTATTTTCCTTCTGAGTATTTGTCTAAGTTTTATTCAAGCGGGAACAAAGTTGATGGAGGTGTTCCAGAGCATAGCGATGGTACCCAGCGCTGATCCCTCTGTTCTAGCCATGTGAAAGTGTTTGTTGGACCCTTTGGATGCACACAATTAATGGGCATATAAGTGTTGTCTTAATCTACCTCAATCGCATTTCCCAGCCACCAAAATGCATCGTATTACAAGCAGGGGTATGTGACAACAGATCGAAAATACAATAATATGGCGATTTACACTACGCTTCCTCCCTCCATGTATAAAATTGCGAATTACAGACACATTTTCATAGACATGTTTTTAAAATATGTTCTAGGTAGGCTACTCAGGACAGTATATGGTTAAAATTTGGAACACCAACTTTGTCACCATTGACACCGAATGACCCATGTGTTATCATAAGGCGTGGTATTATAATCAATATAACATTTAATTGTTAATCAATATAACATTTAATTGTTGCATGTAAACTATCAAATGAATTATCAAGTTTAAGAAGACAACAATATAACAAACCAAGTACACCTCCAGGTAATATAATATGTACCATTTTAAAGTTTAGAAACACTATAATCATACCATATTCCAACTAGGTTGATCCTGGCCTATATAGTCCATGGACACAGTCCCGATTTTGGGTCCTGGTGTGCACTTTGGTATAAACTCATGAAACTTTGCACACAAACTCCTTAAAATATCTTTGTAATATTTTTCGGAGGGGGACAAAAATCCTTCAACACAAGAGGCCTAATTTGCATAAATCCAAGATGGCCGCCATCCAATTTGCCGCTTATTACATTATGCCTCATAACTTTGGAACAAATGACAGCACAAACATGTATATTGTGTCTAAATAATCAGGACTGAATTTAAATAATTTGCAAATAACTAGATGATGATAGTCGAAAGCTAATTTGCAGATTCAAAGATGGCCGCCATCTAATTTGCCGATTATCACATTATATGCTTCATAAATTTGAAACAAAAGAAGACACACGTATAAAGGGTCAAAATAATCAGGATTAAATGTGCAATACTGTGTATATACGTATTATGCTGATATCAAACTTTACTTTGCTTAAATTAAAGATGGCCACCATATGATTGTCTCATTATCACCTCATACCTGATAACTTTGGAACAGATAAAGATATACACACAAAGATAAAGATATACACACAAGTGTCAAAATACATCACAATTGAACTACTGAATTTGAAATACTGCAAAATTACTTGTATTATGATACAGAAAACTAATTTGTAAAAATTCAAGATGGCCACCGTCTTATATGTAGAATATCACATTAAGCCATATGCCTCATAATTTTGGAACAAATAAAGTCATCAACAGGTATGACATGTCAAAATGCACCATGATTATATTTTCAATACTGTGCAATTTTGTACATGATGATAACAAAAGCTTTATATACATGAAATTAAATATAGTAAGTAAGTAAAATAAATTGTTAACGTCAGTTTTCGGCCAGTAGGGCCATTTAAGGGACAAATTATAGTAGAAAATCTCCTATTTTGTACATTCAAAGTAGTAAAGTGAAAAGACCAAACTAATGACAACATGGTTGCACTAAGCTTTTCAGCTTAAAAAGTTTGATGATAATATGATGGTGCTCATGGCACCTATATGTAGCGAGTTTGATGACATGTTGCAGCGCCTGCACTACAAAACAGTATAATGAGTATAAAAAGTGAATATAAAATGACCTTAGAGAAATTGTGTAAAATATGAAAATAAAATTAAATATAGTCGCTTCTGATTTCCAGTTATCAATTAATGGGAAATTTTGGAAACAATTAACTGATTTACCGCCATATGATTTGCAGCTTGTCAATTTATAGCACAACATTGGAACAAATGAACTTATCTACTACTTCTTGGAGACGATTTTGTAGTTTTAATGGAATCTGTACTCATTTATGTTATAGCTCAACTGGTTTAATTTCAATTGTCGTGATTAATAAGCAAAAAAGTGTAAATTATAGCTGAAAATTACTTTAAAATAAACGCAATTGGACACCACCACAAGACTAGATGGTTACTTAAATCCGTAGACCATTCTATGTCTGTTCCTGTTACAGTCATTCCTGAGTTGGCTTTATCTCTGTAATCCGTGCGGTACTTTGTTTTCACCCACTGTTGGTACACCGTGGACTACTCCTTTAATCAATGTGATGAAATAAGAAATTAGTGTGACACAAGAACATTTATTCGCACATCTAGTACCAAACACACACAGTCAATACTTTTACATGTTTGATATTAAACAACAGCTCATTTTGAAATGCCGGTTAGCCCTGGTACATTTACATGTATCTATGCTACAAGAATAGGACATACACCAACCACACCATTTCAGAAGAGCTTTACACACTTTCTTAGGAGATGGTCAGAGGGATTACTCAGGTGCTAGAAACACATATATAGATTCAAATCGTTTTGCACCCTCACAAAACTATGTCTATGGACAAGCTGTTGAGTAGCACCTATCAATGAAGTCTTCCAGGGTTTTTACATAGTATCTGGCAGTTTCCCCACTACAGAAAATATGATGTTATACCACAACCGAAAAGGTCATGAAATAGTAGTAGTGCAGCGAGCTTATACAACCAAGCATGTTGAAGAATGACAAATCAACAACAACATCATGTCATCTATATGCATAATAATGCGTCTACAACTATTTCTCTCAAGCTGGAAACATGCAGAATACACCTCGTATCAAATATACACGTGAAGTAGGCTGAAGGGGAAATCGAGTGCTCAGATGTGTATATATATGCCATTTCCACGCTAATATCTGAATTGCTCCTTCGGGGATCCAGACATAAACCTTTTACGAAAGATATTAATCTCTCTACAAAGACAATATTGGCATCGCCTTTATTAACTGAGATGACCAGAGCGGACCAGCATCTCAATTAGAGATCTCAATTGGAGGTCTTCCTGTTTATCGAGCCTGACCAGTTTCCAAATTGTCTATACCTTTGAACCACGGCTTAGTACTGACTGCACAGTTGCACAATATGTTATATCTTAGCAATCGTGTGTCGCTTACAGCTAATATAAGATTTTCAATAAGAGTCTCACAAATATTTCGAGTATTTACAGACCTTTACCAGCATGAGTTCTAAGGTACTGGAATATGTTATTGTAAATCACCTAATGGCTCACATAGAAAAGCACGGTCCACCATGGCAGGTTGGTGTGAAAGCTTGATTTTATAGTATCAAGGGGAACATACACAGATGTATTCATAAATTCTTGTGTAATTGGACCCAGCAAGGTGTTATAGATAGCGTCAGCTCAGATAAAGTTCATATTGACTCAGGATTGAAAGAGACAATAGTGCTTTACGTCGTCTATGCACAATCATGGCAATATAGACAGAATGACGCCCTACTCTTTTTGAATACCATAATACCAGTACCATAGACGGCGCTGCACTTTCTAAGCCTTTGAACAGTTTGGAACATTGATTATTCTCAGCCCGGCTGGGATTTAAACCCGGAACCCAGTACCCATAACTGGACCAAATGGGCCAAGAGTGCCACAAGGCACTATTATGTTCCAGGGTTTCCGCCAAGAATGTTTGAGTGGGGGGGGGGGTCCAATGGGGTGGGGGGTCTGGGGGTCCTCCCCCTGGAGAAAAAAAACAATTTTTTACATTTTAGTGCCTTAAACGGTCTATTTTAACTGAAATGAGAGCAAAATATGGAATATATTTTTATTTTCGTCGCCTACAAGGGGGTACAAAGGTACAGATTCAATTAAAATCATCAAATCGACTGCAAGATGCTGTTGATTTCTTTCAAAGATAATAAGAGGCAAAAAAGAAGTCGACAAATCCGACGACGGTCTTCTTTAACTTATGTAAATGAGACGTAACTGCACAGTATTCAAGAGTAATTCTGATTTATTTTTTTGTGTGTTTGTTCCACAGTTATGAGGCAAAATGTGGTGATTGGCAAATACGACTGTGGCCATCTTTAATTTATGCAAATTAGCCTTTTGTTATTATCATAATAACAAATACATAGTATACATATTTACACGGATGTATACACGGTATTGGAATGTCAACCCTGACTTTTTTTACACATCATACATGATTCCATCTCCATTTGTTCCAATGTGTTTGAGATAATGTGATGATATGTAAATCATATGGCGGCCATCTTGAATTTATACAGATTAGCAGTTTGCTATTATCATAATAAATAAACGATATTGAAATATCTGTCCTGATTATTTTGGCGCAAAGTTTTTTTTTCATTTGTTCCCAAGTAACGATGCAAAATGTGATCATTGCATAATGTAATGATTGGTAAATCAGATGGTGGCCATCTTTAATTGATGCAAAATATCATTATGACGATTACCAAATACATACACGGTATTATAATTTCAATTCTAATGACACATAATACACATTTTGACACATAATACATGTTTCTATCTCTATTTGCTCCAAAGTTATGATGTATAATGTGATAATCGGCAAATCACATGGCGGCCATCATGGATATATGCAAATGAGGTTTCTGCTATCATTATATACGTGATTGTACAGTATTACAAATTCAATTCTGATTATTTTGATACCTTATTCATTTGTCTATCTTTTTTTGTACGGAAGTTTTGGGGTATAATGTGATAATCGGCAAATCATATGGCGGCCATTTTGAATTTATGCAAATTAAGCCTCTTATGAAAGAGGGTGTTTGTCCTCCTCCGAAAAATATCACAAAGTGTATTATAGGGAGTCCCTGTGCCAAATTTCGTGAGTTTATACCAAAGTGCACATCATGGTGACTGTGTCCATGGACTAATAGATACTTGATCACAAGTTACTAATTCCAACAAAAAAAATAAGTTAATCCGAAGAGGTATTGTATTTTGCCGATTTTCGATTTCTGCCCACAATATCATTTTGTTTCTCACACAATAAATGATATTGTTTGGGTATGACATATTATTTGTTTGTCACGATATTTTACCTGAACAGATATTGGATAATTATGTTGTGCGAACGTAACAATATGCGTACCCGTAAATAACACCTTAAATGATCTCAATATCAATGAGAAAAAAAAACATTGATTTTCCAAACCGACCACAGTAAGGTTACTCAACATATTCCTTTATTTCTTATTTTGGACATGCATGTCCAAAATAGGAAATGCAGGAATTCCATCTCTATATCTGGCTTAACTGGTAAATGCGCAGCACAAAAATTAAAAAACTTTTGCAGTTCTAGTCTATGGACATGTTTACATCATATGGGCATATTAAGGGACCAAAAAAAAATTATCGAGTTTTTGATGATCTTAGCCTGATTGTGTCGCTTTAAAGTTCTACAGGGATGAAAATGTCTCTAAAATCGTAAAGGCTGCTAGTAATAAGGCCACTAGGTTTAATGTTGCTAGTAATATGGCCACTAGGTTTAATGTTGCTAGTAATAAAGCCACCAGGTTTAATGTTGCTAGTAATAAGGCCACTAGGTTTAATGTTGCTTGTAGTAAGGCCACTAGGTTTAATGTTGCTAGTAATAAGGCCACTTGGTTTAATGTTGCTAGTAATAAGGCCACTAGGTTTAATGTTGCTAGTAATAAGGCCACTAGGTTTAATGTTGCTAGTAATAAGGCCACCATGTTTAATGTTGCTAGTAATAAGGCCACCAGGTTTAATGTTGCTAGTAATAAGGCCACTAGGTTTAATGTTGCTAGTAACAAGGTCACTAGGTTTGATGCTGCTAGTAATAAGGCCACTAGGTTTAATGTTGCTAGTTTTGAGGCCACTAGGTTTAATGTTGCTTGTAGTAAGGCCACTAGGTTTAATGTTGCTAGTAATAAGGCCACTTGGTTTAATGTTGCTAGTAATAAGGCACATTACCAAACAAAAAACACCTGGTCTTTTCTGCCCAGTGCGCGCATTCAGTGGTTGCCACGTGTTCTTTTCTGCCCAGCGCGCACGCACTGGGTGGGTATCACCTCTTATTTTCTGCCCAGCGCGCGCATTGAGTGGTTGCCACGTGTTCTTTTCTGCCCAGCGCGCACGCACTGGGTGGGTATCACCTCTTATTTTCTGCCCAGTGCTCGCATTGAGTGGTTGCCACGTGTTCTTTTCTGCCCAGCGCGCACGCACTGGGTGGGTATCACCTCTTATTTTCTGCCCAGTGCTCGCATTCAGTGGTTGCCACGTGTTCTTTTCTGCCCAGCGCGCGCGCACTGGGTGGGTATCACCTCTTATTTTCTGCCCAGTGCGCGCATTGAGTGGTTGCCACGTGTTCTTTTCTGCCCAGCGCGCGCGCGCACTGGGTGGGTATCACCTCTTATTTTCTGCCCAGTGCTCGCATTGAGTGGTTGCCACGTGTTTTTTTCTGCCCAGCCTGCGCGCGCACTGGGTGGGTACCACCTCTTATTTTCTGCCCAGTGCGCGCTTTGAGTGGTTGCCACGTGTTCTTTTCTGCCCAGCGCGCGCGCGCACTGGGTGGGTACCACCTCTTATTTTCTGCCCAGTGCGCGCATTGAGTGGTTGCCACGTGTTCTTTTCTGCCCAGCGCGCGCACTGGGTGGGTACCACCTCTTATTTTCTGCCCAGTGCGCGCATTGAGTGGTTGCCACGTGTTCTTTCCTGTCCAGCGCGCGCATTGAGTGGTTGCCACGTGTTCTTTTCTGCCCAGCGCGCGCGCGCACTGGGTGGGTACCACCTCTTTTTTTCTGCCCAGCGCGCGCATCGAGTGGTAGCCACGTGTTCTTTTCTGCCCAGCGCGCGCGCGCACTGGGTGGGTACCACCTCTTATTTTCTGCCCAGCGCGCATTGAGTGGTTGCCACGTGTTCTTTTCTGCCTAGCGCGCGCATTGGGTGGTTACCACCTCTTATTTTCTGCCCAGCGCGCACATTGGGAGGTTGCCACATGTTCTTTCCTGCCCAGCGCGCGCGCACTGGGTGGGTACCACCTCTTATTTTCTGCCCAGTGCGCGCATTGGGAGGTTGCCACATGTTCTTTCCTGCCCAGCGCGCGCATTGGGTGGTTACCACCTGCTATTTTCTGCCCAGTGCGCGCATTGGGTGGTTGCCACGTGTTTTTTTTCTGCCAAGCGCGCGCACTGGGTGGTTACCACCTCTTATTTTCTGCCCAGCGCGCGCATTGGGTGGTTTCCACGTGTTCTTTACTGCCCAGCGCGCGCGCCCACTGGGTGGTTACCACCTCTTATTTTCTGCCCAGTGCGCGCATTGGATAGTTACCACGTGTTCTTTCCTGCCCAGCGCGCGCACTGGGTGGTTACCACCTCTTATTTTCTGCCCAGTGCCCGCATTGGATGGCTGCCACGTGTTCTTTTCTGCCCAGCGCGCGCGCGC
Source organism: Flabesymbios commensalis (assembly GCA_964017125.1). Taxonomy (NCBI): domain Eukaryota; kingdom Metazoa; phylum Annelida; class Polychaeta; order Terebellida; family Flabelligeridae; genus Flabesymbios; species Flabesymbios commensalis. The sequence goes on along the minus strand of OZ024905.1, from coordinate 341,019 downwards.
ACTGGGTGGTTACCACCTCTTATTTTCTGCCCAGTGCGCGCATTGGGTGGTTGCCACGTGTTCTTTTCTGCCCAGCACGCGCACGCATCGGGTGGTTACCACCTTTTATTTTCTGCCCAGCGCGCGCATTGGGTGGTTGTCACGTGTTCTTTTCTGCCCAGCGCGCGCATTGGGTGGTTACCACCTCTTATTTTCTGCCCAGTGCTCGCATTGGGTGGTTGCCACGTGTTCTTTTCCACCCAGCGCGTGCGCATTGGGAGGTTGCCACCTGTTCTTTTCCACCCGTCGCGCGCGTGCATTGGGTGGTTACCACCTGTTCTTTTCTGCCCAGCTCGCGCATTGGGTGGTTGCCAATTTGTTCCTTTGTGCCCAGCGCGTGCATTGGGTGGTTACCAACTGTTCTTTTCCACCCAGCGCACGCGCGCATTGGGTGGTTACCACCTGTTATTTTCTCCCCAGCGCTCGTGTGTATTGGGTGGTTGCAAATTTCCGAAAAAAATATATATTTCAGGAAAGACATTAATCAAGCCCTAATTAACTTTTTCAGAAACGGGTCAAAAGTTTTGTTTTTTCATCGCCCTCATTAATTGTTCCAGGTATAAGTCCATATTTTTTTTATTTGATTTTTTTTCCCGCCTGATTTAAAGCAGAAATCATATTAACCTAGAAAAAACAACCATATGGATTATCTCTTTGAGCAGTTGATGTTCAAAAATAGGATATATTATTTTTTCAAAAGCTTCACATGGCACTTTGTTGTTTGTGACATTTGTACTTGTTAAATATAGTTTTAAATTGATTCATGAGACAATTCAACTAGTTGTGACAATTAAACCATAAATACAAAACCATTTAAGTGGCATACAAAATACGTTTGCTGGTCTGAAGTATCAGTAAGTCACTATGTCATTTGAGAATAGGCAATATATCGATTTAGACCAACATAGGCCTATAGTATTTTTTCTTACAGAAGATAATGACGACCATCTTCAATTTTGCCTGCTCAAAATATTAAAAGTAAAATCAATATTTATCAGTCTTAACTGTTAGAAATAATTTCGGCTACATTTTTCTCAGTTTACTAACTATACTATAATAGTATGTCATAAATGAAAAAAAAACGGCTGCCATCTTGTGTGTTTGAAATGTTGGTCAAATTATCTAAAAGACACAAGACATGACTTTTCTCGACCCACAGTTGACTAGAAACGATAAACTAGGCCTATATTATCTAGGTGATAAGACAAGATTTTTTTTTTAAGTGAATTTGGATTTATTTGTGAAATGTTACCGCTAAATAGATTTAATGTACAAGAGAAGAGCGTGAGTATAGACAAAGTTTTCAATACCTATGACAATAGATTATTAGAGTGGTGTAAGTCAGTTAATATGTACATAGTAAATGGTCAATTTGATAATGATGCTCTACAAGGGAAAGCTACTTGTTATAATGTCAGTGTACTTGGCTATGTGATTTGTTCACCGTCTATATTTACTTACACAGATAGTTTTATTGTACAATATTACGACCCAATGTTGTGTGATATACATTGTGCCGTCAATACAACTTTTAAATATAAAAACTCGATAGCCATTTTCCAAAACAACGACCATGTCACGCAGCCGACAGATTGCACTACACTATTGATGAATTTCAACAGTCGTTGGACGATATTGATATTTCTGACATCATTGTCGAACTTCATAATAAAGGTACGGATAAGGAGTGTGTTATAGATCAAAGCATTATCAATAAGGTGGTCGACGAGATCAACTCTGTGTTCCACACAACTGCATGTGGGATAAATATGTTAGCGTCCACTTGTGACCATTCTGGTCCCAAGAAGCCCCATGCCCGTGAACACGCACATCAAGTGTGGTATAATGACTCTTGCGAAATAAAGTAGGATAGAATAGGAGAAGTTTAAAAATAAATACAGACTAATAAAATAATTATTATCTTGGGAAAATCCATTAGGAAGTACAAAAAGGAAATAAATAAAGCATTCAACAATTATATTTTCAGGGCAAAACCTGTATTTTTATTTGAATGAAGTATAATAATTTGTCATTGTTATTGCATAAAGCTAATAATGGACCAGTGTGAATTTTATTATGAGTTATAAATTGACATATTGCACTCTTGCCAATGTTTTATACCAGATCGGCCAGTCGAGCCTGGTGAAGGATTGGCGATTATGTGCTATAAATGTGTTACAACGTAATCACACTTTTCTTCTTTTTACTTTAAACACTATTTACACCCATATATTTCCTGGTGACTATGAGCTATAACAGATAAGACCTGATTATCACTATGTTATCACACTTTCCAACCTTAGCCTTCAAACTATCTTTACACACAGATATCGCCTTTTCATTTCAACTTGAAAAATGTTTGCTGCTACTTCACATTTCCCATTTGTGAAATATCCAACCGTAATAACGCAAATTTAATTTCACGACATAAATCTTATTTAAAATATATCATGCCTTGCATATATATGACTTGGACCTGAAGCTATACAGCGCTGGACATGTCTCTAAAATCGTAAATGTTGCGATATACTAGGAATAAGGCGGTTTTGTTTATCTGATTTAGATCAGCGCGCACCAAACAAAAGGCCGCACCAAACAAAAAACATTTGTTTTTTCCGCCCCAATAACTGTTCCAGAAATAGGTCCATGATTATTTTATTTTGATGTTTTCCCAGCCCGCACTCATTAGGCTTGGGCTTTTTTCTGATCTTAGACAGGAATCATATGGATTATCTCTTTGAGCAGTTTATGATCTGCTCACTTTCCTCCACTTTCACACGTTCCATGCAAACAAGAAAGTGAGACTTGCACTTGTTGTTTGCGACAATATACCTATATCAGGTATATACTTGTGGTCCGTTGGACTGGCCACGTTGTTCTTTGCGACAATTTGCGAAAATAAGGATTCAGTTGAGATCAATCACATCTGTCACTTTGTTGTTTGTGACGTTTGTACTTTATAAATATATTTTGTATTTAATTCATGAGACAATTTAACTAGTCATGTTGTTGTTTGCAATGGTATTTAGATTACCACTGCTTTTTTCTCACAACAGTTGGACAAGTCTAGGTGTCACATTGTTTCGATTATAGGCCGTAGGAGGTCCATTTCTCCTTGTTGCGTCGATTTGTTCTGTTCTGCTCTGTTTTTTCTCTTTCAGTCACAATGCCTGGATATTCACAAGCCGTGTTGCTGGTTGCTTTTCTATCAGTTCTATTCCTGTGGCATCAATCTGGACATAATGTACATTATAAACCAGAAGATGTAAAGCAGAATTATTTCCCTCAACATTGGTCAAGTATCAACCAGACAAAATGTGGACAGTTTAAAGAATACGCGTTTCCATCAGAGGTGAAAGGTGAGATCTTAGTTCTAAGATTATAGTTCCAAGAATATTAATCATATTAACGAATAAGTTAAAGCGACCCAGTCAGGCCAAAATCATCATTTTTATTTTGACTCACATATTAAGGAGCCATAATGAAAATGATGATTTTTGAATATTTTTGGCCTGACAGAGTCGCTTTAATTAAATGAATTGAGAAAAATTATTGATCTTGTTTGTTTCTTTCTTTACTACACAGATTCTGCTGCAATGTTCGGCCAACTAATAATGAAACGTTTCTATTTATAAATACATCACTAGCACTATTGACTTTTATAAATCACTATTTTGTGTTTATTCCAGAATGTTTGTTGGAGAAGCCGTACACATTCCACAGTCAAGGGGGAGAAGATTTCATTGTCTTTAAACATTTCTTCTCTCAACCTTTGAAATGTGAAGGTACCTTTGTAGAAATGGGTGCCTTTGATGGACTAGATCTTAGCATTTCTCTCTTCTTTGAAAAAACATCTGAATTGGAAAGGTTTACTGATTGAAGCTAATCCTGTAAATTACGAACTCGTGTTAAAAAAAAATCGCCTTAACACCACAAGTTTTGTAGCAGCAGCTGGAGATTGTCCTGGTGGGGCTATCAATTTTACTGGCGACAGTGCAATGGGACACCTAGTAGATGAAAAGATTAACTCCTTTTTACAGGCTGGAAATAAACCTATGATGCAGGTCCCGTGCCTCCCTCTAGGATCTCTGCTAAAACAAGCAGGCCTTCAAGAAATAGATTATTTTATTCTGGACGTGGAAGGAGCGGAATATTCAGCATTAAAAACCCTAGATTGGTCAATTCCTGTGAAAGTATGGATTGTAGAAATGAACCACAGTCCAAATGAGCCTATTATAGATATATTTGCAGAACACGGATACTATGATTCTGGCATTAACTTTGTAGAAGAATGTAGACAATTATTGAGGAATTTCGACAAAGATGTCTTTGCAAAACGAATACATTCTTGTACACCTGGTATTATATTTGTGAAAAAACAAGGTTAAGAAATATGACTGCATTTTTGTGTATTTGTTGAACAACAGCAACAACATTAACAACAACAACAACAACAACAACAACAACAACAACAACAACAACAACAACGACGACGACGACAACAACAACAACAACGAGAGCAGCAGTAGCAAAAAACAACAATAAAGACAAAACGTTTTCATAGTTAGTAAAACATTGTTGCGGCCTATAAATAGTGACAAAGCAATGACATGTAAAATGTTCGTCTTTATACATCAGGATTGCCTTTATACGTCAGAATCTGACGTCTACAGACGTCAGATTCTGATAAAGACGTTCCCCGCACTGAATGGGTTAACGGCTGACCAATGGGTGTATTTATAATGATCGTTGATGTTTGCATGAATGTATGTAGGTCCATTAGAAAAAACTACAAAAAAGGGCAGCGAGGATAATATTGGATCAAGATATTAATACAAGAAGTCATATACTTTTCCCTAAACTTGGATGCCATTAGCAGATATAATAGACTACCATAGATCAGTACAAGTGCCTAAATAACAACAACAATCAACAAATAAATGAATATTTTCAATACAATAAAAATATCCCTAATTATATTAACATATCCTCTAAATCAAACCATTTACACTCAAAGATATATGTCACAAGACAAGGTTAACTTCTACCGGTGTAAATTATTGGAAGAAAATTCCACTTAACATTAAAACTGTACTTTTTTATCAAGTTTTGAAAATGTACATACTAAACAATATTTCTGTAATTAGTGATCACTCTGTTGCTATATATGTTGTTTTTCCCTCTTAATACATGTATTGTAGAACGGGTATCTAATATTAATAGAAACTGTTTTTATGTTTTTTTCATATATTGTAATGGCTTAATATAACTTGCAACGTTAAGCAAAATATATGTTATTGACTTTTGAGAGTTTTATGAACCAGTAAATAAGACAGTAAGTAATTTACTCGTCTGATCTGTATATGTACAACATGTATGAATATGCCAGGTGGGCACGTATGGTGGTGACATATATCAATATACCTTATAATACAATATTTATACAGAGTTAAAATAATTATACTAATTATGGTACTATTCGTAATATCTATGTAAAGAGCTTGACTGCATTCATTATTATTTGTAAATATTTACATAAATTCGTCTGCTGTATGGTACTTAGACAAGAAATACAATTAATCACCCTAATCATTACCCTGATGACATCACAAGGCTCTGACACAGTGACCTCCATTTTTAAATGTAACAGCTCCAATACGATCACAAGTTTACGCCTGCTGAAAATGACCTAGTTTTCATAGGCACTTGAAATATTCGTCTCAATTTCTTGGCAGCTGAGTTTTTTTGTAAGGCAGCGCGAGTGTCGATTTTACACAGCAGGCTGTGTAAACAAAATGGTGGTCAGTGTGACTGGGCCTCGCGCAGTAAATGAACTAGGCGGCCCAGTCATACTGGGTACCTAATCATTACATAGTTCACATACTCTCTAGATACGAGGGATATCAGTATGGCAACCAGACTCTATTGGAAGATTGTGGTTTCTGCAACAAAATCTCGCCATTGTACATCGCAGGTGGTATGATAGGGACGTTTTAAACATCCTGTAGTTGATGTATTTGCTACCTATATTTAATTCAGATGACCATTTCTGAAGAAATTGGTCCCTGATACGTTGCTGTAGTATGACTTAAAAATGGCGTGTACTAAATGGGAGATGTTGGTGTTCCCTAGCGCTTGAGAAACCATAACCTTCCAATACGTTTTAAACTGCCATTACCCATGGTGAGAAAAAAGTATCATTTTTGTACATTTTTAAAAGTATTCAAAAAAAGTAAACTTGATTTAAATCCAAGTATCTATAGTGATCAACTACATCCAGCCTATTTTTACCAAAATAAAATCCAGGTATGTTTCTAAAGCAAGGGTCCGCACACAGAAAATCTGGCAGAATTCTCAAGGCAAAGCTCGACATGTAAAGACGAACCTCAGACCCATCCTCCGCATGAACCTCAGCACTCACTCACTCCGCAAGATGGTAGACACCAACTCACACCCCATGAAATCTCAACGGCAGCCCAAAGTAGAGAACGATCACAATCGCCAGTACAAGATGCTGTACCTACGAACACTGCCCACCACGAACGTCTAAAACATAGCAACGTGGTAGCGGACAAAAACAAGTCTAAGCGAAGAAGTTCCATTGGCATGACAACAGACCCCCTCGAAACCTCGGACGTGGAGACCCAGACGACTATCGGAAGAAGACGCATATCACTAGACCTGTACCACGATCGCTGCACTCATAATGTGGAGATCACATCCTCGCGAGACAGTACGAAGGTAGTTTTACAAAACGCTCCGGGCGAGTGGCATACCACGATTAAGGATCTCAACAAATTGATGGCAGACCAAATACACAGCAGGGACCCAGTGGACATCAACCTAAGGCTAGATCCGTACCACGTCTACAAGTTTCGATACAGGACACTTGTGGATGTCAGGTGTGGGTTAGGGAACTTTGGAGGTGTTACCAGACAAGTCCCAGAAGCTTGACCGGAGGAGGAGGATCTGTAGGATCACAACCCCCAGGGCTAGTAGATCCCTTGCCGATGACATAGGAAACACTTCGCCCCCCCCCCCCATAAACTGTGTAGCCTTCACCCAGTGACTATATCCTGTATGTTTCTACCACACATTTGTCGTGGACACAGTAGTTTTTAGAAATAAAACAAAGTTTAGTTTAAAGTAATTAATGACATTTCCCGCACACGGACCACTTCAGGAAATGCACCTAGTCCCCAGTGAACTTCATGGACGCTGAGCCTCGTGGCCGTTTTAAACACTCACGATGGCCACCACCGCTCGTGTGGGCTCAGCTGGTGCGGAGGACTAAACATCCTCCTCACTCGCGGTGCCCGCACTTGCGCTGCTGACCTGATCACCCACGTTATTATTAATTTCTGCGATCC